>OY755217.1:15687708-16287708 GCA_963576765.1 Draba incana
CCTTAGAACCATTGGAACTCTTCCGGAGCATGTGGATGTGTGCGACGCATAAGTCCATTGTTTTTCTTGGTGGAGTCCACCATCCAATCACGGTACTCTTTGTCCGAAGGGTTTTCGGGAAAGTCCCGGAGTGTGTACTCGCTACGGTAAGGCCTGCGCCAGTTGGCACGTGATTGCCGCACTTTAGCGGTCTCGTCCTCCTAGTCCTCTATCTCGTCATCACTAAGGATGTCTTCGGGAGTAGCTGCTCCCGCAGGGGTGCTCTCTGGAAGAGGTTCTCCGTTTTCATTGCAAAGGTAAGTAGCCTCCGGAGTGAAACCGTTTTTTACGCCATCTCTCTGGTTGGTCAAGGACAGCTGAGGTAACCTGCAAAACAACACACGGTCATTGTGTCCAGTGAAACGGTAAATGTTGGCGTCGGCCATGATTTGGCAATTGATGAGGAAGTTGATGTCCATGACGCGCTCCTCATCATTACAAGGCGTGTTGCTCAAGTTGACACCCAAGTGCAGGAAGAGCTTTGTCAAAATGCTCCCGATCCGCTATGTCTTCATCTTCCCGTCCATGGTTCTCGTTTCGATGAATGCCTAGACTCCTCAACATGTTTGGACACATGAATCGGGTTGGCTCAACATCGATCTCCAGCCAATTGTTATAGTAATATGCATCGTTCTGATCCCAAACATCATCGGAGTTCAGCGGGAGACTAGAGTCGGGAAAGGTGAAGCGATGATCGGCGGGCCTTGGCCACGGGTAAGGCGTACCACTCGAAGTGGCAATTCCCTTGCCTTTTGCGTCTCTGCTCTTGGGGTTGCCGTAAGAAGCCTTTGTCATCTGCAATCACCACAAAGAACAAACCAAAAGCACGCGTATAAGTCCGAATCTCACCATCAAAATACTAAAATCAAAATTTTCTCAAAAATAAAATTCACATTCAAAGCCCACAATTTTGAAGCATGCATGTTCAAGCAAGCAAAAACACTAGTTCCAATTCATAACAGTGAGTAATCCAAGTCCAAATACACCATAAATTCCTCAAAAATTGAACTTTTTCAATCAAAATTAGGGTTTTACTTGTATATCAAATTACTAGCAAATTCCACACCCCTAGGGCACAAAATCAGTAAAGAAACAAGTTGAAAGCAAACCCAAGGAGATTCTAGCAAGATAAAGCCATCGATTTCACCTTTGTTCTTCAAAATTTCGGACTTAAAATTAGAGATTTGGAGCACATACATTTAGAGTCTCGTAAAACTAAGGTTATAAATGAAAGGAGGGCAAAAAATCGAGTGGAATCGAGCTAAAAATCGTACAAATCCGTGAAGATTTGACAAAGTTGTGTTTAGAGAGAAAAAGATTGAAGTTTATCAATGGAGGAAAAACGTGTAGAAGAAAAGAGAGAAGGGAAGAGATGGGCGCGAGTATATAGGAAGGAATAAATAAGTGGGTCCCACAAAATCAGTTATTTCCCAAAAAATTAGGAAAAATATTCTGATTTAAAGTTTGTTTCCTTTTTGGCTAGATATTCGGGCCCATCAAATATTCTCTTTTGGACTTACCTCTTGGTGGGCCTTATCTTGAAATTCGAAATTCGAAATTCAAAATATACCCAGGAGAGCAGGCTTTAGTTGAATGGAGCAGGTGCTCTGCTTGATCGATGCAGCAAAGTTTGGGCAGAAGCTTCCGTGTCGATCGACGGATAGGGATGTCGATCGACAGTGGGGTCTCTGGAAAAATTTTGTCTTGCGTCTTCATCAGCGTCGATCGACATGAATCCCTGTCGATCGACGGAGTGCTCTCTGGAAAAATTTCCCCCCTTCTGTTTTTGTTTTGTTGTTTTTTTTTTTTTTTTTTTTTTTTGTTAAAGGAAAAACTGAAAAATCCAAAGCTAAAAACAAAAATTAGTTGAAAAAGAAATTAAATTTAAAAGAGTTAGAAAACATACCGGTGGGTTGCCTCCCACCAAGCGCTTGGTTTAAGTCACTAGCTTGACTTTGGTGCCATGTATCAACCAGGTTGGAATTGAGAGCTTACTCCAAAACAAGCTCCATAATCAGACATCCCCATGTTCAGAACCTTACTCAGCATTCCATTCACAACACCAATACCCTTCTCTTTCAACTCTAATGGAAGAATAGCCCTAGCTCTAGAGAAAGGTTTAGGAGTACCTTTGCACTTCAACTTGTACTCAACCGAGTTTCCATCATATCCTTGAGAGATAAAGTCATTTTAGGATCACCCTTAATCCTTTTGCACTGTACTTTTCCCTGCACCTTTGTCTCCTCCTTAAGTTTCTTGGTGATATGAGGATGATGTCCATCTAAAACCTCATTGATCTCACTCTTATCACCAAGCTCTTTCACCATATCAGCTGACAGCTCCTCTCTATCCACTGCCGAGATGCAAGAGGCGTGTGTGGTCCGTTTGGGAATGGCATTGTAGAAAACCTTTTTGTTGACGTTAGAAAAGGAGACTCGCTTATTAGGCATATCAATGATCGTACCCACTGTAGCCATGAATGGTCTCCCAAGAAGCAAAGACATACCATAACCTTCTCTTATCTCTACAACCTCAAAATCAGTAGTACTAGGCAATCCCCTATTTGGACAGGTACATCGTGAATGATGCCATACGATGGTGTTGCTGAGGAGTTTGCAAATTTAAGAGTCATATAACTAGGTTTTACCTCAGCAATTTTCAACTTCTCTGCCATAGCCCTTGACATGAGATTCACACAAGACCCAGAATCACAAACAGATTCTTCAAATTCAACTCCGTCAATGGAGCATGGAACAAATAATTTTCCAGGGTCTTCAACCTTAGGCAATACCCTCAATGGTGGTGGTGTACTCCTCGCTTGTGCAAAGATTTCCTTAATCTCTTCTTGATTCTCTCTGCAATTCCAAAATAAATCATGTATGGGATGATTTTCCAAAGCCTCTTCAAAGGAGATTTCTTTAGGAATCCTTCTCGCCATCTTCTTAAAACTATCTAGCTTCTCTCCACAGATGGAACCCCTCTGATCTCTAGGTGGAACTGGGTAAGGGAATGGGGGGTTTGTAGACACGCGACCGAATCTTATCAGCAAGCTCATTCGGTCGAAGCACTGGAGAAGATGGTCCAGCAACCTCTTCATCCTTTTTCTCTCCTGGAGCAGGTGCTCCTTCCGGGAGCGGATGCTCCACGGACTTTTCTGGGCAGGGTGCAATCCCTGCCCCTACAACCAGTGGAAGAGATCTTCCATTTCTCAGTGTGATGGCATTCATAACCTCTCTGGGTTTGCAACTGGCTTACCTGGCAACACTCCTTATGTACTCTTGATTGCCTTGGCGGTTTGAGCGACCTGAATATCAAGCTTCTTCACATGAGTGCAAATAGCTTCAAACTTACTGTTGAGATCATTGTACATGCTGTCCACCTTGACATTGATCTCATTAGCAGATTTCTGGTGGCTGAGCAAAACCAATTGCATAAGGGACTTTAGCTCGTCTTGAGAGTTAGACGCATGAGCTTGAAAACTCTGATTTTGCATATAGTCTCCACCCACATAGCTCACCTCAGCATACTTCTCATCTCTTTTGTTCTCACAAAGCTGGACACTTCTCTAATTTCTCTTCAACAACAGGTCCACTTTCGCTGTCAGCTCATCAATCTTCTCTGACTCAACATTGCTGACATGTATAGGCTCATCATACTCATGGCAGCGATTCCTAGAACTTGCAGCCAAGTTTTCTATGAGCTTATACGCACCCTCCTTGGTCTTGGTCATAAAATTACCATCACTTGCAGCATTCAAAGTGTTCTTATAATCCCAATCAACACCGTCATAGAAGATACCCAGCAAATTCTCATCGGTAAACCCATGGTGTGGACATTCCCTCTTGTACTCTTTGAACCGTTCCCATGCCTCGCAAAAGGACTCTCCTGAATGTTGCTGAAATGTGGAGATCTTATTCCTTAGACTCGCGGTCATGGTTTTGGTGTAGAAGTGGTCCAAGAAAGTAGCTCTACATTGCGGCCAAGTCGTGATGGATCCAGCTGGTAGCGACTTGAGCCAACGGGAAGCTTTGTCCGCAAGTGAGAAAGGAAAAAACTTGCACTTCAAGAAATCTGGGTTCATCCCATTAGAGCTCGTCGTGGAGCAAATCTCCTCGAATTTCTCTATATGGTCCGTCGGAATTTCTGCGGGAAGTCCATGGAACAAGTGCTGCTTAACAAGTGATATCATTTGAGGCTTAATCTCATAATCTTGCTTCTCATCAGCAGGTGGAATGATTGCCGCTCGGTTACGGTAGAAAGCATGAGGATTGTCCATATCCCCAATGGCACGCTGCTGCTGTGGCTTTTGCTGCTGTTGCATTTGTTGTTCCAGCCTTCGAATAACAGCAGCTACATGACCATTTGCAGCTTGGTTGTCGGTTTTGTTGCCCATGTTGGCTAGATTCGACTTCTCTTTGTTTTCTGCTTGTTCTACCCTTGCTAACTCTTGATTGTTGAGTGTGAGAAGGTTTTGAGAACCTTGATTACACCTGAAACACACACACAAGAGAAGAAAAGAAGAACAAGTTAGTACTTAGTCTAAAAATGTATTTTAAAATTAAAGGTATCGAAGGGGTCCCAGTCGCAACGGCACCAATTTGATAGCAGGTTTTTGCCCTGGTGAAAGTTCTCAAGTCCTAAATTACTAATCCGATGTAGAATAGTTTAGGTTCGTTCAGGGACCGGCAATACACTCTAATTCCTTTAAACATACTTTTAGCTAAGCGATTCAAGTTGGTTTAAATTGTCACGATTTCAAGAAGCAAATAAAATAAATTCGATGAAAGCAATAATATTAAAAACGTTAAGCTAGGGTAAATATCTAAGGGATTAGATCATCAAGAACCAAGCAATTATTCAGGATATCAATTTAAGAACCAATCTAGAACTCAATCATAAATTCAAGAGAATCCACTGTCGCAGCATCCACTACTTCATCAATCAATCTAGCACTCTAAACTGTCGTTTGAGACTAAAGAGAATCGATGAGCATAACGAATAGGATTGATTTATTCACGAGTTGCCTTAACTTCAACTATCGTTGGCTAAGGGTCAACACGCCCATCTAAGTTCATTCAAGTAATTCACTACACTTTTGATGAGTAAATTCAACCTAAAATCAAAGGCTAGGTGATCAAGCTAGTCTAGGCAATAAGTTCAACATTAGATGAAGATATCAAATATAAGTATGATCCTATCTATGCGGAGTTCATGAATTTCTAAATCCCATTGAAAACCCTAACCTAACAAAAAGAACTACTCGCACATGGAGATACGAAACACAACAAGAGAGATAAGAGAATTCATAGATAAATTAATGAAAAAGATAAAGAGTTTAGAAATCTTCTCCAAAGGTTGGAAGACAATCTTCAAATCTCACAAAAACTCTAAAGATAAGTATCAAATCTCTCTCTCACGTGTTCTCTCTGTTTTTCTCTGTGAAAAAGGGCTTTTTTTTTAGGTCTGGGGCGGCTGGGATTTATAAGGGAAACTGGCGAAATTAGGTTTAATGAAAATTTCCAAAAGTGGATCTTCTGGGAGCAGGTCAGTCGGATCGGGGAACATGTGCTCCTTTAGCTCCAGAATTTCCCAAAAGATCTTGTTTTCCTTTCTTTTCCACCAAACCTCCTTGTAAACTCCAATTCTTCATTCCAGCCACCTTTAAACCTAAAAAGACTCAATAAAAAGGAGAAAGACTCGATAAAACCCTACAAAACAATGGTTAGAATACGCCAAAAATAGAGTATATCAAGTAGTACCTTCTGTTTCTTAGCACACAAATAAAAAGCAGTAGCGGTAAATACAGGTCTAGTGAAATCAGCATTTGCTCATCTCGACACCAGTAGTGATGCAGGAAACCGTTCCTTATACCTAACAAAAAGAAAAACAAATAACAATACATTATCAGATTTAAACACAAAAACAGAAATTTGATTCAGGCATTTTAACGAACAGGTTGCAGGCAATATCTTCTGATACATAAAATAGGAATGATGAAAATAGAAATGGATCTTACGCTGATAGACCTTTCTGCACAGTTGCAATCATCCTAACGCAGCCAAATTGAATCGCCAATTCTTTCTTCTTCGTCATTGTTTGTGTCTACGGCCAAATCCTGAGTTGGGCTGAATTTCTTCGTATGTGTGTTTGTTTATGTGTGGGATCTGAGAGAACCACACTCCATGTACCTGCATCAAACGAAACAAATATAAAAAAATAGACTAGAAAATTCACCAACGGCGAAGATATGTAAACATAACTCCAATCTCAAAACATCGAGAAAACAAATAGCTTACTTCTTACTTCTTTGAGATCTGGAGGTTGTCCTGACCGACGAGGTCGCAGAAGCTACAACAATAAGACAAGGTTAGGGTTTGCGAATCTAATAGGAAAAGACAAGTCAAGAGAGTTCTTGTGAGCCAAATTTATGGATGTTTATTTTCCAAATCGAGAAGGTTAAGGTTTGTTTCAGAAAACGGTATAAGCAAGTTTGTTGCTTTCTTGAGCCAGAGATTGATGTGATTGTTTTGCAATTCTTTATTTGGGTAAAAAAGTTACAGAATTTCTCCTCCTATACTCTCAAAGAAACCTATCAAATATGCATCAACATAGAATTCAGCTAAAAAGCCCTAATTTTGTCTGTAAAATCACAAATCACAATCAAATTTCGATTTTTTTAACTCAAACACCAAAGAGAAACAAATCCAAATCAAAAACCCATAAACACAGAAGAATAAAGAACTGACCTACGAAGCCAATTGAGAAAAGCATCCTACAAACCCATAGTTTATGATGATTCAAGTTTCCGACAAAGACAGAGATTCATAGAAACAGATCGGTCTGCTAGAAATTCTCCTCCACGGATCTCTATTGGGCAATCGAGAAGGTTGAGTTAAGCATTTACCTGAACTAGGAGATGGGAGTCGCAAAGCCGCCGTGAAGGAAGACCTCGCAAGTGACACCACACGGTGGCTGAGATGTCGAGATCGACCCTAGAAATCGGAAAAGGGTCAAGAGGGTTCCGTCGGTGAAATTAAAGGGGAATATTTTGGTCAGAGGTATAAATCGAAGAGAAGAGGAGAGAAGATTGAGCCAAAGGTAGAAGAGGAGATGAATACGAAGATAAAGAAAAGAGAAGAGGAGACCAAGTTCTTTGTGAAATCAGAAAAATAAAAGAGATAGTATATTTTGTTTTAACTTTTACTCTTAGCGCAAAATGAAAAATTTTGGCAAATTTCGTTTCCGGCTTAGTCATTTTTTGGCTTGGCAAATTTGTGACTAAGGTATCAGTTGCTAATTAGTCTCAAATTTATGACTCATTTGTGACGATTTTAAGTTAGTCACAAATCAAATCCCTAAACCCTAAACATTTAGACCCAAAATTTGTTCTTCTACCCTTTCCCTAAACCATATACCCTAAATAAACTGATATAACTATTATACCACCACTAACAAAGTTAATTTACAAAAACATCAACTTTACATAAACGTACTTTAAAACCTCTAAGTGTTTATAAGCTAAAGTACATTAATGTTGTTCTCACATAAATATTTTTTTTGAAATTTATTTAGTCACTACAACCACATCTTGGCTACATTGTCATTGACTTTAGTAAAAGCTAAATACAACTATGAATCATGGAAACATACATTTTGGGTTTTAATGTGTTGTAATGTAAAATGGAGTGGCAAAGTAGTCACTAATCAGTCGCAAATTTACTTATGCGTCGCAAATGTGTCGCAAAGTAGTGGTATATTTGTGACTATTTTGTGACGTTAGTATAGGTTTGAGAATCCAAAACCCTAAACCCTATATAGTCACTAAAGAGTCACAAATTCGTCACTATTAATTTTTTTTAAAAATTGTTATTTTGAAACCCTAAACCCTATATAGTCACTAAAGAGTCACAAATTCGTCACTATTAATTTTTTTTAAAATTGTTATTTTGAAACCCTAAACCCATATGGTCACTAAAGAGTCACAAATTCGTCACTACCAATTTTTTTTAAAAATTGGTATTTTGAAACCCTAAACCCTATATGGTCACAAAAGAGTCACAAATTCGTCACTACCAATTTTTTTAAAAAATTGTTACCTACATTTAAACATTTGTGACGCTTTTGTTACGCTCTTATGGTAGTCACTAATCTGTGACTGCTTTGATGGTCACAAAGTAGTCGCATATTTGCGACCCCATAAAGTAGTCGTAAACGAGTCGCTAATTAGTGACTGATATGTGACTAGCCTAAACCTCGGAATAAGTGTCGCAAATTAGTCACTTATTTGCGACACTCTTACGACCAGGTTTTGGCGTCGAAAATTAGCGACAATTTTGGGACGCTTATTTATGGCGTCGCAAATTCGTCGCAATAGCGTTGCAAATTTGTCGCAATAGCGTCGCAAATTTAGTGACTACTTTTGCAGTCACTAACCGCAGTCACTTTTGGACTGTTTTCTTGTAGTGGTTCAATCACATGATTTGGTAAGTATTTATTATTTAAGGAATATATGGTTTTCGTTGATTCCAAATCAATATTTTTTTGCAAAAGCAAATATAAATTAGTTATGAAAATTTTGGTAGGAGATTTTATTATCATTTAAATACAATCCAATTTTGAATATAATCAAATAAATTTTTAGGGAATGTCATTAGCCTGTTAATCAAATACTTATAACCTTATTAATTTTTGTTGTTTGATTCATTAAAGATTTTGCCACCTCCCAAATAATATATAGAGGATTATAGGTAAGAAAATATATATATTAGTTTGACAAAAACACAAAATAGGTTTATTTTAAATATTTGATTGATAAATTTAAGCATTTGTATATATATTTTTTTTGTCCTGAACCGTATAATCTGACATTTTATGGTAGATTCCGAAAATAATTAATTTGCCAATAACACTTCCTACAATATATCCAGGATCCACCCAAAAATTAATTATCCCAGCAAGTTATACGTCTAAATTAAATAGAATTAGAAATTTGGAATTTCTGAAAGAAAAAAATGGAAAACTCAAAAGTAGTGTATTCATCAAATACATTATATTCACCAAAAAAAAAAAAAAATCAAAAACATTATAACCACTTATCCAATAACACATCCTAAAAGTACTTTTTTAATTTTTTTTGAGTTTTTCCATTTTTTCTTTCAGAAATTCCAAATTTCCAATTCTAATTCATTTAGACATATAACTTGCTGTGATAATTGATTTTTGGCTGGATCCTGGATATCTTGTTGCGAGATTGTTTGAAAAAAATCATGTGTTACGATAGCATTACAAATAAGAAAAATATTAGGCTTATTATTTAGGGTTTGCTTGCGTGGTTGTCTTTGACGTGAGCATGAAGCATCTTGTTCAACGACCTCAAGTGGGTAGCTTCTTCAGTATTCTTCCTTGCAGGTTTTCCATTTTCTGCTTTCCAAAAACAATATCCTGGCAGACTTCCCTACAAATCCGTTTCCAAGCCTTCCCGGTAATGATTTAATTTGAAAGAATTATTTGTTATTTTTATGTCAGATTTGACCTTCTCTTTCACTTTCATTGCTCTAGACAACTCTAACATGGAATTGACCTTCACTTTCATAGCTTCTCAAAAAGAACAAGTCCAACGATTGGCGAGAGCGCCAAACGGAGATTTCAGAAAGGTTCAAATTCTACTACAAAAACATGGAATCCGAAGGAGTACCAAAGTTTTTCGATTGCCCGAAGCCCCAAACAGAGTTTTCAGAACTCGAAAGCATCGTGTTAGGGGACAAAAAAATGGAATGGAATCCGAAGAAGTACCAATTTTTTCCCAAGTTTGGTGGGAGCGCCAAACAGAGCTTTCAAAACTCAGAATCAGAAGCATCAATTTGCGAGATTAATACAAAGGAGTACCGAAGTTTTTGGCAAACTGATTGTTGGGAGCGCCAAACGCTAGATCTTTCAGAACTCGGAGTCATGGCTTGGCGAAAACATGGAATCCGAAGGAGTACCAATTAACAAGGTGTTAGCTTCTTACATATTCCGAGCTAACGTAAAAGAAATTGAAAGCTTTTTGAACAAGTTGGAGGAGAAAGGACCAAAGAGCAATTATTGTTTAGTGATGATTATCGCTACTTAGTGAGACCAAAGCAGTATAACAATCTCATGATAATGTATAGACGTAGAGGAGAAAAACAAGACCTTCGTCGTTTGTGGAACTTAGCTAAGAATGACATGAAGTTGCTTGACGTGAAAGGGTATACTTACACATTGCTTGAGTTTTTGAAGAAAGAAGATATCGAAGAGGCACACGAGTTTCTTGAAGGGTGGGATAATGGAATATTTCATGTCAAGATCAGAGATTTCCTGGTTTTTCGTTAACTCAGAAAACTCGTCACGGAAGAAGCAGAGTTGACGGTGGACGACATGCTTGAAGATCATAATGAAGAGAAGGAGAAGAAACCTTGGCCTGTGGCCTTTTTTACTTATTAAAATTATAGGCCCTTAATTTTTGTTTTAGTAGTAAGTACTAGTAGTAATCTCCTTCATATAAAAGGGAGAGAATTTGTGAGCTCTAAGGCATTCCACCTAAGCAAAAAAACCAGCTATTTAATCAGAGATTTAATCAACCAATGAGATTAGCTCTTACTGCCATGTCATTCTGAAAACTCACAACACAATTGTTTTTGCCGACTGTAGAATAAAACTAGGCCCATAAAGAAAGCCCATATACAGCCTAGAAAATTAGTTTCTGACGATTTGAGTTGTGAACTTCTTCTGTTTCTCGCCTCTTCCTCTTCCCATATCACATTCAACGTTAGGTTTAATAATTCTTAATTGCTTTCTCTTTGTCATATATATCGTCTCAGTTGTCCCACAAAACTTATTCCATGCTTTGAATTTTTTGTTGTATCTCATCACGATTATGGTGTTTATACACACCGCAAAAAAACGAAATTGGTTTCGCATCTCACATCACCTATAGATCTTTTTGTTGTCTCTTTTTGGGTTTTTTTACGGATTCACCACCGTCGTCTGGGACTGTAATTGTACTCCGCTGATGATCACGATGCACAAGTTGCGGTGAAATCAAAGCTATAGCATTTCGGAAATGGGAAGATGTAAGTTCTACAATTTCAATTCGTTTGTTTCTTCGGTGACATCTATAAATTTGATTTGTTATCCAAATCCTCTAAAATTTTGGAATTATAAGACTAAAGGTTTTTGAAGTTTTCTGATTCCTAAAGTTGATATGGTTTTGGGCTTAATGTCAAACACTGGTAGATAAATTATTCAGTCAATTTATTTTCCAATGAAAACTTTCTTCAATGCATTTTTCACGTTGTTTAATGGGAAAATCTGGTGTTTGTCACTGCCAATGGCTCACTGGTTATATATGACTGACTTGGATTCTTTTCCTTCTCATTTTTGTACCTACGTACTTACAGTCACATAAGTTTTTTTTTTTTCGGCTAGATTGTCATTTTTAAGGGTCTTCTATTATACATCCGTTGTAGACTTGTAGGTTATGGTTGATGAGTCGAAATCAAACGACAATCATCAAATCGTGGTGTGATAGGCAAGAAGAACTTGTGAGGTGTAATATGCAGAGTCATGAAAAGGATGAGGTTAGTTCCCTTGCAAACTTTGTAGCTCCATCGGTTTATATTTTAAAATTTCTTATATTTTTCAGATAAGTAACAAGGGGTTGGAAGCCGTAGTTAAAATCACAACTTCGTTGAGAGAATCTATAGCTTTTATATTTGTGATCAATAAAACTAGTAGTTTCCGTCAACCAGAAGAAGATCCGTTCACCAATAGAAGGAGATTCGTTCATTCATGTGTGTTCTTGATATATATTTATGTTCAAAATTCAATTTCGTATCTGATTAAACATTCAATTGCTTCAATGACTTCTCTGTTTATCTATTTTAAGATGAAATTGCTTCATGGAGATAGAAATTGCTTAAGTACAGTTGTTTGGGAATGAAATTATGTCTCATGTTCAGACCTAAGCCCTTTCTCTTCTCATACTGAACCAGGGAGATGGAAAGTCTACAATTTCTAAACAATCAAATTGGACATCCAGTTCTGGTAGGTAGTACATCGAGTCCATGGGAGTTTGTTATGGTTGTTAATGGCTCATAACTTTTTATTAGAGTAACACTGACGTCTTTTGTTGATTATGGACAGCCAATGGGTGACAATGGTGCTACACGGGCTCCTGTAATAATTGAATTGAGCAGGGAGGGTTCTTTGAGGAGCAAGGCAATTATCTTGCATATCGACAATAAATCTCAGCAAGTAAGTCTCCCTCTATGACCATATGGAATTTAGCAATGATAACATTGATAATGTGAGGCAGTGCCTGCATGTATGATACAAACCATTCGATCAATCTTCTCATAATATTACCATTGTGTTCCATTATGTTGTAGGTGCTCTCAAACATTCTCAACAAGGAAGACTTAGCAAAGGAGCCTCAGGAAGAATCGTGATGAAATGAACTTAAAACTCCTCAGCCTAATACCTTTGAGATTGGAATAGGAGAGGTCCTATATGGACTGAAAGAAGTCTCTCAAAGAGAGAAGATGATCCGGGAAGCCTCTAGAATCACTGGATTTTAAAGGTATTATTACTTCGTCGAGCGAGTTTCATATCTGATCTCAGAATGAATACATGGAATTTACCGAATACAAACATGGCTGACTGATTTGCAGGTGTTGGTTCTTTTGCGGGTTGTTAAACGAGAATCAAACAGGGTGCTCTGCAAACATTGATAAATCCATGGAAAATCTAGAGATTTTACTTGGGTCGATCCTCAAAAATTCAAGGCAGTAAGCACAACGTCATCATTTGATTCCACTGCAACTCAAGATTATTGCAAGGGAGTTGATTAGCTTTTGTTGTTAAGCATGTACCCAATAGATGTTTTATAACACTTTCTGTTTTCCTTAATGCAGCAAGATAATTTGGTAAACAGCAAAGACCATTGCCCACTAATGGGATGAAGAAGCTTCTTTAATTCGTCAGCAGCTACGCATCAAAGACCGGAAACACAAAACAACTGTTAACCCAAAAAAATATGAAGCCATGAAGGTACGAACTAATCATGGTAAAGTAAATAGTAAACCATAATGCATATATGTGCAACTTTAAAGCTAACAAAGAAAACATTTCACTGCAGGGAAACTAGAGCTCGAGTCGGCATCGGTACAAGATTCTACTTTGGCAGAACAATCGACAAAATGAAGAAATTTTCAGTTTAAGGAAACAAAAAGACAAACAATGAAGAATGGGTAAGTGAGACACAAAAGAGTAAAGAGTAAACCGGCAAAAGATACAGTGACAAGTGGGGGAGCACGGGTGATTTGGGATTCTCATGGCAAAATGTTGTTACACAGTAGAAAGTCATTCAGAAGATCATCATCCCAACAAGATAATCATTGCCACACAAGAAGACCATGTGAATTGTGAATTTAAAAGAAGAGCTTCGACGGGTTAAACCAATGGATGATATATATTGAAGAGTCACCACTCAATAGAGGAGCACATCTCATAGCTTAAAATGTTATTTGAGAAGATCGTCGGCAATCTTATGTGGCAATAGGACCTCTACTATAGCTAATGACAATCCATTTTGTAACAAAATTTTGAATCGGTTAATATATACAGGTCATTTAGATGGCAAAAGAAAAATGGCAAAATAGTCGAGTAAAGCACAAATCTATCTTCCACCGGTTGAAAGCATACAGAGTACACACCTATTTTTCCACACATATTTGGAAATAGAAAATGTATCAATTAGCGGAAATTATGACCACAAGTTCCTCTATATTTACAATATTTACCATATGATATTCAAAATCCCTTATCAAAATTTAGGAAGAGAAATAGAGAAGTACTAAATTTCTAACAACAAAATATAGAAACTGCAACAAAACATAAATTAAGCTCACGAACCAGAACAAAGAATGATAACATAGCAAAAAGATGATCCCAATCACAGAGCTAACTGGAGAATGAGCGACGGACCTCAAAGTGATTGACGACGACAGAAACGGGAAACATATAAATTATGGCAACACTCAAAACCCCCAAATCTCTAGCTCTAATCATTGAGGAACACTTATTTAAAATGCTCACACAAAAGTTTGAAAAAAAAAAAATGCTCACACAACAGTTTTAAAAAAAGCAAAAACAAAAATTTCTTTTCTTTTCGTTGGCAATAAAACTATACGGTTCTAAGATATAGCACACTTTTTATTTGGAGAAATTTTTTCTAACACAAACTTAAGTTCAAGAAATAACAAAAAGGAAAACCCAACATCTATTATTAAACGGATAATGAATGATTGAAACTAAATGTAATTGAACCTATCTTTTATAAACATGTAAATGTAATTGAACATTCTCAATTAAACGGATAATGAATGATTGAAACTAAATATACAATTTCATTGATTACATTATATAATAAATTTGTAAATAAATGTACATGTGGAAGCCTGAAGATATCTTCCATTGTTTTTAACTACCTAAAGAGATAAGAAATTCATTTTTCTTATGTAAGCACCTTGGCTCCACTTTGGATAACTAATCGTGAGAGTTTCGTATAATTAAATGTTTGGTTGTTAGAAAAAAAAATGAAATTACAAGGTTAATTAGATGAATAATATGTTAGGGATCTTTAATTAGGTGTGTGACATGCCCTAATTTGAATTTAGGTATCTAACATCCATAAAAAAAATTGTGACTAAAATACCATTACTCACCTATTAAATAAAAATCAATTGAAATCCCAAAAAAAATATTTATTAGGGAAAGTAATAAATCTAAGAAAAAACAAATCCCTAAAATCACTTATGGAATATAATGTCTTTTTTAGTACTAAATATTTTTTTCCACCTTCCCTAAATCCGAATAAACACTATGTAACAAAATAAGAACGTATATAGTCAGCTATTTGAATGCGTATAGTCAACTATTCATGTAAGATTTTTTACATATTGATAGTCAGCTATTTGAATGCATATAGTTAACTATTCATATAAGTTAATTTGTACATAGTGATAGTCAACTATATAGAGGATTATGTATGTATTTATAGTGAACTATTATGTACACATAGTTTATTATAATAGTGAACTATCTCACATATAGTTAACTATATATAATAATGAATATATATCAATTATACTTGTTAAATTCAAACTAAATAGTTAACTTTATGTTTATATATAGATAAGTACACATGGATATATAACTAACTATATTTAAATATAATTATTTATATATGTAGAAAATAGTAAACTATTAATGAATATAACTAGTCTAGTTGACCGTTTGTAAAAAATTAACTATATAGTCAACTATATATATATATATATATATATATATAAATGAACTATTGGTAACTATTATTAACTATTATCTATTATCACAAACATATTCAACTATTATTAACTATTATCACAAACACAGTCAACTATTATCTACTATGACAAACATAATCAACTATAATTAACTATTATCATAAACATAGTCAACTATTATTAAATATATAATATTTTGGCTATTATATTTATTTTTAAATATAGTTAACTATACCGATCTCCATCTTAATCCACCATTCGAGATTTTTGATCCATACCATCGAGATGAGAAAAAATGATTGACGATTCGTTTTGTAGCTCACCGGAAAGAGAGATAAGATTGGTTACGATATTCGTTTCAAACAAAATAAAAAGGAAAAAAACTTGATGGAAGAAAAAGATTTAGTAATGGTGGAAAAATTAAAAAAAAAAAAGAAGAAAGAAAAAATGGATACGGCGAGGAAGGAGGAAGGAAGAAGAAGGAAGAAGAAAGAGAGGTAGGGTTTTTAATTCCAATTTTAGTATTTTTTAATTATTTTTTTAATAAAAAAGTTGTATAATTACACAAGGGTAAAATTAAAATTTTAAATAAGCTAAATGTTAGATAACTAATTTTATTTTAGGGCATGCTATAGACTTAATTTTTGATCAATTAGCTATTATTCATGCCAATTTCCTTAGCTGTAAAATGTATTTATATTTATTGATTATCTTCTCTATTATTTTTGCATATAGATAAACGAAACCTTGATTACAACACGACAAGAATATGTATGATGGAAAACCTAAATTAAAATCTTTGTCGGACTAATAACAGAAGCCCAATCAATCATTCTTATCATACTACTAAATAAGAATCGAGTTATCCTACGTGTCAAGCTCTTAGCCATTCTCAACATAAATTAATTTTACCATTATACCATTAATGAATCATAATATTTACATTCCGTGCCATTATATTGCTAATAGGTTTTGTTTGTAATTCAGAGATAACTCGGCCCATTTCGTTTTGTTCGATTTAGGAAACTGTATTTAGTGTATATATTATTGTTGTTGATTTGTTAGGCTTTTATTGATAAACTTACATTTTTAAACAGGAAATCTTTCATAATTATCTTCTTATATATTTTTTCCTTTTTAGTAGATAAGGTATAATGTAAACTATATATAATACGGACAATCAATTTACATATTTATCTCCATATATATATATATATTTTCCTTTTATTAGATATGGTTCAATGTAAACCCTAAATATTATGTATCGGGTATATATAGATCATTCCCTTCGACCTTGCAACGTATCGAAGGGATTTCGTGTTATTTTGGCCATAGCATTTAGGTTTCGTGTTATTTTGCTTATCTTTATATTTGTTTTTTTCCTCGATAACCGATTCTAATATGGTTGCTCTTCTATTAATCGTGTTTATGTTTTGGTTTTGATTAATATGTAGGTCATTTTGTGTTGATTCTCGTATCCATGTCTGCTAATACTGCTTTTATGTTTGATCTAACGTTTTTTACCTATACTTATGTATATAGATTATATTTACCGTCTCCTAATATTTTTTTTTTCTACACTACAAGAAAACATGCACTTTTCCGACGGCCTCAACCGTCGGAAATCCGTCGGAATAAGTGTGTTTCCGACGGATATCCGACGGATTTCGTCTGTCGGATCTATCTTGTCGGAAATTAAAGGTCCGTTGGAAACTGGTGATGGATTTCCGACGGCAATCGGTAAAACGGAAATGCGTCGGAAATCCGTCAGAAATTCAACCGCCCGACGGATTTCCGACGGCGGATGATACCGACTAATTTCCGACGGCTTGATGTAACCGACGGATGTCCGACGGCGGCCTAATACCGACGGATTTCCAACGGCATTTGGAATTTTTTTTTTTTTAAATAATAATTAATTAAATTAAATTTTAAATAAAATAAAATTTAAATATGAAAATAAATTAAAATTGTTTGAAAAGTTATTTAAAATTTAAAGTTTTACATAAAATTTAAAAGTTTACTGTGGACGATAATTACAGAAGAACTCGTTCATCTTCGCTTCCATCCCACGAATGCTCTCTGCATCTTCTGCGCGCTGTGCCTCCATTGCCTCAAACCGCTGTGCATCTTCTGCGCGCAGTGCCTCCATTGCGTTCATCCGGTCCAGAAGCTCCCTGTTTTGTGCCCGCAAACCGCTATCACTGTGAAATCGGAATGAAGACACGGAAGAGGTGGAACTGTCTTCCGGAAGACCGAAGACACGACCTCTGTTCTTCGGAGTAACCTACCATATACAATAAAACTATAAATGTTATAACGTATAAATATTATAAGTTATTTTAAATTCGTTAATAATTGAATACGTTACTAACCTCATACGTAAGCTCGTTGATCTTCTCGAATGGAACTTCGGTGAGCGGTGGAGTTCCTTCGACGCTCGGTTGAGATTGGATAAACTCCTGACCGAGCCTCTCCACGCTTTCCACGATTTCACGAGCAATTGGATCTTCGATTTCGCCCGTCTTTCGGCTGGTATGCGTATCTCTGATCAAATCCAGATTTGAAGGACGTGTACCTTTCTTTTGATACTGTTAGCATTGAAAAGTAAGCAAATAAGTTAGCAATTATAAAAATAAAATAATAATAAAGAAACTTACCAGTTGTTCTGCACGAGTCGCCTTGCTCGTCGCTCCGAGGTTATGGGTCGCTGGTCCCGTCCCCTTCCGGTCGCCCTTTCGGTTCGTCGAGTGTTTTGCAGAGCTCGACTTAATGGCCTCAAGTTCCCAATACAGAATTAATTGAGTCCATAACTCGGGATTGTTTTTCATATCCCGATGAATCTTACCAAGTCCCCATAGGTCCTTCCACTCGTTCATCTTCCGCGAGTACATTCTACCAGCCTTGGCGTCGAACTCCCGTCGAACCCTAGCGGTCAGCTGTCTGTCCCAATTGAATTCTTGCTGGAAATAAAAAAACCTTTAACGAGTTAGTAAATAAAATTTTAATGTAATAAAACCGCGAATTGTCTAAATAACAAAATTTAGGGATTACCTTAAATTGCTGAAACCAGCTGTCACGGTCGGCTACCGGCATCGAAGAGTATGTGGGATACGGTCGAGTTATCAAACAAATAAGCATTGTGTTGATAAACGTCGATATCCTGTTTCCCGAAAATTGAAACCTAACCAAAATGAAGGAAAAATATTTATTAAGTTAACTAAATCGAAAACATTTTTAAATAAAACTTACCATGTCGTGTTGGGAGGTAAGTCCGGATCTAGGAAAGGCAAACGATCTCTTCCGGGTTGTGATACGAAATCCTCGATGCTAATTACTATGGGAGTTGAGGTCGTTGTAGGATTAGGAGACGATTGTTGTTTATCCAAAGAGGGAGTGTCGGTGATCTGTGACTTACTAGAACTCCGACCCCCCCTACTGGAACCACCACCGCCTCCAAAACTCTGCTGAAATCGTCCATAATCCCTTCGAATTTCAAGATTTTTACATAAATTTGAAATATTTTTACATATATAAAATTAGTATGTCAATTTTAAGTTTAAAATTTATAATCTATATTACGGATTTAGGGATTTAGTGATTTAGGGATTTAGGGATTTATGGATTTTGAAGTTTATGGATTTTAAGGATTTAGGATTTGATTTAGGATTTTAGGGATTTAGGCATTTTGAGATTGATGCATTTTAAATATGAGGGATTTAGGGATATAGAGATTTAGGAATTTAGGGATTTAGTGATTTCGTAATTTAGGAATTTAGGGATTTAGTGATTTCGTAATTTAGGGATTTAGGGTTTAGGGATTTAGATGTTTAGGGAATCTGGGGATTTTGAAAATTAGGGATTTAGGGTTTTTGGGATTTTGGGAATTTGGGATTTTGGAATTTAGTGTTTTAGAGAAATAAGTTCGATTTTATGATGTATTACTTGTTCTCAAGATTAATGATTTTACAAAATAAATATTTTCTTAAAATTTCGTAATATTAATAATTTTATACATTATTAATATTTATTTTAAATCCCAAAATAGAAAAATCCCTAAATTCCTAAATCCCAATAAATCCTTGTATTTTTTAAGAACTCTAGGATGTTATTAAAAATGTTGCTTTAAAAAAAGTAGATAATTTGTAAATTTTTAAAATGTTAGAATTTTATATATTATTCATATTATTAATCTTCATAAATCCCTAAAAACCACAAATATTTATTAAATTCGAAATTCATAAAATTTTGAAATATTCATAAAATTTTGCATAATATCTTATATTTCAAAATCCTTAATTCCCTAAATTTTTAAATTTCTAAAATTATCATAATACCTAAATTCCTAAAATTATCCTAATTCCTAAATTCCTAATATTCCAAAAACTCAAACAAATCATCAAAAACTTACATTGGGGTGTTGATTTCTTGTGAGTGTTTAAAATTTGGTATACAAGAGTTGGAGAATCGGTGAAAACGGCGGCGAAACTGTTGTGACTCGGCGAAACGGCGGTGACTCGGCAGTGACTCGGCGGTGAATCGGCGAACCGGCGGCAAAACGTTGGTGAATCGGCGATTCGGAGGCGAAACGGTGGTGGCGTTGGTATTCCGGTGTTGTCCGACTTGATTTGCGGCGATTTCCGGCGATTTTCACTAAAAAACTTTCGTTTTCATTCTCTCGTCGGAGAAGACGAAGTGTCTAGCTATATTTAAGAATTCCGACGGAATTCCGACGAAAAACGCTGCCCAATTCCGACAGATTCTGCCGCCTTTTCGATAATAACTATGCGTTTCGGCGGTATAAAATTTAGGGTACTCCGTCGGAATTCCGTCGGGAATTTGTGATGGATTTCCGAGGGACTTTGTTATTTATATATATATATATATATATATATATATATATATTTTATTCTATTTACTGATTTGTGGATTTAGAGATTATGAAAATTTTAGGGATTTAGGGTTTTAGGGTTTAAGGGATTTAGGATTTCGAGACTTAGTGATGATGAGAATTTTAGGAATTTAGGGATTTAGGGATTATAAGAATTTTTGGGAATTTAGGGATTATTGGATTTAGGGATTATGAGAATCTTATGAATTTAGAGATTTAGGAATTAAGGGGTTTAGGGATTATGGGATTTATGAGTTCGAGACTTACTGCAAGATGAGAATTTTAGGAATTCGAGGATTTATGGATTATGAGAATTTTTGGAAATTTAGGTTTTTAGGGATTATGGGATTTAGGGATTATGAGAATTATATGAAGTTAGAGATTTATGAATTTAGCGATTTAGGAATTTAGGGATTATGAATATTTTTGGAATTTAGGGATTTCGAGATTATGAGAATTTTAAGGATTCAGGGATTTAGGGATTACGGGATTTAGGATTCGCAAACTTAGTGATGATGAGATTTTTTGGGAAATAAAATATAAAAATTCCATAAGCCGTCGGATTTCTGTCGGAATATATTGACGGATTTCCGACGGAATAACACAAACCGGCGGAAATCCGTCAATATATTCCGACAGTAATCCGACGGATTGTGTTATTTTTATATTTTTTTCCGTATATTTGTAATGAAATCCGTGGGAATTTCCCACGGATTTTCGACGTCATGTGTTATTTATATATTTTATTTGGTTATATTTGTAATGATTTGCGTATAAATTTATGTAAAAATATATTTCGAAACGTATTACACATATAAATAACCAATATTTTACAAACACAAACATTTATTCATAAAATATTACTCCGAATCTCCTGAGGAACCTTCACTAGGGATGGAGTCTGAATCGTCATCAAATTCGTCACGTGATTACTCTTCGTCCGAATGAACTAAATCATCGCCGATATGTGTCACATCAATAACAAGGTCAATGTTATTCATCTCCTCGACATGTGACATTTGAATACTTGTCGATGGCTGGAGAGCATCATGTTTTGGAACTCCATATAATCTTCCTCTCGGGTTAATTGGAGTTAATGTGATCCAAGGATTTGTACGATAGGAAACTTGAGGATATGGAATGTAGCAAACCTAAAATTAAATAATTGGTTTTGTTAATAAACATGGATAACAAAACATATCGTTTGAGCATGTTGGAAAACCTATTACTGACTTCATACCTGGTATGATCCATCCAATGGACGTGGATCGTATTTCTGTATTTTCCATCTTGAATTTATCGAAATCACACCAAGGGGGTCAATTTGAACCCCACGTCCATTGGATGGATCATACCAATCGCACATAAACACAATGCACCTCAAGTCCAACAATCCTGGATACCGGATTTCTAAGATTTCGTTTAAAATGCCATAGTAGACGGTATCACCTGATTGCGACGAAATATCATAGTCTGAAGTTGACCTCGGTCGTCCTTCCTCACGAATCCTAAACGAATATCCCCTAGTGCAAAACCTGGGATATGAAGTCGCGGTGGTGCGCAAACCCGATGCAAACGCCACTAACCATGTCGGGAGAGTTTGACCACATACTAAACCTTTGGAAACCTAATGAACGATAAAAGTATGAAATCATTAACATAACATATAAAACATGAAAATCTGGAAATGTAAGAGTAAGGAATTATATTAAACTTACATAAAATTTCAACCACTTCGAGAATTCTTCATCTTTTAAGACAGCAAGTTTGGATTCTGTCTTATCAGGATGGTAAGTTTGGACTAGGGAAATGTAAATGCTGTAACATAAAAATATTTATTAGATTAAGACAAATAATTCCAAAATTTGTTTACAAAAACTGCTATACCTTTCGTACTCCATTAATTTGTCACAATTTCTGAGGATATACGTATGCAAATGTTTGGCCTCTTGTGCTGATAGTCTGCGTTTCTTTCCTTTTCCACTTACTCGACCAACTTGGGAAAACAACTCGGGTACAACCACGGCATACATTGCTTTCTCACCTCTATCATCATGTCGCGCCGGACGTCTAGCCTTAGTCCGAACTTCCGATGGAAAGTAATATTCGGCAAAGTATGAGACTTTGTCATTTAGGCTCTGTGCAACAATAGATCCCTCCACCTTGCTCAAATGTTTAACATTTTTCTTCAAGTGGAACATGTACCGCTCGAACGGATACATCCATCGGTGTTGAACAGGGCCTCCTAATGCTACTTCTCGTGGGAGGTAAATAGGAAGATGTTCCATAACATCAAAAAAGACGGTGGAAATATCTTCTCCAGATTACAAAGGAGTACCAGGATGTTGGACTCTAAATTATGGATCCCGTCCACTGTTAGTGTCCGTGAACATAAATCTCGAAAGAAAGCCCCAACTCCTACAAAAGAAAAGTAAACAAGTTGATACATATATAGTAACATTATATTATTAAGAAACTCACGGGAGTACAAAATATACCTCCAATTGCTTGATGGATGTCTTTTGGAAGAAGATAAGCAAATGCAAATGGAAGAAGACGCTGCATCACAACATGACAATCATGACTTTTCATTCCAATAAACTTCCCTTCTGTCGAATCCACGCAATTACGTAGGTTAGATGCGTAGCCGTCAGGAAATTTAACATTTTTTTTAATCCATTCAAAAAATACTTCCTTTTGACCAGCGTCTAACCGGTACGCAGGCATTGGCAATCTACCGTTAGCCAAAACTTGAAGAGATTCCCTTGAACAAACCAATGACAAGTCTAATCTAGACTTCCAGTTGTCTTTTGTCTTCCCTGGAACATTTAAGAAGGTGTTCATGATGTTGTCAAAGAAATTCTTTTCAACATGCATGACATCTAGATTATGCCGCAGTAGATGGTCTTTCCAGTAAGGCAAATCCCAAAAAATACTCTTCTTGTGCCAATTGTTATATTCCCCACAACCGTCGACGGGGTGATGGCCATTACCCCCACATTTAGGAGTTCGCTCTGCACCAAAATCTCATAACTGTTCCAATATGCTGCGACCATCTATCTCAAGAGGTGGACCATGTAACACTTGTAAATTCTTCTTGAAATGTCTTCTAGACCGACGATATGGATGATTTGCCGGTAAAAAACACCTATGGAAATCAAACCATGAAGTCTTCCTTCCGTGCTGCAATTGGAATGCTGAAGTATTGTCTTGGCAATAAGGACATGCCAATCTTCCATGCGTTGTCCAACCAGATAACATACCGTATGCCAGAAAATCGCATATGGTCCACATAAGAACCGCACGCATGTTGAAATTCTGCTGGATTGAAACATTAAATGCCTCAACACCATGCTCCCACAACATCTGCAACTCATAGATCAATGGTTGGAGGAATATATCGAGTGACCGTCTTGGATGATCTGGCCCAGGAACTAGAATTGAGAGAAACAAGAACTCTCGCCGCATGCACATAGAAGGAGGCAAATTGTAAGGTGTTTGTAGGGGTTAAATCTCCTCTAGAAGAATTGATAAGCCTAAAACGACGTCGTCTTCGCCAAATCGGCCCAGCGGTCAAAGCCCAGAAGACGAAGGCCCGTTAAAGGCCCATCACTGTTTACCTCAACCGAATTGTATTTCTATAAATAAGCATGTACCCCCCTCATTTGAGGGGATCCGATTTTCGGAGGGACAATAAGACAAAACTCTTAGCTCTGATCTTGATGAATAAGAACAACTTCTGAAAACCCTAATTCGCAATCTTTCTGAGTGTTTGAAAACCTAAAGAAGCTCTATTTCGTAGAATCTTCACAATTTCTATTGTGTGATTTTCCAGCACGCACAATTTGGCGCTAGAAGGAAGGGAGTCTACTCGCAACACTAGATTTATACACGAAACAAACGCTTAGACAAATTCGCCAAGATGTCAATAACGAACCCGCAATCTCCAGCAACCGAAGGTGGTTCAGATCCAAGGGAGCTCGCCGAGAGTGGGCAGGTAAACGCAAGCAGCCAGTCCGCATTAGAGGTGGAAGCGGGCAGATCTGTCCCTACAGGAAATTATCAACAGCAACCTTACCGCCGAGATCAAAGCATTGTCGACAGCTCGTCAGTCTCAAGGCCTACCTCACAATGCTATACGTCGCATCACCCCGACCGCTCTTAACTTCTCTCCAGCGGCCTCGCCATCAGCTCGCGGGGCTCGCGAAGATCATACACCTCTCAGAGACGGGGCCGTCATCGTCGCAGATGCAACTGGAGGTGTAGTTGCAGTCGCAGATGATCTAGAAGGATGCGAATTCGGAACCACTCGACCCAGTCGGCCGACCAGTCGCGTCCAAAGTCGGGATTAGGGCGAAATCGCAGAGAATACGCGATGGATGGAGCAGGCCGAAGCCCCGACCAATCGCGGAGCTATCGCTTCGCAGCAAAGGGAAATCGACGAGCTGAAAGACATAATGCAGCAGACAGCTCACGATCTTAAGGACATGAGGTCACAGGTCCATCGCGCCACCAACAAGGCGCCAGAAATCGACCGCGTCCTCGAAGAAGCTCGCACTACTCCTTTCACCGCGCGAATAACGAAGGCGCGTCTATCCGATCCGGGGAAGCTCAGGCTTCCAATTTATAACGGAAAGGGCGACCCCACGGAGCACATTAGGGCTTTCTCAATCGCTATAGGGCAAGCCAATTTCCGACTCGACGAAATCGACGTTGGTTGCTGCCTCCTCTTCGTGGAGCACCTCAAGGGGGTAGCTCTCTATTGGTTCACGGGAGTGAAGAAGAATTCAATCGACAGCTTCGCGCAGCTCTCAGAAGCATTCCTAAAGCAGTACGCGATCTTAATCAAGCGCAGGACGTCCGAGGCTGATCTCTATACCATTTCGCAAGCGACTAGCGAACCCTTGGGAGTTTTCATCGAACACTTTAAGGCGATGCTTACTCAGGTGAAGGGGATTGACGACCAGTCCGCACTGAGCGCGCTTCGAAAAGTCCTGTGGTACGACGTGGATTTCCGAAAGGAGATGACGATCAACAAGCCCTCGTCAATTCAGGATGCGCTTCATCGCGCCAATGGCTTCGCAAAAAGCGAGGATGAAACCAGAGCTTTGGGCCAGAAGTACGGGAAGGTCAAAGTTCCCAATCCGCGAGAAGCCCCAGCTGCAACAAAAAAGAAGCCAGGCAACTTCGTGCAGCGCGAGGGAGGTTTTAAGGGTGCCTATAACTACCAGGTGGACTCGCCCGGCTTTGGTCGAGGAAGGGGGCGAGGTCGCGGAAATGGCACTCTAGATCGTAATACGGCAATACGTGGATTAGGAACTCGCCTTACGACGAATCCGCATATTGCGACTTGCATAAAATGGTCAGACATTCGACGGCTAACTGCCGAGTGCTCGGAATGCGACTCACAGCGAAGCTAGCCGCCAGAGATATCAGGGGAAATATAAGTGTTAACGATTTCCAGCTCGAGCAGTTCGACGATGCAAGAGAAGGAGACAGTCCGTCTGCGGACAATAGCAAGAATAACAAACGGGACAGGCGGAATAACGACGAGGTCCACCTCGGCCGGCAAAACAATAGTGATGGCCGAAGTGGCTTGAAACAAAAAGTCTGCAACATGATCATGGGCAGCTCGCGCTATTGTTCAAATACAATCTCGTCAATCAAGGCCTATCAAAGACGAGCTGAGGTAGGAGCGAACAAACCCGTGCCGTCCAAGTTCCCAAACGATGTCATCCAGTTCGAAGAAAATGAGATCGATGATATCAACAAACCTCACGACGACCCGCTTGTCATCCGACTCGCCGTCGCAGGATGGGACACGGGTCGCGTTTTGATCGATACTTGAAGCACAGTCGAGATCATTTTCATTGATGCTCTTAAGCGTATGGAAATCGACCTCGCTCAAGTCGAATCCTATCCCAAACCTTTGACCGGATTCAATGGCGAGACGACAATGACACTCGGAACGATCAAACTTCCAGTATGTGCGGAAGGAATAACAAAAATAGTGGAGTTCGCGGTATCGGACAACCCGGCGTTTTACAACGTGATAATGGGAACCCCTTGGTTTAATTCGATGCGTGCCGTCACCTCAATGTACCATCTCTGCCTTAAGTTTCGAACAAAAATCGAGATTAAAACAATCAGAGAGAGTCAGTCGGCGTCGCGGTCTCGCTTCATGACCGCGCACAAACTAAGGAATCAGGCGATAGTGCCCATTCCGAGCGAGCCGCGAAAAAAGCTCAAAACAGACAAGGAGCCCGTCAAAGAAATCTCGGACGTTTTGTAGCAGCTACAGATCGCGGAAGCCGCCGAAGAGGAAGGAGCGGGTCCGATATGCGAACCCGTCATATCGGTTTGCATTAACAACGAGTTCCCGGAGAAGTGTGTGGAGATCGGCGCAACGCTTGATGAAGTTGTCAGGCTCGAACTCGTCAATTTCCTTAAGAGGAACATTACCACTTTCGCATGGGCCGCAGAGGATATGCCCGGGATCGATATCGGCATCATCAGTCACGAGTTGAATGCAGATTCGACTTTCAAACCCATAAAGCAGAAGCGGAGGCGATTCGGGCCGGACAGAGCTCAAGCGGTGAACGACGAAGTAGAAAAACTCTTGCGAGCCGGTTCGATCGCCGAAGTCAGATATCCGGATTGGCTCGTAAATCCAGTCGTCGTAAAGAAGAAGAGTGGCCAGTGGCGAGTCTGTGTGGACTTCACGGATTTAAACAAGGCATGCCCAAAAGACAGTTTCCCCCTTCCTCATATCGACAGCCTCGTCGAGTCGACATCCGGGAACAAGCTGCTATCATTTATGGACGCTTTCTCTGGCTACAATCAAATTTTCATGCATCCCGGCGATCGCGATAAAACATCTTTCATTACAGATCGCGGGATCTATTGCTACAAGGTCATGCCATTCGGCCTCAAGAACGCCGGGGCTACTTATCAACGATTGGTGAACAGGATGTTCGAAGGCCTCCTCTGCAAGACAATGGAGGTCTACATAGATGATATGCTCGTCAAATCGCTCGAAGAAAAAGACCATGTCGGCCACCTCGCAGAATGCTTTTCGCTACTAAACAAGTATAACATGAAGCTGAATCCGGCTAAGTGTCGTTTCGGCGTGACATCAGGCGAGTTCCTCGGCTATATGGTTACTCGTCGCGGGATCGAAGCAAACCCGAAGCAAATCCATGCGCTAATCCAGATGGCCGCGCCTAAAACAAAAAGGGAAGTACAACGATTGACAGGAAGAGTCGCAACTTTAACAGATTCATCTCGCGCTCTACTGACAAATGCTTGCCTTTCTACGAAACGCTTAAGGATAAGAAGGGGCCGGCTCGACAGGCCTTCGAGTGGACAGAAAAATACGAAGAAGCCTTCCAGAGATTGAAGCAATATCTCGCGACTCCGCCTGTTTTGACCAAACCCGTAACTGTCAAACCGCTCTACCTTTACATTGCGGTCTCCGCCTCGGCAGTTAGTGGGGTTCTAATTCGCGAAGACGGCACAGAGCAGAAGCCAGTTTTCTACGTCAGTAAATCCTTAACCGATGCGGAAACAAGATATCCCCTGACCGAGAAATTAGCACTCGCGGTTATTACGTCGGCTCGCAAACTCCGACCTTATTTCTAATAGCATTTGATCGTGCTTCTCAGTACATTTCCACTACGAGCTGTTCTCCACAGCCCAACTCAATCTGGGCGACTCGCAAAGTGGGCCATCGAATTAAGCGAGTTCGATATCGAGTATCGAAGTAGAACGACAATCAAAGCACAAGTGTTGGCCAATTTTCTAATCGAACTACCGGAGGCGACGGCCTCGTCAGAAAGCGATAATAAGGACTCATCCCAAATCTGGCAATTACAAGGCGACGGCTCGTCATCTAAGCATGGATCGGGAGTAGGCATTCGACTGTTGCCGCCAAACGGAGAATCTCTGGAACAGTCATTCCGCCTTGGCTTCAGAGCATCGAACAATGAGGCAGAATACGAGGCCTTACTCGCGGGTCTTCGATTGGCTAAAGCTCTTAATATGACTAGGATAGAAGCCTTTTGCGACTCGCAACTCGTCGTGAATCAGTTCAACAGCGAATACGCAACAAAAGACGAACGCATGGAGGCATACCTCGCACTCGTCAAGACGTTGACGGCGAATTTCGAGTTCTTTACCTTAACAAGAATTCCAAGGGCAGAGAACTCGCAAGCAGATGCCCTTGCTTCACTCGCTCATCGGCGCAGCCCGACAAAGATCTTTAAAGAATCGTCCGGATTGAGTTCATCGAAAAGCCAAGTATCGAACTCGCCAGGGAAGTCAACGTACTGACAAGATCTCAGGCCATGAAGCGAAGGGCGGATCCTAACAACAGCTCGCCCCTCGACAGATCCGATGGATCTCGACCAGTCCGACGTAGTCGGGGCAGACGAAACAACAGATGTAATGGCAGAAAACAACAAGCTAGACCCTGGCAATACGAATTTTAACCGTGGTCTTCTCCCCGAACAACTCGATGAATTGCCAGAGGACGCTTACCCGAATAGCGAGGAGCCGCCACTGGCGCACGAAATCGCCAACATTCCCATTGACGACGAGACTGCAGTTTATGGTTGTGATACTAAAAGGATGGCTGACAATCGCGGGTATCTTGCAGACGGCGAAGTTCCTGAACACAAATGGGCGGCTCGCAAGCTAAAGGCGCAGTCATCGCGTTTCATTCTGTTCCACACGGAAGTCTTCAAGTGGCGACTGTCTCGACCACTCCTTGTCTGCGTCGAGGGTGAAGCAACTCACAAGATAATGCACGAAGTTCATAGCGGATCCTGCGGAAACCATTCGGGAGGTTGCTCACTCGCCATTCGAATTAAACGACATGGATATTTCTGGCCAACAATGATAAAAGACTGCGAGCTGTTCGCGGCAAAATGCGAGAAATGTCAACGCCATGGTCCCTTCATCCATCTACCTACGGAGTTTTTGAGCTCGGTCACCTTGCCTTATCCCTTCATGAGGTGGGCAATGGACATCGTCGGACCGCTCCATCCATCTCGGCAGAAGCGATATCTACTAGTCCTGACAGATTATTTTTCCAAGTAGAAAGAGGCGGAGGCATTCGGATCTATCAAGGACAAGCATGTCGAAAACTTCGTCTGGAAGAATATCATCTGTCGACACGGTGTGCCCTACGAGATAGTGACTGACAACGGTTCGCAGTTCATCTCCAGGCAATTCAAACTTTTCTGCGACAAGTAGAAGATCAGAGTCAGCAAGTCGATACCTCGCTGCCCACAAGGCAACGGTCAGGCCGAGGCGTCGAACAAAACAGTTATTCACAAGCTTAAGACTCGACTCGATGCTAAGAAGGGGCGTTGGGCAGATGAACTCGAAGGCGCTTTATGGTCATATCGTACGACACCTCGTCGCGCTATAGGCGAGACACCTTTCGTCCTCGTCTATGGAACAGAGTGTGTAATTCCTCTCGAGGTCCATTTCCCAGGAGTTCGTCGACGATTACTTCCCGAACAGGAAGGTCTTAATCATCTCTTCATGCTCGACGAGCTCGACCTCATCAACGAAAGACGCGACAAAGCCCTTATAAAAATGACCGAATATCAAATTGCCGAGGCCAAGTATTACAACTCTAAAGTGCGAGTTCGGCGTTTCCACGAAGGAGACCTCGTCCTTCGCGGGGTTTTTCAAAATACGGCCGAGATAAATGCCTGAAAGCTTGGCGCTCACTGGGAGGGACATTACCAGATCACAAAGGTAGTCCCTCCAGGCGTCTACGAAATCGCTAACATGAAAGGCGAGATGATCCCGCGTTCCTGGAACGCGCGACATCTAAAGAAGTACTACTGCTAAAAGTACTAAGTCATTTGACTTGAACTACGGCGCGACTTGATCCCTTCACAGGGTACGTAGGCAGCTCGTGTTCGAACGAGTTCAGTTACCCCCTATTCGGAAAAAGGGGGGAGTGGATCCGTATATCCATACTCCCAAACACGCCGTAACAAACTAAGGTTATTACAACTCGATCATCTCGCTAAACGACTTACCTGTCTACACGCGGCTGATCAATACGCAAACGACTTAAATGTCTAAACGCGACAGTTGTTACAACTCGATCATCTCGCTAAAAAACTTAGCTGTCTACACGCGACTAATCAATTCGCTAAACAACTTAATTGTCTAAACGCGACAGTTGTTACAACTCGATCAGCTCGCCAAACGACTTAACTGTCTACACGCGACTGATCAATTCGCAAACGACTTAAATGTCTAAACGTGAGAGTTGTTATAACTCGATCACCTCGCTAAACGACTAAATTGTCTAAACGCGACAGTTGTTACAACTCAATCAGCTCGCTAAACGACTTAACTGTCTACACGCGACTGATCAATTCGCAAAATGACTTAAATGTCTAAACGCGACTCGTCGTCATTACTGACCATAATGATGATCTAAAACACTTCATTGCGAAGTTAAACCTATACATCCAAAGTGGATAAAGCGCGCTATATAAATTTAGAGTTCATCACTGGAGCGGATGTATTCAGTGGAATACGACCGTAAACCAGGATGTTCATCTCGCGAACATAGTTATACTTAACACTGGTCGAACTTGGCAAACATAATCTGGTCAGAAATTATTATCGGGTCAGTTGTTACAACTCGACTGATCAATTCGCTAAACGACTTAATTGTCTAAACGCGACAGTTGTTACATTTCGATCAGCTCGCCAAACGACTTAACTGTCTACACGCAACTGATCAATTCGCAAACGACTTAAATGTCTAAACGCGAGAGTTGTTACAACTCGATCAGCTCGCTAAACGACTTAATTGTCTAAACGAGACAATTGTTACAACTCGATCAGCTCGCTAAATGACTTTACTGTCTACACGCGACTGATCAATTCGCTAAACGACTTAATTGTCTAAACGCGACAGTTGTTACAATTCGATCAGCTCGCTAAAACGACTTAACTTTCTACACGCGACTGATCAATTCGCAAAACGACTTAAATGTCTAAACGCGACTTGTCGTCATTACTGACCATAATGACGATCTAAAACACTTCATCGCGAAGTTAAACCTATACATCCAAAGTGGATAAAGCGCGCTATATAAATTTAGAGTTCATCACTATAGCAGATGTATTTAGTGGAATACGACCGTAAACCAGGATGTTCATCTCGCGAACCCAGTTATACTTAACACTGGTCGAACTTGGCAAACATAATCTGGTCAGAGATTATTATCGGGTAAGATATTCCTGGGAATATCTATACTCCAAAATTTGCTTTAAGTAAACAAACTATAACGGGCCTAGCTGACGAACTATAACAGGCCTCGCTCAATTCGCAAACGACTTAAATATCTAAACACGACAGTTGTTACAACTCGATCAGCTCGCTAAACGACTTAACTGTCTACACGCGACACGATCAATTCGCAAACGACTTGAATGTCTAAACGCGAGAGTTGTTGCAACTCGATCAGCTCGCTAAACGACTTAACTGTCTACACGCGACACGATCAATTCGCAAACGACTTAATTGTCTCACCAAAAGTGGCGAGTCTGAAAACGATAAAGCATGTCGCAGAAATCCAAATTTTGTCATATATTTGGGATTCGACCAACGAGGCAGATAAATGTCACAAGTTGGATAAAGCCGTCCAGGCACCAAAACAAAAACAAGTCTTAAAACTTAGCAAAACAAAAAGAAAAATCCTAAAAATCTATTTCAAGGTGGATTTGGCGACCAGCTCGCCATCGTCGACACCTTTTTCTTCGGTGACCAGCTCGCCCTCTTCAACTCCTTTTTCTTCGGCTAAAGCAACCTTACTAGCCGAACTCGCAGCCTCGCCAATCTTTTGATCCTGCTCTAAGGGAACTGGCTAGCACTGAGACTCAGTAGCTACAGCTTGGGCGGGGTCGACAACCTTATCGGTCTCGCCTGACTCGTTGTCGCTCAACTCCTCGGTAGCACTTCGCAGCCGCATGCCCAAAGAGCCATCGTTAGAGCCAAAAGCTACATTAATACCAACAGACTTAGCACTGATCTCGACTGGCGGAGACACAACTATATCCGCTACATTAATGGGGGCGACATAGTTCATACCTAGAATCTTCCGCAACTCGTCGAACATCTCATCGAAGACATCGTAGGCCGAACCCAGCGTTTCCTTGTTCTCGACTAGAAGAGCGCGTTCAGCGATGGGATCGAAAGACTCTTCAGCATTCTCTAGGTCGTCGAGGAGCTGTAGGTTGGAGTCCGCTTGCGAGAGAAGGACCATCTTCCTTATCGGCTTTTTCATCATTCAACAAAAAAGCTCGTTAGCGCGGTCCAGTTTGGCTTGAACTTCTGCAGCCGCGGATCGCCTCGCGGATGAAGCTGCCGTTTCGAGATCCCTCTCGCGACTCGCTTTCAGAGAAAGCAGTTCTACCTCCAGCTCGGCAGCTTTCTCCTCGGCTTTCTTCTTCTCGGAACCAACTCTATGAAGATGAACGCCCAGATCGTCAATGCTCTTCTTATAGGCGTCTCGCTCAGCAGCGAGTTCGCTCATTTCCTCTCCGAGCCGCTTCTTCTCGGCTTCTTCCTCGCCTCGTCAATAAAGGCCTTCCTAGCCCTCGCCTCTTGATCATACGCTATGACCATCCTGTTGCAGTGAGTGATAGCCTGCGGAAGATTTGGAAATATGAGAAATGAAGCGAGACGGAACAGAAAATAATGAGAATTTACCTTAGCCTAGCGAGACGCAAATTCCTTGTAAAGCTCGCTCTTTACCAGCATTTCCAGGATCGACATGTTATCACCCAGATATGTAACCTTAGCCATTAAGGCAGCTGCGGCTAAAGGATCGTCGTACAGCTCGACAAACTTTCCAGATCGCGGACCTGGAGGAACGGCCTCACCTCGAGGTAGAGTCGGCAGCTCGCGACGAGTCTTTTTATCGCCGGTTTTTCCCTTGCCTTTCTCGGAGGCAGTGTGTTTTCTTTTGCGAGTCAGCTGGTGCTCAGACTCGGCAAGCTCGTCCGTAACGGTAATTGGCTGTGAAGGAATAACAGCCAATGTACCAATCATACCTGCAGCCACCGCTTCGTCATCCTTCGCGGTAAGGATATCTTCTTTGGCTACGCTCCGCTCTGACGTCTCAGCAGCAGGAGCAGCTGGTTTCGGCTCGGCTTTTCCCTTGCCCTTCTTCTCAGCCTTCTTCTTGGTGATGTCACAGAAAGTTGGCTTTTCTGGCATGATATCGAAGTCGTCGGACTCGCTTCGATTCGGAAAATCTTCTTTGTCGACTAGAGCGAACTCGCGAGCTCGAATGACTCTCTGAAGATGAAAATGATGCTCCCAAAGACACTTCCTGGCTTTTAACTTGTTGAACAGATCGTCAATTCCGGGAACTGGGGTAAGTAGCGGTCTGGGAGCTGTAAAAACTATTGAGCAGAAAGTTAAGACAAAGCAAAAGGAGACGCCTCGCGCGATAAACATCAAGAAAATCTACCAAGTGTTCCCCACTTCGCCACTGCCGGGTGTTCTTCTTCCACAGACGCACTTGACATCGGCACGAAGAAAAAATATTTGCGCCAACTGTGGTCTTTGTTTAGAAAGTCATCCAAAACTTTTTACAAGGAGCGACTCGCCAGATTATACAACCTCTTGCCGCTAGGGTCGGCATGCTTGCGGAACTCAAGAAAATTATGAAGATAACGAACCCCGATGGGTTCGCCACATTCGGCAGCTCGAGTCAGAAGCCTGACCAATTGACGAACTCCTCTGGTATTGATCTGCGCGAGCGCGATTCTATGAACCCACATGTAACGCAGAATCAGCGCAGGAATGGGGAACGTGAGATAGCAGCCCCTAAACCAGCATTCGTACGCAGTAAACGTGCCGACTGGCGGGTCGTTTTCTCGCTGCTCGACAGTCGACACGATCATCTCGACCGCATCGGAGATTCCGCATTCTGCGCGAAGGATATCCAGCGACTCCTCGTCACACCATGAAGAGCCTGGAGGCGGACGCTCCTTTCGCCTCGACTTCTTTTTCTTAACGACTTCGGCCAGTCTGGATCCGATCCAGGCTTGCAATCTCTCTGCTTCTACGAGAGGATTGTACTCCCAAACCCATTCTTCGATCTTTACTCGAGGAGGCGGCTCGGCAGGGCTAAGCGACTCGTCGCGGAGATATGGAATTTCCACGACTAGCCCCTGCTAATTAATAGCAGAAGCCTCGCCAATTTGCGAAGGGTGCGAAGTCCTAACTCCCTCTTGGAAATCAGGTCGTGGAACTTGCACCGATGAAGCAATCTCCCTCGTCTCGCGACTTTGTCTTAAGACAGGGGAGGGATAAGAAAACAGTTCGGCAAGAGGAGAATGACCACCAACTCGATCCTTTTGATAAGATGCACTCGTCTCCTCGCGATCAGACGTACTCGCTTTCTCGTATCCACGAAACCGACTACAGCTCGAACTCGCATCAACGATCGATTCTCTGTTAGCGGAATACGCCCAGATTAGTTTTTCCTTCTCGGCGGGCTCGGCAGATCTCGAAAACTTGATCGAATTTGTTGACAACATTATTTTCGTAGAATCTTAAAGAAAGAATGGTCGAATCTCCTCAAAAACACGACGGCAGCGATGAAGAACACGGCAGCGGCGAAGTGATGGGACGGCAAAAAACTTAACGAAAATTTAAAAGAAAAACGAGAGAAGAGAGGGAGAGAGCAAACCTGTTTTCGGAGAAATGAGTTATGGGAAGTCTCTGAGGAGCATCGCTCCATATAAAGGTATTTATGACGATTCGAGTTTCGAGGTGGGCCTCATTTTAATTTGGGCCGAGAATCTGGGCTTCAGGTGTCACAGTTTCACAAGGAACCAAACCGACTTGCGATGCCTCAACTTCGTATTGACTCGAAAACGCGACCTCGCAAGCTGATCCTCTGACTTAGTTCGCGACTTCAAGTTTTTACTTTCTCAAAGACTTCGATCCTCAGCAATTACCATGACCTCGCAGTAGCGGTGGAATTGATCAAATCGCACCCTCGAAACCTGTTCAAATCGATCTCTGCGTCAAAATCATCTTCTCCAAATCAACTCGCAACTTCGCCTTTGTCAAAGCAACTCGCGACTTCATCAGACCAACTCGCGACTTCGTCTTCATCAAATAAACTCGCGACTTCATCAAATCAACTCGCGACTTCGCCTTCGTCAAAGCAACTCGCGACTTCATCAGGCCAACTCGCGACTTCGTCTTCATCAAATCAACTCGCGACTTCGTCTTCATCAAATCAATTCGCAACTTCGCCTTCGTCAAACCAACTCGCGACTTCATCAGACCAACTTGCGACTTCGTCTTCATCAAATCAACTCGCGACTTCGCCTTCGTCAAAGCAACTCGCGACTTCATCAGACCAACTCGCGACTTCGTTTTATCAAATCAACTCGCGACTTCGTGACTTCATCAAATCAACTCGCGACTTCGTCTTCACCAAATCATCTCGCCACTTCTCAAATTCGAAGTCGACTCGCAGATAACTAGTAACGATCGACTCGCCGAATTTGGGACTTGGCTATAATGGCGACTTGAATGACATCGTATCGGCCAGTTCGCCAAAGTTGGAAACTTCATTTTGCCATCTCGCGGTTAATCTCTCGAATCACCTCGCGTCACCAACAACTCGCAGATCACGAGCACGATCAGCTCGCAACTTCATCTACTGATCGCCTCGTCAACTCGCATCTTCAAAAGCAGCTCGCGTATAACGAGCTCGATCGACTCGCGACTTCGCAGGATCGAAATCGACTCTCTCATAAGCTTCATCGTCAGCACGTAAACCGTCCAAACGGAAATCGATTCCTCACTCGGACACCCTTACTTCAACACTTTTATTTATAAAACTGTTGAACTGGGGGGCTAACTGTAGGGGTTAAATCTCCCCTAGAAGAATCGATAAGCCTAAAACGACGTCGTATTCGCTAAATCGGCCCAGCGGTCAAAGCCCAGAAGACGAAGGCCCGTTAAAGGCCCATCACTATTTGCCTCAACCGAATTGTATTTCTATAAATAAGCATGTACCCCCCTCATTTGAGGGGGTCCGATTTTCGGAGGGACAATAAGACAAAACTCTTAGCTCTGATCTTGATGAATAAGAACAACTTTTCAAAACCCTAATTCGCAATCTTTCTGAGTGTTTGAAAACCTAAAGGAGCTCTATTTCGTAGAATCTTCACAATTTCTATTGTGTGATTTTCCAGCACGCACAGTGTTACGATGATTGGCCACAATGAATATTTTCTTCCATGCTTTCCAAATGGGTTGAAACCATCAGTGGATAAGCCGACGTATACATTCCGTCGTTCATATGCAAAATCTGGATATACGGATTGGAAGTGTTTCCACGCTTCTGCGTCAGAAGGATGCATAATATCTCCATTTTGACTATGCTCTGCATGCCATCTCATAGCCTTAGCTGTGCGTTCTGATTGATACAGCCTCTTCAACCTCTCTGATAATGGTAAATACCACATCCGTTTGAATGGAATCTTCACTCTGCCACTTGTGTCCTGGAACCGTGGTTTACGGCAAAATTTACATTTGTTTCTGTTCTCATCTTCTCTCCAGTATAGCATACAGTTTTCGATGCACACATCTATTATCTGGTAGGGCAAACCAAGTCCGGCAACAAGTTTCTGGACCTCGTAGTATGATGCTGGACAAAGATTATCCTCTGGCAAAACATCTTTCACAAACTCGGCGAATGCATCAACACATTCTTCGGACAAATTGTAATCACTCTTCATGTTCATCATCCTACTAGCAGAAGATAATGGTGAATGATCTTCCCTACAACCTCTGTATAGTGGTTGCTTTGATGCGTCTAACATATCAAAAAACCTTCGAGATTCTAAATTAGGTTCTTCAGCCCTATAACCCGCATAACCACCCGACTGCAAATTCTCTCTAAACGCATAGTTAACCATCGCAACCGTACTTACCCCAACATCTACTTCCGTTGTACGTTCTCCTACGTTATCCGAAAATAAAGTGTATTACTACTACTACTACCATATTCATAATTGCTTTCTCCATGTAAAAACCAAACCTTATATCCCGGCCTAAATCCATATCTATATAAGTGATTCCAAACAGTATGAAACGCAACACTAATTCTATTACAGCAATTAGAACATGGACATTTGATATCCTGACCTTTTTTGGCTGCATCTTGATTTCTGGGTAAATTCATGAACTCGCAAAAACCTGCAGCGTATGCGGACGTTAATAAGTTCGAGCCCATATCCATCATTGACTCGTCTATCCAAGACTGAAAATATGAACTCATCTCTTATAAATTTTTAGATAATGTGAATTGTGTTTTTTTGATAATGTGAATTGTGTTACGATGAAATGAAGAAATGTCGAAGCTTATATAGAACGGATTCCGTCGGAAAACCGTCAAAAACCTCTGACATAACACCCCACAAATCCCATCGGCCACCGCTAACGATATGGTAACCACTCAAACTTTGCCGACATCAGAATCCGACAGATTGCTGACGGATTTCCGACGGAATTTGCTATTTATATATATTATTTGTGCGGAATAAAGTAAAATATATAAATAACACAATCCGTCAGAAATCTGTCAGAATTGACCGATCATATTGCACAATGTGGTCCACAAATAAAACATTTACCGTTCATATTACAGAATCAAAAGACTGTTTATATTAATAATTTATAAACACCAACACACATGGATTTATTTTTTCTTCTTAAAGATTTCAAAACTACTACTTCTCGTCCCACTTCCCGATGGTGTATCCTTTAGACTACCGTATGCAGTATAACTCTCGTCAGAGTAAGTATCCTCGTCATACGAGTCTCCGTTAATATTAGAAGTATCTTCATCTCTGTTGTTTGAAGGAAAACAATTTTCTTTCGTCCAGATAGCATCTGTGATTTCAAGCTTGATGTTGAGGTAAGTGTACCCAGTTCCGACTAGAACTTGAACCTACAAAATAGGAAAATATAAAGTAATCTATACTTCATTTACTTAAATAAACATTTTTGAAACTTACATTACTCAATACAACAACTGAGCCAACTCGTATATCAGGGCCAAAAGAAGCGTCTACACACGCTTCTTTTTGAATATATCTGCCAATTCTCCCATATGGATTCTACATCAATACATATTAATTTAACGTTACAAGTAACAATTTACATCAATTGAATCATATTCTCAATTATAATTATCAATTACCTTTAAGACAACCATAGCGTCTCCCTCATCAGTACAATCGTACTCATCAATAATTGCAATTACCTACTTAATTTAACAGAACCGATTATACATATAACTTTCATCTAAAACCTCTTTTACAATAAAACTCAATCTCACCTTCCGAACAATGTCCAAATGATTTAAACAGTTAAGAATAACGTCCAATTCTACGGACAATACCCAATCCCTGGGAGTCTGCATTAACCTCGCTGGAAAAGTATAAACATTTTTGTAAAAATGCCCTAACAAAATCAGACTGCATTCGTTTCATGTTATTCAACAAACCTAATATTATACTTGTGTCACGTAGGTGTTCAACTGCAGAAATCCAAGGATGGTCGCTAAATGCGGGATCTTCCGACATGCTGAAAAAAACCTGTTGCTTATTTTATGGAATGTATTTTTGTATTATGATGAAATGCAGAAGTTTCCACCCATATATATAATACCGGATTCCGTCGGAATTCCGTCGGTACAAAAGTGACCAATCAAACTTTGCCGACATCGGAATCCATCGGAATTAGGTTATAAAATAACGATGACTTAGTTCCGTCGGTAATCCATCGGTACAAGTTGGCGGATTACCGACGGAGTTCCAACACTCTTCGTAGCCGTCCGAAATCTGTGGGTAAATTGTGATGGAATTCCCACGGATTGACGGAAGTCTGACTTCCGTCGGAAGGCCATCGGAAAAGTGGTTGTTTTCTTGTAGTGCTAGAACCGCCTCCTAACGTTATTATTTAAATTCATGTATATATTTTTCTTCTTAATTTTGTTTGTGTTTATATATTCTGGATATTAACAAGTTATTATAAATGTTTTGAATGTTTATATGTTTTTATTTCAGTGACGTCTCGTGATCATTATCTTTTGTAAATAATTTGGTGTACTAAGTTCTTTTATCTTTAAACAGGCCATGATTTTTGTTTGGTGTTTCCATCATCTTTATATGGTTCCGCTGTTTTATATATCGAAGGTTAGCTTTAATCTCCTTTTATATTTTTTTTTGGTGAAAAATATCTCTTTTTATATTTGATTTATTCGTATAACTTCTGTTTATTTGTTCTTCCTATTTTACCAATTGTTTATGTAGTTTTATCATCTAAAAGTGGGGTTAGATCGCGATAATGTTTCACTTTAATGGTTAATCCATTGATCCATATTGGCAAATAACTTAATCGTTGAATCTTTTATTTTTATATTTTAAGATCTTGGATGTTTTCATTATTTTCTTAGGTTCTGGTCGTGTTTGAGATTTATGTTTTATCTTAATTATATTTGATTTATATTTCAGAATTTACCAAATTTTTATTCAACTGCATGGTTTGCTAGCCTGTTTCTTCTGATTCGTGATTGCATGCGGTATGCTAATGATATGTTATATTATGATTTAAATATATATTTTTTTATTCTTATGTGGTGTTATAATATATTCTTATATTACTGTCTATATATTTTATAACTATTTTTTTTGTTTTATCAGGGTATTCTCCCGTATATATAGTTTGTATCCAAATTATCGATCGTACAAGTTGGGTTTTAATGGTTGGGTGTATCATAGACATAAATTTCCATCGACCATTCTTTCTAGCTATATGTTTTTCCTTTGTAATATCTTCATAGTATATATTGATATGAATTTCATGTTATTCATATTTTATTTACCAGTTTGCAGATCGTCCTTATATACTTCATATATCCGTTATTGGGATGTTCATCGTGAATGTAGAAGTCAACGATCTTCCATTACATATCTTTATAAATACATAATCAAGAGGATTACAACTCACAATGACAAAGACCCGGAACGATGACATAAGGACGCGGGACGAATATCGAGTGTAGGCACGGTAGGAAGGCGCAAGGACTCGGATCGAGTAAACCGGGTCGACACGTGGATCACTCGATCGGATCTTCATTTGCTTTGGTGTTCTATATATACTTTAGTTTTATTTATATTTTTATGCTTGATCGGGAATATTGTATTATTTTTATTAATAAATGTTTATTTTCTGATTTCTATACCATAGTAAATTATTTTGTTACTTTGAATCGTATACATTTAAAAATATTTCGTATATAGATTGTCGTATGGTATTGGTAAAAATAATAATTACCCAAATATCAGGTTATTGTAAATTATTCTCCCATTATTCCTTTTTAAATAGATAATTTCCCCATGTACTAATTAGACCTTATCTTAATACTGAAATTTAAAATGGTCTCTATTACACCACTTCTTAGACCAAACCATCGTATTACTTTGTCATATAATAAAGGTACACGTCAAAGTATAGAACATAAGGTCATCATTGCACACTTGAAGAGGTCTAATGTGGTGGTCTTATAATATAAAATTATTAAAACACACACTCTCTCTTCCTTTTACTCAACTTTATACCTTCTTTTTCATCATTTTACTCAACTTTATACCTTCTTTTTCATCCTTTTACTCAACTTTTATTAATTTTATATTTAAACACTATCTCTTCCCCTTAAAAACACTCTCGAAAATATCCAATTTTAAACATTTTTCTCTTTTCCTTTTCCTAAACACACTCACTATCTACTCTCTTTACTCAAATTTTATTAATTTTATATTTCAATATACCTCACAAAAACACTCTCTTTCTTCCTTTTACAACCATTTTAATAATTTTATATTATAAGACCACCACATTAGACCCCTTTAAGTGTGCAATGAGGATGCCCTAATAGTTAAAGTTACTTAGGTGGTAAAGTGGCGTTGAATACAACCATTGTAATAAGTATGCAAAAAATTATTGTACTAAAAAAAAAAATCCTAAAACATTGTATAAACTTAAAAAATTGTTTCCAAAAATAAAAAGGATTGCATAACATAAATGGTTCTCTTGCAAGTCTTTGGATTAGCCATTGAAATCTTCAGTTTATCCTAGACCTCTTACATGAAAATATTGCTTGGTGGTATCCTACAAACGAACGTTTGCTTTAAGAACCAAGTTTATAAATAGGTTTGATCGGTTTATGTTAAGTGCACAGGGTAAAAACTCGATAGGATATTGCTTTCTATGCCATTCTTAGCATCAGTTGAGGATCTAGAGAAGGAACCATTCTCAGCTAATTAACTTTTTAATTAAATTTTATTTTTTTCGTCGATATTAATCTCTTTTGAAAATATTTAGTTCGTATATTCGATTATGGATTTACTCGGATCGTAATTGTAAATATCGTTTATAAAAAATAGGAAATATTATATATGTATCGTTACTAATATTTAATAAATATATTCTAGTTATAGATTTATTCGGATCTAATGGTGAGATATCGTTTAAAAAAAAGTAAATATTAGATTGTTATCTTCACATTCTGTTTATTCCTTATTCACTTATTTTTTGTGTTGATTATCATACTATTGGGCTTTTCTTTAATAATTACGGCCCAAATAATGCTTATCATATTCTTTCAAAATCCTAATTTTATTGTATATTTATATGCATGATTCGTTTCAACTAACGATATTTTTCTTTTTACTCTCTTAATTAGGTTTACTCGATGTATAATTATGTAATCGTTTCCCTATTGGTTTCTTATGAGATCTGATTCTCTGTGTTTCTTTTTTTACAGGTTATAATCACCAGGACTCATTAGTTTCTTGTGCTTTTGTTTTTGTTTCTTTATTATGGTTTTGTATTGGTTTATAGCTAATTGATCAATGTGATAAAACCCTGCAATATATATATATATATATATATATATATATATATATATATATTATTTTTTTTAGCGTTTTTCTTTGGTATGTTTTCGCGTTCTACAACTCTTGGCTTCCTCATATATTCCATTTTGAAGATTGGCCGATAGCTAGGGAGGATATGTTTTTTTTTTATAAACACTTTGGTTCATGTGGAAATAGAATAAGGAGAAAAGATCTTCAAGTGTTTATAACAAATTTCCACGATCTACTGTCTAATCATATAAATTTAGTGTAATATTTATTTTTTATACTCTTGCAGAAGATCTCAAAATTCTCCACTCACATCACAATTCATACAATTCCATAGCAAGCAACTCCAACATACTTCAGCTTCGGTCTCTCTCTATATCATGGAAAATTCTATGGAGTTTGGAAACGATTAAGCCTTCAGCTCTTCACTGATTGTTTTAATCTTTTGTGGTCTATCACTCTTATAAATACTATTTGTAACACCCGCATTTTTTTTTTAAATAAATAATTAGTCCGGATTAAATGATCTCATGATTCCGACTCTACAATCGAAAAGAGATATAGCTTAAGTTGAATACAACTTCCGTTTAATGGTGAAAGTAAACATGCATACCTGATCGATGGAAGCTCGGTGATGATGTGAGCATCAGAAACTTTGGCACTTTCCCTGAGAAAGTGAGCTAAAGGCTGGCATAAGGTATGAGGGAAAGCACGAGCCATGATATGGGAATCAGTAGCTTCTGCCACAGTGGTTCCATCGCCAAGCTCAACGCGCACAGTAGTACCCTGAAACAAACATGAAGCTCCAAATGATTTTATAAACCATGAAATATATAAACTGAGCAAAACAGAAGAAATATAAGACTGATAAATTAAGGGATCCAATAGATCGGAGATGATTACAATCTGAAAATACTCAGTGAAGCGGTCATCCCGCCAACAGGCAATACATAAAAATAAATATCAATAAAATTCATTCGGTTTAAACATTTTAATCAAATTCCGGTTAACATATTTGAGTTGTTATTAGTTTTACCTTTTATTCTCCATGATGTTTATTTCGTAATTTTTGTTTCAGTAATTAAAACATAATGATAAAGAAAATTGATGAGAATATTTTTTTACTAATTAAAATCTTGAAGGAATATTGGTTTGATTAATTATGTTTGGGCCAATCCAGTATGAAATTTACTTATTGGGCTAAAATCTAATTATGAAATATTACATTTATTAGTTAAAATAAAATTCCTTATATCAAATATAACATATTTCATGTAGAAATTTTTTTTTTAACATATTTCTCTATAAATAAGTCTCGGGTTACATTATTCTATTAGGTTACATTATTGAATTCATCATAAACACATCATGTACACGTCTCCTTCTTATTTGAGTTTAACAGAATTATCTTCTGCCTATGATGCATCTGCTATAGTCACCTGTAATATTTATGTCAAGGTTCTGCAAATTTGGTCTCTGCTAACGAGTAATGGTCAAAGAACTTTAAATTTATTATTATGTGATGAAGAGGTTAGTTGGAAGAAATATTTATTTTTTTATCTGCGTTTTTTGTGTTACGTATCTTACAATTAATAATTTTTTGTGTTTCTAGATGAAAAAAATATATGCATTGATGCAAGGTGTATCGCTTGCCATTTTTAAAACGCAAACCTCACGTGATGTGTGGCTTAATTTAACTTTACATCGATTGTTCTGATAATTTGGGTCTCGCGTTTGTTCATAAATGGAAGATTAGCTTCTTAAATAGGACCAAGATACATGCCTTGGCTTGTCCACTTGAACTTTGTTTTTGTGATTTTGTTAACTATCAATCCGTTCTTGGTGGATCATACGGTGATCATAATTTAGTTGGTAAGTGTGTAAGTATTTAGTTGACTTTATTTATTAAAAATCTGTATTTGATGTTAAACTTAATTTCATAGATTTGATCGGCGAAATCGTCGACGTGTCATCGTTTGGTATTTGGGATCATTACGTTTTCCGATCTCCTTTGAAAGACGTAGAAAAAACTGTTCTTGACGACCACGTGGTAAAATCTCATCGTGGTTACGACGAGGATATTGATTTCAATGGTGGGAATGATGGTGTTATTGAAATTGCTAATTCCGATGAATATGGTCTCTATCAGGGAATTTCCTTTGATATTCGAGATACAAGGTAAATTTTTGCTTTTCGTGTATTATCGAAATTGATTAACAACGTTATCTAATATATATGTTTAAAATTTCATAATTATAGCAACGAGATTATGACCGTTGAACTAAGCGGATCAATGGCCTTTCAGTTTTACTGCGCTTGGAAAAATTGCGGCAAGTATAGACCTATATGTGTTATTAGGTGGGGTATGATTCATAATTACCAAGGTATGATACGTAATTATAGACCTATGTATTTGTTATTTGTTGCAAACTATATATCTAATTGTTTTAATTCTGTAGGTAGGAGAGTTATTGTTTCTACACATCCAACTAGAATCATCTTGGATGGGTGATGTTCGCACATTCAAGAATTTAAAGAAAGGTAATATTTCTAAACCATATGTTTTATTAAAATTTTTGATATATGTCCATTGTTGTCTAACGATTATCGTGTTTTATTTTACATGCTTCCACCAAGACCTCACCCATATAATTTTTGACATCGATATGACTTTATCATTATATTTCGTTTCAATCAAAAACACGTTATTACATTATTATCAGTTTTTGTTTATTTTAAGAAATATTTTCGAGGTTTACTAATTCATATATTTATTCTACTTTATCGGTTTATAACCGATGGCAGTGCTAAACAACACATTACACTTGTGTCAATATTTTTGTTTATATTTTTACCGAATGCAGCCACACATATATACTGAGTTCCACACGTAAATACTTTGTACAAAAAAAGGATTAATTTGGTTAATTTTACTAACTTTGATAGCGTATACATCTATTATTAAGCTAATGTAATTCTTTTGGTTTAATTAAGTAATCTTATATTGTATATGTCATTTTCTGAGCTACACGATATATCTCAAATATAATCACCAGAGAAATAGAAAGAGCTACAATCTTTGACTATCGAAATATTTTTTTAAACGCAAAACAGAAAAGAAAAATCATCTTACAAGATTGCTAAAATACTATTGAATAAAAGTTAATTAGTTGTTTATAGGATAAATTAGAATAGTGCCACAGTATGGATATATTCAAGTTATACTAATTATAAAAAGTTTTTTTACATTTAATACATATATGTCATTTTCATTATGATAAGTTGCCAATCCCGTTTTCTAGCATTTTTTTATGAGATATGTTTGAAACAATGGAATAAATACTATTTCAGTTTTTTCAAATATTGAGATATATATTGTATTTTTGAAATTATTCTAAATTTTGTAATGCTATATTTTTCAATGAATAACTTTTTGAATATAACATTTATGGATAGATATTATACGATAAATACTAGTGTGTATAATATTTAGAAATGATGAATATTCTATTCTTATAAAATTGTATATTATGCACTTTTATAATTTTATAATATAAATTATCCGAGTTTGCAATTTTTTGTCATTGAAGAATTGTTTTCCAGTTTAATATTAATATTTTCGTTGTTATTTATGTTACATATTAATAACTTCTTTTTATCATAAGTAACTTTTAATAATTTTAATATTTAAATAAATATCGTTATTATACTCCCCGATAACTCTCATTTTTCGATTTTCTATTCGTCTTATTTACAAAAAAAAAACTTTAGAATTGTCCTTTGTTTTGGATTATAACGTTAATAAACCCGTATTTGTGTAATTCATCCTGCGCATGGCGCGGGCCCTTACCTAGTTTTCTGAAAAACAACAAATAATATTCGTAACACCACTACATTAACTAAAATAAAATAAATCAAATAACAAACTCCAAAAGAAAACAAAAAAAAACATCTATAAAAACATATTGTATAAAAAAGACAAAATAAAAACATTATGAAATCTAGAAAAAAACCCAAAACAAAAAATTCAACATATATACGGATATAAATTAGTCAAATATCAATAAAACCAATAAATACACTGGTCCTTAAAAAAATTCAAAAAAATTAAATTCAAATTTATTAAAACAATTCACTAAAAATCCTGCCCTAGCGCGGGGAAGCACCTATTATTATGTTCAAATGTAAAAATATAGACCTAGTATTATGTTCAAATGTAAAAATATAGTGCCTTTAGTTTAATAGAGACAAGACATGACACCTTTTCAGTAAATGCATTTAAAAATGAGTAATCGCCATTGGCCTCTATAACCTTGGGCACGGTTCTGATTCCATAGTAATTATTACAGTTGAAAAGCTTCCTTTCTCCAATCTTTCGCTGTCGTCAACCTGTTGCGCTTTTAAAGCTTCCACATTCACAACACCAAAGGAGAAATAGGGATGTTGATGCAGCATTAATGAAGCCAAAGATTCTTCATGGAATACTTTTATTTATGTGACACCCCGGTTTCAAGAGCGTATGTGGAATATACAGTATATGCGAAGAGGCTTAAAAGAATTGATTTGGCTACCTATATCACCAAAGTGCACTTATCGTTTCGGTCACAGGTCTTGAGAGAACTCCAGAGTTTAAGCGTGTTTGACCTAGAGTAGTTTCAGGATGAGTGACCTACTGGAAAGTCATTTCCAGTACCATGTGAGTGAGGTCAAAACACGGGAAAAGATCGCGTGGTGATTTGCAGGGTCAGTAAACATGACTTCCGAACCTCCTAGACTAACACACCGACCGTCGGGGAGTGTGGGCCCACTGGCCAAGAGTGGAAGTGGAGCCCATGGATAGGGCGGTCGAAGTGTTACGAGTTGTATCAGAGTGAACCCAAACATCAGTGAAGAATCAGATTGTTGGGGTAACGATCTTGGTATGCGCAACGAGGACGTTGCGATCTGTTAGTAGGGGTGATTGTGACACCCCGGTTTCAGGACATATGCGGTATATGCGGAGAGGCTTAAAAGAATTGATTTGGCTACCTATATCACCAAAGTGCACTTATGTTTTCGGTCACAGGTCTTGAGGGAACTTTAGGGTTAAACGTGCTTGAACTGGAGTAGTTTTAGGATGGGTGACCTACTAGAAAGTCATTTCCAGTACCGTGTGAGAGAGGTCAAAACACGGGAAAAGATCGCATGCTGATTTGTAGGGTTAGTAAACATGACTTCCGAGCCTCCCGGACTAACGCTCCAACCGTCGGGAAGTGTTGGCCAACTGGCCGAGAGTGGACGTGGAGCCCATGGATAGGGCGGCCGGGGCGTTACAAGTGGTATCAGAGCGAACCCTGACATCTGTGAAGAGTCAGATTATCGGGGTAAACATCTTAGTATGCTTAACGAGGACGTTGCGATCTGTTAGTGGGGGTGATTGTGACACCCCGGTTTCAGGGTATATGCGGTATATGCGGAGAGGCTTAAAAGAATTGATTTGACTACCTATTGATATATCATGGTTTTTACCCTATTTAAGCCATGATATAAGTCCATTATCTAGATTCTTTATGGTGTTTTCTAGTATGTTTTAGAGTCTTTGCATGTACTTAGACGTTTGAGACATTGTTGATGTTTACTGGAAGTTTTGGAGCATTGCAGAAAGAAGTGGCGAATATCAAAGTGAAGAATCAGATTCAGATGATGGTGTCGATCGACACCACCTCTGGGTGTCGATCAACACCCTGCTCGACCAAGCCAAAAGCCCAAAATCGAAGATGTCCGTTCAAAGCCCGAAAGTTCCAGATGTTTACAATTATGTTAATGACGGTTTATGTACTCTATAAATACGTTTTCGTAGCCATTGTTTAGGCTTATGCTTTATTTTACTTAGTCTAAGAGATATCTATCAATAAAAGTAACGGTTTCTTCTTTGATTATGTCTGAGTAGTTTCCCTGTTAGGTTTAGGGTTATTCAAAGGTGTTTGATGATTTGCTAGATCTGATCTGAATTGCATAGGATTAATATCTTTAGAATGTTCTTCATCTTGTCTTTTGATTAATGCTGATTTTAGATTCATGACCTGAAATATGATCTTAGGATAATTAATAGAAACGACAGTTTCATTGATTTCTTGATCTAAACTTTGATGAGCAAAATTCTTTTTCGCAAAGAAATTTGGTTTAGGGTTTTGTGAACAATTGAACTTTAACTTTAATGCTTGTTTAGATTGATAGGATTCGCAAAGAAATTTGGTCTTCTAGGATTTAAACATAGATAATCTCTGCAGCGAAAGTTGATTGATTTTATAATCGTGTTCATGTTTAAGAACTGTGCATCATAATCCTATCGTTCATTCATATCTGCAATTCCGATTCACCTGCGATTTCTCTGTGCCTAGCTTTCTTTTAATTGATTTCAAAACCGATTTGTTTGCTTTATTTACATTATTTTTCATTATCATTATCTTGCTTAGCTTAATTCGAAAGTTTAGATCTATTGTGCGATTTGATTCCCTGTGGATTCGATAACCTTAAGTACTACAACTGATCTCTTAATTTGAGAGAGTAGGTCTAGGGTAAATTTGACCATATCAAATTTTGGCGCCGTTGCCGGTCATTAGACCATTAGATTTTTATCATTAGGATTTTGTCTAGGCTTTTATTTTTATGTTATTTTGCCTGCTAGTTTCCTGTTTCTCTCTTTGTTTTGTGTTTCAGGTGTATGCCTGATACCAGAAGCAACAAGAACAAGGAGCTAGTTGGACACGATCTTCAGGAACTTGCACGTTTAGAGCATGTAAACAGACGAGCAGCAAGGATGGTTGCTCAAGGACGTATCATACTGAGACCAGGACCAGATGGAATCCTACGTGATCCGGCAGGATTGAAGTACAATGAGGAAGGACAGAGGATCAACGATGATGGTACTGTGATCGTCGAAGAAGTTAACGAAGAACAGGCGAATCTGGAGGATGGTGTCGCTCGACACCAAGATCTTGTCGAGCGACACGAGGAAAACATGGGTGTCGCTCGACACTCGGTCCAGAATCCGCCATATTTATTGAGGAATGGCTAGAACGATGCGCCAAGATGAACACTTGCATATTACAACTGTCCAGATCAGTTCTACGCGAATCGAGCTGCGATTCATCCTCCTGCTTTCCAGAGGAATGATTTCGAGCTGAAGCCTGCTTACTTCAGCCTAGTCACTCAGCATCCATACCATGGTCTTCCTCACGAGCACCCGATAGACCATCTGGAGAAATTCAAGGATTTATCTTCCAGCATCAAGGCTAATGGTGTGTCCACTAATTACATATTCTGCAAGCTCTTCCTCTACTCGCTTAGTGGGGAAGCATCTTACTGGTTGAGGACTCTTCCACCGGGCTCATTGACTACTTGGGAGGATACAAAGAATGCCTTCCTGAGCACATTCTTTGACAATGCGAAATCTGAGGAGCTCAGGAACAAGATCACAACCTTCAAGCAGGGAGATTGTGAGGCATACAAGGCTGCATGGCATCGCTTTAAAGGATATCAGAGAGATTTTCTTCACCATGGGTTCACGGATGTTCAGCTTCTAGGGATCTTCTACAGGGGAATCGCGTTGACTTACGCTACTACATTAGATGCTGTAAGCCAAGGGAACTTCAACACGAATTCTCCAGAGACAGCCCTCTGATTGATCAAGAACTTGGCCAATAGCAACTCCACAAAGAATGTATACTACGAGAGGAGCCAGTTTGGGAAGAACGTCAATAACAGTCAACTCGCTGAGGTTTTGAAGAAGATAGGTTTTATGACTAGTCTTCTAGCTGGAAAGAAGGTTGTTCACTTTGCTCAGGAAGTTGAGATTTTTGATCCAGAGGTCAGTAACGAAGACAAGGATGTGAACTACATCAATGGTTCTGGATTTCAGAAGTTTAAAAATCAGCAAGAGTATGTATCTTCCTATCAGAAGCCATTTCAGAGCAGCAACAATTATCAAAGGACCTATGGTTCTTCTTCCTATCAGAAACCTCCTGAACAAGATAACAAGATGGAGGGTATGCTTGAGCAGATTCTAGAGGGACAGCAGAAGATGACAGTAAGCTTCAACCAGAAAATAGATGTCGTTTATCAGGACATGAATGGTAAATTCGAAGCATTGAGCACTCATGTCAAGAAGCTGGATGTTCAAGTCGCTCAAACCGCCAGTTCTATCAAGAGACAAGAGGGTTATCTTCCTGCGAAGACTGATGCAAACCCAAGGAACGCTTGCAATGTCATTCAAACTGAAACAGAGGATTATTTCGCAGAGTTTGACAAAATTTTCGGGACTGCAAAACAAGTGTCGATCGACACTGAGCTCAAGCATCGATCGACACCACTCGCAAAGTTATCTGAGAACACGACACAAAAGCTTAGTGTCGATCGACACTCACAGGAGAGTATCGATCGATACCCCGTCCAGACTGAGCCAGATTTTGTGATAATCGTGATTGCTTCAGAGGAGAAGGTTTACAAGCCCAAGCTTTCATTCCCCAGAGATAGGCGGTCCAAGCTACATGTTGAAGAGGAGATTTGCAAGGTGATGGTAAAGATGCCTCTTGTTGATGCAGTTAAACTTTCTCATGCGCTTAGACGATACGTCAAGCGACTTGCAGCTAATGGAGTTAGTCCAGAGGAAGGAGCATTGCTTACTAGAGATATCCGAGCAATTCTTCTTAACACAACTCCAGTGCCGAAAAAGAAGAAGAAGGACGTAGTGGTTTTTGAAGAAGTGAGCGCAATGATTCAGAGCAGGATTCCTGTGAAGCTTCCAGATCCAGGAAACTTTGTGCTTCATTGTTCAATCGCAACATGGCAATTTCCTCACTCTCTCTGTGATTTGGGGTCTGGTATTAATCTGATGCCATTGTCAGTTGCTGTTGATCTTGGGATGACTGATTTCAAGGCAACCAGGATGTCTCTTCTATTAGACGATCAGTCTAGAAGATTCCCAAAAGGAATTCTAGAGGATGTTCTACTCAGGATTCAGGACTGCATTATTCCTGCGGATTTTGTAGTTTTAGAGTACGACGATGAGCCTGAAGATCCTTTGATCCTGGGAAGATCATTCTTGGCTACTGCTGGTGCTCAGATAGATGTGAGGAAGGGAAAAGTCAAGTTTGATCTGGGCGATATTGTCATGGACTTTGACATGGAAAACACTAGGAGAAAATCAACCATCGATGGTCAGACATTCTCAGAGAAGATTTTAGAAGATGAAGACTCAATCCAAGAGTTAGAATCTAGTCCTTCATTTATTGCTGAACAGATCATTCCACATCTTCCAGCTCACGATCCTCCCAAAGAGCAAAGGTACGCGTTTCCTGGACCTGAATCTCCTGATTTCATTCAAGAAGATTTAAAAGTTGAAAAAGTTGTTATACGCTTACGCAAGCCTCGAGTTTCTCGTGCAAGTCTAGGTTTTTCTTTACATGATTTTGCAGGAATTCCCAAGGGGCGTTCAAGGACTTCAAAGCCTTTTGCTAAAATGCAAAACATCATTTCTGCTGAACTAAAGGATAAAGGAGAGGCGGTCGTTCAAGAGATGCTGCAAAAGACGCAGAAGCTTTTCCCTGGAATTATTCTATGGAAGAGTGCAGATCCTCCAGATATCTGCAGTTCCTCAAAAATAGTCAAGCTAACAGACTAAAAACAAGCGCTGAGTGGGAGGCAACCCACTGGTAGGTATATTATTTTTCGTTTTATTTTATTTTGTTTACTAACTTTCAGTTTAGTTTAAGTGTTTCAAGGATTTCTTCTTTGCTTCAAAAAAAAAAAAGTTACATGTGTGAACAATTGATTTTTGATCGACTTCAAAGCTCGACCTCGACACAAGCTAACGTGATCGGTCTTCTGCTCGCCCGGTCATAGAGACTGACCTTAGCTCTCCATGACGTGGTCGGTCTTGCATCAAATCCACATGACATCGTGAGGTAAGTATTCCATTCCTTTTATTTTCATTATAATTAAACCAACTTAAACCGAATCAAATTGGTTTAGAAATATATATATATATATATATATATATATATATATATATATATATATATTTTTTTTATTTAGTATATTTTTGTCTTTCTCTTGGTTTATTTTCACACCGAGACGGTGTGAACTAAGTCTTGGGGAAGGTATTCATCTTTTACTAACGTAATTTTATTTCTTTTGAGTTTTTATTGAGTCAGTTTTAAAAAAATTCGGGTCAAAAACTCCCCTTTCTACTTGCTCACTCAAGGACCATTTCCAATGCAAGTTGGTTGGTTTTACTGAGGTGGGTAACTGGAAGTGGATCGGTTTAACGGAGCGAGTTCAGATTTCTGGAAAACGCCAGAAAGATGTTGCAGACCCCGCCCCTAATGAACTCTAAATTCTTGTCTTGGGCGTTGGTAATCGCGGACTTGATTCCTCTTTCAGCACTAGCAAGGTACATTGTTTTTTTATTACCCATTGCTTTCTTCCATTGTTTGAGTTAAACTGCCGTTTTGAAGCTTTTTGGTTCAATATTCTCAGTGATAGCGACTAGAAAAGCTTGATGTGTCTGGGAGAACCAATGGCAACTTACATAGTTGGCAATTGGATATGCAGATTTTACTCCAGATGATGTGATAAGCTTACTTTGAGGCGTATTAATCACATAATTTCGGAGAGTAATTGGTTGAGTTTTCTTTCGTTGACCTCGACCAAGAAGCTCCGACGATGGTGTCGTGGAGACAGATTCAGTCGTCGATGACGATTCCGGTTGAGCAACTTCAGGAATCGATGGCTAGATAGAGCTATTGGGCGATGTTGGTTCTGCTTCAGTAGAAGCCAATGCCGATGTATCGATGATTGGACTTGAATCTGTAATTGGGCTTGTTATTGGCCCATTTGACATCATTGATGATGATGGCCCAATTGCTTCTTCTATTGGTAAATTTGGACAAAGAGAAGCCCAAAGTTCTTTTTCTTCTTCTTCTTCAGTTTCGTGAGCTTCGCTGGAAACACCAGTGCTTACGAAAGGGAATTGATCTTCACGAAAAACAACATCTCGGGACACAAAAAATATTTCCTTCTCCAAATCATATAAACGCCACCCTTTCTTACCATATGGATATCCGACAAACACGCATTTCTGGCTTCTTGAGGCAAACTTGTCACCTTTGTGATTTTGATTATGAGCATAGCACAAGCTCCCAAAAACACGTAAATGATCATAATCAAGAGTTGTATTGTGCAATACTTCATATGGTGTTAGACCATTAATCGCTTAATTTGGCGTTCGATTGATTAAATAACCCGCGGTCAAAATGCATTCTCCCCAAAACTTGATTGGCATATTAGCTTGAAACATCAAAGCGCGAGCAACGTTAAGAATGTGTCGGTGCTTCCGTTCGGCCCTACCATTTTGTTGTGGCGTTCCCACACACGAGGTTTCATGGAGAATTCCTTGTTCACAAAAATAGTTCGTTAAACTCGTAAACTCGGTACCGTTGTCACTCCGTAGACACTTAACTTTAGACTGAAATTGTCGATCAGCCATAGCAATAAAATGTTGAAGATGAATTGGTGCTTCAGTTTTATCAGCAAGTAGATACAACCAAACGCTTCGAGAGAAGTCGTCAACGATAGTGAGAAAATATCTTGAACCATTGTGTGATGGCGTCCGATAAGGACCCCATAAATCAGAATGTATTAACTCGAAAACTTTTGTAGTTTTATTGATACTTGTGGGAAATGAAGATCTTGTTTGCTTGGCACGAAGACAAACATCACACGCCTGATTGAAATTTTCAGAAATAACAGGAACACCAACCTTCTTGATCGAACCAATTACATTAGCAGAAGGATGACCCATCCTATGATGCCACAATTCATAAGATTTATCAGCCCGAGTTGTAACAGAAGCCACTGATTCTGTTCTGCGAAAACGAAAGGTTCCACAGTCTCGTTTACCTGCTCCAATCACCATCCTTGAAACACGGTCTTGAACCACAAGAAATTGATCAGCTAATTGTACTACACAATTATTCTCATCCATCAATTGTTCGACGGCAATCAAATCTGACTGTAGCTCTTCGACGTAAAAAACAGATTTCAGAATCAGATTAGACCCCAACACAACCGTTCCTTCTGTTACCGAGATTCTTTCTCTACCATCAGCCATAATTACCAAAATCGGATCCATCTCTCGAACATCAGTCAAGAGATCATAAGTTCCGGTCAAATGTGGCGAAGCACCGGTGTCCATTATCCAAGAAAGAGTAAAAGACGTACCCAAATTTTTTTCATGATTTTTGTTACCCGCATTCAACATATTCACCAATGTGCGCCATTGAATATCACTAAGACCGTTAACTCCATCACGGTCTTTATCGGTCACAATATAATTTGCGTGAACATGAGGTGGTATGTGTGGAACATGAACAGCATTGGCGTAATTTACACCTCGTCCTGCAGCGGTCAAGTCATATGGAGAGATGATGCGCCTCACCTCCATTATTGTCAGGTTCAGGTTCGTCGGGTTCGGGTTCGGTTTCGTCGGGTTCGGGTTTATCGGGTTCGGGTTTGTATGGTTTGGGTTCGGTTCGTTCGTGATTGGAGTCGTGTTTGTGGTGTGAGCCATGATCAGTTGTTTCAATGAAAAGAAAAGAAAATAGAAATCGATTTAGAAGATGTCAAGCTCTGATACCATGAAGAATAACAGAGGAAGAAGATTGTATTGAATAACTTTCTTGATCCCATTGACTAATGACTATTACATGATTATATACACTCTTAGCGTATCTAGTTTTCTAAAAAAACAGCAATCACATTTACATTACATTGAAAGTACAAAAGAAAGAATACAAATCAATGGTGTGATTGATATGTCGGAGGATACGATATGATCGTATCCTAATAAAATTACAAGGTGTTGGCTGCTTACATAATATTACCTAATCTACAAAGAGTTGAAAAGTTTTTGAACAAGTTGGACGAAAAAGGACCAAAGGGAACAGCTTTAGCTACACTGCGTAGGTCAGAGCGATTATTATTTAGCAATGATTATCGCTACTTACTGAGACGAAATGAGTATATGACTCTCATGACAATTTATAGACGTAGAGGTGAAAAAGAGGACCTTCGTCGTTTGTGGAACTTAGCTAAGAATGACATGAAGTTGCTTGACGTGAAAGGGTATTCTTACACATTGCTTGTTTTTTTTATCATAAAAGATATCGAAGGGGCACACGAGGTTCTTGAAAGGTGGGATAATGGAATATTTCATGTCAAGGTCGGAGAATTTCTGGCTTTTCGTTACCACAGAAAACAGGTGACGGAAAAAGCAGAGTTTATGGTGGATGGTATGCTTGGAAATCATAATGAAGAGAAGGAGAAGAAGAATAAGGTAATGGAGGTGAGACAAAACGGATGGGATCCAAAAAAGAATCTTGTTTTGGCTGCATACGCATGTGTTCAGTATGTGGAAGGTCGGAGAGACATTGAGAGTGCGGTTGATGTTTTGAGATTGTTAGGGACGCAAGAGCCTCAAGATGGTATTAACGACCGATTGAGTCGGAAGATGGTGGAGGCAATGATAGGAGGAGGATACTTTGGGGAACAAGAGTGACAATATTAATTCATCATTTCGAAGGTTTGCATTTAACAATAGGTACTATAAACAAAGACCACAAGAATATCAATTTATTAGAAATACATGTAATTCAATACGAGCTATGGTTCTTAATTATGTATTCCATAGTAATTAGTAGTAGTATCTTATATTTAGTTGAAAAGCTTCCTTTCTCCAATCTTTAGTTCTCGTCAACCTCTTCCGCTTTTATAGCTTCCACATCCACAACATCAAAGGAGACATAACGATGTAGATGCATTAAGAAATTTTTTAGTATCATTAGTGGTGATACTATATGGGTATCATAAGAAATATTTTAGTATTAGTTTTAATATTAGTTTATTATTTGAGACTCAATAAGATTATGTTAGTAAATTTATCTCCATTGGTGAGACCGATGTGAAGTTCTTAAAAAAAAAAGCATATAATTATAACTTCTGATTCTAGAACACACACTAAGAGCAGGTTCATTGGAGATCCTCTTGATGAGGATCTTAAACCATTTTTAATTAAATTTTAGTTATTTTTTAGTTTTAAGACACTCTTTCTTAATTTGTGATTATGGAACTTGCAATGGAGATACCTTTTTTGGGTGTCTAAAAAAAATATTTTTAATTAATTTTAATTTATAAAAACATTTAATTAAATATGAAAACATTTTTAAAACAGAAAAACATTTAAAGAAATTTGAAACATACATGACATAAAAACATTGAAAACATAATTTTCCAAATCATAAACGGAAATAGAATGGTAAATTTTAATCTGAACCAAATTTTTGTCATACATGCTCAACCAAATCATCTTTCAAATGTTGATGCTTGGTTCGATCTATGTTGATAAAGACTCGTTTTTCTTTTTGCTTGGGTGCTTCTTGACGATCATCATCATTAACATATCATCGAATTCTTTACCGAATTCTTCATCGAATTCTTTATCAAAAAATTCTTCGAAATCTTTGGATTGATCTTTGGAAAGGATTACGGGAAGAAGATGCCATAATTGTGTGAAATTTTGTTAAACTTTGAAGCCCGTTAAGAGATTTTCTGGATTTTTTCTCAAAACCCTAGAGGTTCCTCAAGATATAATAGGACCCCTTTGTGACTTTTTTCCAAAGTAAAAAGGTAAATTTTTTTTTTTTTTGTCTCATGAAAACAGATTATTTTATTATTATTATTTTTTTTGTAAAAACTTTTCTCTCCTTCATTGATAATTACAAGTCTTCTTCTTCTCCGACATGTTGCCGCCGTTCGCCGCTGCAACAGTCGCCGGAGCTCGTCGATCGTGTCTCTACCGTCGGCTTCGGGATCTAAAGCCTCCATCGTCGTTCTCGCCGCCGGTGAAATTGGAGCTCGTCGTTGTGTCTGTGGTCGAGCTCGTAGTCATGAGAGCGGTATCCGTCGCCATCTCCGACGCTACGCTCTCCGTTGAAGCAAGGATGAGATCGAGATCGGGGTTCGTGAACGGCGAACGATGAGGATGCTTCGGCATAGTTCCGTTATTTTTTCCCCTGTTTATTATGATGCAACAAATGACAATCATCCACGTCGACGGATCTTATCTCCGAAAATGGATCTAGTATTAGACACTTTTCATTACTTTTGGATCTGCAAAACTTAAGATTAATCATAATTTAATCTTAAGAGCCCCCACATTAGACCCATTAAGCTGACCAATGCACATGCTCTAACAAGGTGAATCGCTAACCCAAAACCTCAATCGAGCTATAGATTCGTAGAATCCAAATACAGCAAAACGAAATCATGACTAAAAATCGTTCCTCGTACCAGATCCATTGGCACCGACCAGAAACCAGCGAGATCTAGCAGGAAGATCGACGATGAAATCGAAGAATATAGGATCCTCAACTTCCTAACCAAATTACATACCACTGATTCTAAAATTTTGCAAACATAAATCCCACAAAACAATTGTCCGATGAAGAAGACGAAGGAGAGAAGGAACACAAATGTGTTTTAAGCATTTTTTTCTTTTTCTTTTGCTGATTTTGTCAAAACAAATGAGATTGTCACACGTTGCTTGTTGATACATCTCTAGAGTATTAACTGCAAGAGACGGCTCAGCAAAAATTTACCATTTCATTTCTTTTTTATTTATTTTTCTTTTCTTTTTATTACATGAGACTCAAAAAGTCTCACGGTCTAATATCTATTGCAATTGCCATCGAACAATGCCTGAGTCTCCCGACTTCTGGGGTCTTCTTCCACTGTTGTGTGTGATTGCTTCCGTTCTCAATTCGGTTACTCAGATCTTTGTAAAATCATTTTTTTTCACCTTTAATCTTTCCTTCCTTTCTATCTGAGCTATGGATCGTGATATATGGAGGAATTTTCAAAGACTCAGTCTCGGATCTACTCAATCCCCGATACAATTACCCTCTGAGACACGAAGACAAACCTCTTTAAACAGTACCCGTAGTCTTCTCGCTCGTTGTCTGAACCCCCAACATCATCGGCCGAAATGGTTAAAAGGGACCCTTCTCTCAGCGTGGAAGATGGAGGGGAAAGCTACAGCTCAGGTAAATGATGATGGATATGTTCAATTCTTCTTCAATTCAGAGCATCATTTGATGACAGTGATTGAGAATGGTCCATGGTCTTTTCGGGAATGGATGGTAGTTATTGATCGGTGGATTAATAGAAATCAACCACGATTTATGAGGGACATTTCTTTCTGGGTTCAGATCTTAAACCTCCCTAATGAGCATAGAAATATTAGGACAGTTATGGATATTGGAGCAGAGCTTGGTAGAGCAGAGGAAGTGAACATAAAGGAACCTACTAATGATAATCCAGCGGAGGTATGGGTTAGAATAACTATGGATATTGACAGGAAGCTGGTTTTCACTAGATATCTGGACCTGCAGAATGGGGAAGAGCCAATTCTTCTTAGATTTATCTATGAGAAGCTAAAGAAATTTTGTCGAAGATGTGGTTCTCTTAACCATGACATCTCAGTCTGTCAGGAGATTATAATTCAGCCTTTGTATCCTGTTGTTGAGTTTCCAACGCCGGTTAATCAATATCATCCAGATCAAGAGTTAGAAGCAATGGATCAAAATGAAGAGACTGACAATATGCAAATTGCGGGTGATGAGGCAATGCTTAATGTTGAGGGAGAACATAATGAGCAGATAGTTGAAGATGAGCAAAGACAGTTGGAGGCTACTTCAGAGCTGCATCGAATTATGTCTTCTACTGAAGATCTAGTGCCACACTCTCCTAATGACACTCGCGATTTACCTCTGGTTATCAGGGAAGTAGGATCTACTTCATCAAGAAGCTCTAAGAGAAAGGCTTCAGTTCATGATTCAGAGGATTTAAGTCCTACTAGTAGACAAAGAGTTGAGGGACAATGGACTGATGAGGGTCTAGTGGTTACCCCAAAACCACCACAGGCGCCATGAAAATAATGCATTGGAACTGTCAGGGGATGGGGAATACTCTGACAGTTCATGTGTTGGAAGATATTAGGAAAGAGCACAAACCTAATATCATGTTCCTCACTGAAACTATGAATAATGTAGATTATGTTAAAGGAGTAGGGAAGAGTTTAGGATATGTTCATAGTTTTGTTTTGCCATCTCAAGGACATAGTGGCGGTTTAGGAATATTTTGGGATGATCACATCTCTTGTGATATAGTAGGTTTGCAAAGTGTTTATTATACGGATGTGTATATATCAGATGGTAAGGATGCATTTTGGCTTTCATATGTTTATGGCAACCCAAGGAGACACTTAAGAAGATTGCAATGGAAAAGGCTGATAGAGATGGTAGAATCAGGAAAGTACAAAGGAAAGCCAAGATTAGTTATGGGAGACTTAAATGATATAAAGAGTAATGAAGAGAAACAGGGAGGAATATTCAGATCAGAAGCTTCTTTTGCTCTTTTCAGGAAAATGATAAGTGTTTCAGGTCTGCAAGAGGTTAAAATGATTGGAGGACCATTCACTTGGGCAGGAAATCGTTGTAAGTACACGATAAGAGCGAAGAATGATAGAGTGTTGGCCAATCCAGACTGGACAGATTTTTATCCAAGATCATATGTGGAGGCATTGAATTGGAGTGTCTCAGATCATAAGCCACTTCTGCTCCATAAGGACAAAAAGAAATGGAAAGGAGTTAAGTTATTTCGGTATGATAGCAGATGGAGAGCAGACAAGGAACTTAAGGAGTTGGTTGCTAAGACTTGGCAGGAGAGTTGTAAAGTTCTTCCTCCTGAAAGATTTCATATTGCTCTGAAGAATTGTAGACACAAGATGGCTGGTTGGAAAGCAGAAGCTTCTAAGAATTCTTTCAAGAAGATCCAGGAGCTAAAAGATCAGCTTCATCAAGCGTATAGTACTCAACCTCTTGATTTTAATTTCATTCAAACTTTGAAAGTTGAACTGAACTGTCAATATAGGTTAGAGGAGGAGTTCTGGAGAATTAAAAGCAGAATCCAGTGGTTGAAAGCAGGAGATAAAAACACCAGATACTTTCATGAGAAGACAAAGCAAAGAAGGGTGTATAATAGAATAACTTCAATCACTGATGGTAATGGTAAAATTTGCACTGATGAAAAAGAGGTTAAGCAGATAATTCTTTCCTATTTTAATGATATTTATGCATCTGAAGGGGGAGATTCTATTGATCAAGTTATAGAAGCAGTTTCACCAAGAGTGACTCAAGAGATGAATGCTGATTTAACAAGTCCAGTCACTGAGGAGGAGATATACAGAGCAATTAAGTTGATGAATGAAGACAAGGCGCCAGGGCCAAATGGACTTACTGCAGGATTTTTTAAGCATCATTGGCAAACGCTTAAATCAGGTTTAATCAGCTTTGTCCTTCATTTTTTCAACACAGGTTCTATGCATCCTGGCATAAATCAAACGCACATATGTCTCATCCCTAAGGTAGAATCCCCATTGGAAGTTAAGGATTATAGACCCATAAGTCTCTGTAATGTTGCCTATAAAATTATCTCTAAGATATTAGCTGAGAGATTGAAGCCCTGGTTAAATGATATCATCTCTGAAAACCAATCAGCTTTTATACCTGGTAGGCTCATTACAGATAATGTTTTGATTGCACATGAGCTTTTACATTCTCTACACACAAAAAAGATTAAAGATCCTTACATGGCATTAAAGTTAGATATTGCAAAAGCTTTTGATAAAGTGGAATGGTCTTTTGTCTTAGAAATGATGAGGAAACTGGGTTTTGCAGAAAGATGGTGCAAATGGATTATGAGTTGTATCACTTCAGTGACTTATTCAGTACTGATAAATGGATCACCAGAAGGAAAAATCAAGCCAACAAGAAGAATTAGACAAGGTGACCCGATTTCCCCTTATTTATATCTGATATGCACTGAAGGTTTCTCTTCTTTGATTCATAAAAGCATTCAGGAAAATAAGTTAAGGGGCTTTAGGGCAAGTAGGACAGGACCTCAAATTTCTCATTTACTCTTTGCTGATGACTCCCTAGTGTTCTGTAAGGCAGAGGAAGCTGAATGTAGAGTATTGTTGGATATTTTAGAGCTTTATGGTAAAGCTTCAGGGCAGAGAGTAAACTTTCATAAATCTGCTGTTACTTTTGGAAAGGGAGTTTCAGACCATCTGAAAGCTACTTTAGGGCAGCTTACTGGTGTGGTTAAAGTTGGTGGATTTGGAAGGTATTTAGGTCTGCCTGAAGTAGTAGGAAGAAGTAAATATGACACGTTTTCATTTATTAAGCAAAGAGTAATGATGAAATTGGATAGTTGGTATACTAAGTTTTTATCACCTGCTGGCAAGGAAGTACTCATAAAAGCAGTTGCAACAGCTTTACCTACTTACTGCATGTCCTGTTTCTTATTGCCTCAAAAATTGATTAGGGAAATAACAAGTGCAATTCGACAATTCTGGTGGTGTGCAGAGAAGGACAGGTGCAGGATTATGTGGATTGCATGGGACAAAATAACTAAGTCGAAGCAAGAAGGAGGTATGGGCATTAGAGATATAAAAGACTTCAATACAGCCCTCTTAGCCAAGCAAAGTTGGAGAATTCTGAGGAATCCACACTCTCTGATGGCAAGAGTGTTCAAGGAGAAGTACTTTCCTAAAACAACACTCTTGGAAGCAAAGAAGGGTCATAGACCAAGTCATGCCTGGAAAAGTATATATCAAGGTTATATTCTTCTTAGTCAGGGAGTGAAATGGATAGTAGGGAATGGGAAAAGGATTAGAGTTTTTAAAGATAGATGGTTACCTACTAATCCTCCAAGATGTGCTAGGTTAAAGGAAGGAGTAAGTACCATTAGTGAGGAAATCACAGTAGATAAGTTGTTTATACATGGTACAACTCATTGGGACTTGGATAAGATTCACTCAATCATAGTTCCAGAAGATTGGAATGAAATTCTTAAGATTAGGCCAAGTGTGATGAATGTAGTAGATTCGGTTAGTTGGCTATTTACTAAGTCTGGGGATTATATGGTAAGATCTGGATACCATTTAGCTCACAACTCTTATCAAGTTTTAAGATCAAAAACTTTCCAGAATCTGTGGGCTTCAAATATTCCACCAAAGATTAAACATTTTTGGTGGAAAGTGTTGCATAATGCTTTGCCGGTTACAGAGAATCTTGCTAAAAGGAAATTAAGGATTGATACAAATTGTGTGTTCTGTAATGAGCATGAAGAAAGTATCAATCATTTACTATTTAAGTGTAGATTCTCAAAGGAAGTATGGGATCTAGCACCGGTTAGGGAAGACCTTAAGAGACAAATTGATCAAAATAGTTTAGTGCAAAACTTGGATATGCTTGTGGCTGATGGTAGACACCATTCTGATTCCTTGCTATTTGCTTATTTGGGGTGGAGAATTTGGAAAACAAGAAATGATCTCATCTTTCGCAATAGAAAATGGTCCATTCCTGAGGTTATTAGTAAGTCACTTATGGACCATCAGCTGTGGTATAATTCAAATAACCTCACTGAGATGGATGCAGATAAGGAAGCAGATAAGGAAACAAGTGACAAGGCTGGAGAGGATAATTCTAGACAATTAAGAGCTGTAGCAGGGAGTCAAATGGGAAATAATACTGATGTGTACTCTTGTTTTGTAGATGCTTCATGGATTTCTTCAGAGGAAAGAGCGGGATTTGGATGGATTTTAAAGGACAAACAAGGTAGGATCATAATGAAAGGAAGTTCTCTCTGGATCCAATACAGTCATCTATGGAAGCAGAAGCTTTTGCTCTACGAGAAGCGGTAAGTCAAATAACCAGATGGGGATACAAAGAGGTTATTTTCTATGGTGATGCTCAAGAATTATATCGAAAATTTAAGAGTAATTCATCAGGGCAGAAAGTACAAGATGATTCAAACAATTGGCTTCGAAGCTACATTCAGGACATTAAGCTAATGGCAAGTCCCCACAGGGGGTATACATTCAGATACGTAAAAAGAGAGAAGAATGGGGAGGCTGATGCATTAGCCAAGCAAGCTAGGTCCAGTTTTCAATCTTATGTTGTCTCTTGGTCTTGATCATATGAGGTTAATGTTCACTCTTTGTGTTGAACATCTGATGTAATGTGTAAAACTTGGCTAAATCAATGAAATATTATGTTGCAGACAAAAAAAAATATATATATCTATTGCAATTTGCCTTGTAAACGTGGATAATAAAGCATCTTTAAAGATATGGCTATGAGTTGTCTTCCATGTGGCTAATAGCCGCTGGCTATCAATAATTCAATTTGGTATTACAAAAGTCTTTTCATCACTTTCTTTCTCTTGACGAAAAAAAAAATGACAGATGTGTCCGTGATTTCTTCAAGTGTGTTTCAACCCGGTAACATCGATCAATCAGGCCGGGCAAAGATCTATCTTACTCTATCTGATCTTAGCCTTGTGTATCTTGATTATATTCAAAGAGGTCTTCTCTTTCCCAAAACTGACCCAGAAACCCATTTCATCTCTCGGTTTAAGGCATCACTTTCAACTGCTCTAGAGATCTATTTCCCATTTGCTGGTCGTCTTGTAAAAGTGAACAACCAAGAAGACAATACGGTGTCGGTTTACATCGACTGCGACAATGTCTTAGAGCATGTTTATACACGGTAAATTAGAGTAAATATGGACTTAATTAGGCTGGGTCCATCTTAATAAACCCATTAAAAAATAAAAACTGGGTATTTCTCTATATTTACGATTCTAAATGTGGATCTCATCTTACCCGTAAATATGGCCTACGTGGTAGCAAGTGATTGGTCCAAAATATGAACAAAAAGAGAAGAAGAAAAACCACTCCCGACTTTTCTTCTTCTTTCTTTCTTCCTTCTTCTTTCTCTCTCTCTCTCTACTATGAATCGGAGAGATCTCTTTCTCTCTCAATCTCTCTGAATCTTCTGTAAAAAAATATCTCAAATCTTATCCAATATATGTTTCGATCTCTGTCACTTTCTCTCTCGATCCCTCTCTGGATCCCTCTCTCTTCATCTCTCTCGATCTATTGATCCATGCGACAAATCGAATGGATTTGATGCATGAAATCCTGTTCTTCAAATCTCAAGATAAGTTTATGCTCTCTGATTTTGTTTCGTAGTGGATTATATCGAAATTAGGGTTTGTGTTCTAGGTTGTTGCATGTAAGAAAAATTTGGGGCTTTTCTGTGTGATAGAAATTATGGTTGTTTAGTTCCAATTACAATTGTAACCTTGTCATTTTTTTCTTCAATTTGTGTAAATTTGTAAGTTTGATTTGATTTGGGTAGGTTTGAATTGAAATTAGAATTTGAGTCTGTTCTAGAAACTGTTGTCATGAGGATGATGAAATTGACCTAATCCTTCTCATGTTGACATGATTTTCGCAGGTAATTGACGAAATATGATTAGAAACTCTTACGAATTTGGATAGGAGGAATCTGCATCTACGAATTAAGGTAAATAATCTATTGAATTTGATTAGGTGTAGATTAGTGTATTGTGAATTGTAATATGAATTTGGTTCTGAATTGTAATATGAAAACGGTTATGAATTGTAAAATGAAAATGGTTATGAATTGTATTCCTGAATTTGGTTATGGATTGTATTAAGAATTGTAATATGAATTTGGTTATGAATTGTATTCGTCAGTTTGGTTATGAATTGTATTGTGAATTGTCATATGAATTTGGTTTGGTATTAGTATTCTGAATTGGTTTGTCAATTGTTTTCCTGAATTGTACATTGAATTGTATTCGTAATTCTATCCAAGATCCCCATATACTATTTGTTTTGTTTACATTGGTGAATTTGGTTAGGTGTAGATCAGTATAAATGCAAAAGTGTACAGCCTTGTAAGTTATAAATGTTTGTTAGCTATGTTCATAAGGACTGATGGTTTATGTGACTAATGCTTGCTAGTGTTAGGTTAAACAAAACTTGGCCATTCATTACTAAAACACTACTCTTGAGTGCTTACTGCTTAAATACAAAAAAGACTTGTTGTTCTTGAGTGCCCTGTATTGTTCGATTTGACAGAGATTAGACATATACTTGTTGTAATGACCCAACCAAGGACTAGGAATGGCCCAGGCCAAGTCTCGAGACGAGACCGGACCAAACGAGGATTATTTGGCCTTCGGTCAGGCCAAGCACCTCGGTGACTAAGGAGCTTGAATGGCCAAGCATGAGGTGTCCGATGACTAAGCTGTCTGCCTGCCTACTTCACCACCTTGGAAACCCATGGCCGATGGATCCTTTTGTCCGACTATGAGTCATGACCCTTGGATGAAGGATCCTTATGACTCAGCTGCCACATGAAGCATGAGCTGCCTTGGCTCAAGGATGATTTATCCTTTGTGCCACGTGTCAAGCTTAGGGTAGTACTCGGTGGTGCATGATTTTCACCTCATCACCAACATGCTTATGCCTATATAAGGAAGGCCTTAGGCCTAGTTCCAACCTTAGAACCGAGCACTTAGAAATTTCAAAGTACCTTTACCGTGTCCGAAAGTGCCCGAGTAATCTTAAGTATTTACGAGCCAAACTTGATCCGATTACGAGCAGTCCTAAGCGTAGCTCTGTCCAGTTCATGTCCAGTTCAATTGTGCCACTAGTGCCCTTGCCCGAGCCAGTTAGCCAGCCTAGTCTAGACAGTCCTAGAGAATATCAAGGAAACTTAGGGTAAGCTTCCTATGATCAGATCATTTCCTATTTTACTTAGGTTCTTGTTCTGATCATGAATCTAACCTTAGCTTCTTGATCTTTGCTTAGGATCCAACTCGATTTGTTGGATTAGTTACGGGAAGTTTCCTGAAGATCCGAAGCAGTCTCTTCTAAGTCCCGATCCGATCTAGGTATGATGAGTTAGCTGATTTCCATAAGTTTTTCCTTGAAAAACTCTAAGTGTTCCCTTAGTAAATATTGTGATTTATTTGTTCAGGAATTAAACAAGCTTGAGTCTCAGGCAAAACTCAAGAGTAAAGCTTAAGTTGATCCGCATACTTCATCATTAAGGTGAGTCTTGGTGATGTTTGTCCGTGTGTTAGATGAGTAGAACACATGTTGCTTGTTTAATTTATCCTAATAGAGGTTCATGTAAAACATTCTTAGAATTGCTAAGTGTAAAGAAAGAACCTTTATAGAATTGTTTACAAGTTTATATGCATTCATGCTAAGTATTATAAAACACATAAACTTGTTAAGTACGCGGTATGTCATTCCCGTGAATTTGTGACTTAACCATTTACTAAGGATGTAATCGTTAAAGTTCACGGAGAGACGGGATTGCAGCCTAGGGCCGTGTACTGCATAAGCGATCGGTGCAGAATTCCTGATGTGATTTCGTAAGAGTACGATCACAGGAATTGTTTAAGGATCCTAAGTCATAGGCCTTTGTGGTTATAGACTGAAGATGCCTTGGTTACATGTGATGGTAATAGACAACGCGTAAGGCCTTTGTGGATTTGAAAACACTAATGCATTCACGTTTAATTATGCATGCATTTGAGTATCGATTGTTATTTTGAGTTTTGGGTTGGGAATATATTATTGATTGTTAGGGGAGTCTAGACTCACTGGGCAATTAGTGCTCACGGCTCAATTTGTTTTGCAGGTAATCCTTAGACCTTTGGGAGTATACGTCAGAACATTAGGAAAATCAGTGGAAGATTTCCTTGCTTTTGTAAATGAATAATGTGTATTATGTACATAAATATTTTGAAATATCAGTCTCGCGAGAAAATATATTTTTGTATGAGATTATAATTCTACGTATAAATATATAAAGGAACGGTTTTAAATAACTCGGTTTTCGAATGATACTTAGTCCTATCCGGACGATCCAACTACAATTCAAGACTTGGGTTGAAAAGCCTTGAAGTTTTGATCGTTAGGAACCGTGTGCTCGGACATTTGTTCTGATGTTTTAAAATGCATTTTTGGAACCTCGGAACCTTCAGCCGAGTATGCGCACGTGTTTGATTGTTGGGCGACCGATGGGGTCAAGTTTGGCCTAGTCCGGGTCGGGGGTGTTACACTTTTATTCATTGATTGCTATAAAACTAATAAAACTTGTTAGCTTAGCCAGAGAGTTATTGGTCATTCAATGCCAAAACACAACTCAGAACACTAGTGTTAGCTTAGACAGAGATTAGACATATACTTGTATTTATTGATTGCTAAATAACTAATAAAAACTATTAAAGCTATTAATGTACAAAATATAAACCAAAACACACTTGAAAATCAGCTTATATATTAAATACTTCATCTTTAGCGTAACACAGTCCAATAACTCCTATCCTTCCTCATTTCATGGAACTGTTCTTCAAATATGTCCAAAATATCTCTTATCCTTGTGCTCATTCTCTGATCCAGCTTAAGACCAGTTTCCCTTATCCTTTAAACACCCACCATACACTAGGATATGGCCTCTACAAATTCATTTAGTCTCTCTTCAGGTTTTATGAACTTTTTAAATAGTCAACAAGGGAACCCTAGCCTTGAACCCAATCCTTTTCCCTTTTCACAAACCATAGACCTTAGATCATCAGAAGTTCCTGTCTTTAGTAGTCAGTGTACTGATGATCCAGTCGTAGATAAATCCACACCTGAGGACCGTAAAGAAAGAAGGAATTAGAGTCCCAAAGAAGATATCATGTTGATCAGTGCTTGGTTGAATACAAGCAAGGATCCAGTAGTTGGGAATGAGCAAAGAGCTGTTGCGTTTTGGACACGCATTGCAACTTACTTTAACGCATGTCTTGCAAACACTCATGAGCTAGCTAGTACACCAAATAGAGAACACACTCACTGTAAACAGAGGTGGCAGAAGATAAATGACCAAGTATGCAAGTTTGTAGGCTGTTGTGAGGCTGCAAAATCTGCTAAAAAAAGTGGATTTGTTGCAAATGATTATAAGAAGCTTGCTATGGAACTGTTCTTCAATGATCACATCTACAAGTTCCTCCTTCAACACGCTTGGCTGGGGCTTAGGCATGACCAGAAATGGTGTGTATCTAGAGGTCAAGGGAGTTCAAAAAAAAGAAAGACTGATGAGGGTTCTACACAGTCTTCAAGAACCCACCCAGTTTGCCTTGAAGATGATGAACCATTGCCAAGGCCAGCTGGTGTTAACGCTTCCAAGCCAAAAGGGAAAAGGAGTGTGAGGAACAAACCCATTGTGGCTCAACAAAGCAATGATGAGTTAGAATTTCAGAACATGTGGGCAATTAAGGAGAAGGAATTAGCTATGAAAAACAAGCTTTCTGACAAAAATTTGCTAGATAGTTAGCTAGGGAAAATAGAACCACTTTCAAATTTGAGAAACTCTTCACTGATAATGGTGATCGTTAGAGGCCAACTAGTTCCAGGAAAAAACGAGTACCTATTGAAAGAGATCGCGAAGACGGACACAAACATTTATGGAACGATTATTTCAAACAAGATGCAACGTACCTACCTCATTTATTCTGACACCGGTTTAGGATAAACGAGCACTTGTTCATTCATATTGTTGATCGACTCTCCAATGAAGTTCGCTACTTCCGACAGAAGAAAGATGCTACGGAAGGCTTGGTCCCTCCGGACTTCAAAAGTGTATCGCATAAATTCGTATCATGGCATATGGAAGTGCTATGGATCAAGTTGACGAATACATTTGGTTCGCTGCACCTACAGCTCGTTTATGCTTGAAAATTTTCGTCGAAGGAATAATAAATTTGTTCGGAGATGAGTACCTAAGGAGACCCACAGAAGAGGATCTTCAACGACTTCTTGTCATTGGAGAGGAACACGGATTTCCCAGGATGGTAGGAAACATCGATTATATGCATTGGGAGTAGAAGAATTGCCCCACCGCTTGGAAAGGACATTTCTCACGTGGATCAGGAAAACCCACAATCGTTTTAGAGGTTGTAGCTTCATATGATCTTTGGATATGACACACGTTTTTTTTAGCTCCAGGTACCTTAAACGATCTCAATGTCCTTGACCGCTCACCGGTTTTTAATGATATAATAAATCGCCAAGCCCCGCAAGTGAATTTCTCTGTCAACGGAAGGGACTATGATTTAGTTTACTATCTCACAGATGGTATTTATCAGAAATTGACTACTTTTATCCAATATATTCCACTTCCACAAGGTCAAAAAGCATCTTTATTTGCTCAACATCAAGAAGCTGTCCGAAAAGATGTCGAGCGTGCTTTCGGAATCCTGCAAGCTCGATTTGTGATTGTCAAATACCCGGCTCTTTTTTGGTATAAGGAAAAAATAGGAAAGATTATAAGACCATCTATCATACTCCACAATATGATAGTAGAAGACGAACGAGATGTTAACACCCAGTTTGATGTTTCAGAATTCCGAGTAGGAGAAGAAAACAGAAGTTCATATGTGGATTACAAGTTTTCTAAATCTATGCCTACTAATAATGCTGATATGTTGGGCGTTCGAACTCGACTTCGTGATAAACAAAAGTATCCACAATTGAAAACTGATTTGGTTGAGCATATATGGCAAAAGAAAAGACATGAGCAAGATTACAACTGAGCATTCCTTTCTGTTTATTATTTCGAAATCTATGTTTTAAATTTTTTTGTTTCATTTATGTTTCAAATTTTATATTTTATTGAATGTACTATGTTTTCAATTTGGAAAAAATAAACTTTTTTTAAAAAAAAAGAAAAAAATCTTAAACTTATTTTTTAAAACCCTTCTATATTTACTACATATAATCACTAAAAAAAACACAAAACTAAATTATGATCAATATGATAATCCCAATATAATTAATAATATAAAATTGTTATATTACCTCACTATCTTACATCTCTATAAACATGCTGTTAGGTGCCAAATTCGTCAACGCCAAAGCCGAATTTGTCTCGGTAAGCGATTTTCTTCTACCTAGTGGCTCTGTTCCTGAATATTTTAGGCTTTTCTTCCCCGCGAACGATGTGATAAACATCGACGCCTCTCTGAGCCCTTGCTTGCTATACAAGTAACCGAGATGATAGACGTAGTCTTCGTTAGTTTCGGCTATAACCACTTGGTCGCCAATGGTGTTTCCACGTGGAAATTCATACGATATTGGTCAACGATTTGTTTGAATGGTCAACGGGAGAATCTTGGTCAGCCTCTTGTCCTTAAAGGATGGTTCCTCGAGAGGGTCGATTTCCCCATCCATATTCCGGTTTCGGAGATCGAAACAAAGCCGACGACAAGAGGGGATAGGTCGACAAAAGAGAGAGTTTTTCACTTTACAAAGAGGAACATTTCAGATCTCAAAGCTAAAATCAATGTCGAAATCGGCTCAAATGACTTGAAAATCTCCTCTCTTCAAGCGGTTTTGGGACATCTATGGCGATCCATCGCTCGACACAGTGGTCTAAACGGAGAAGAAGAGATGTGTTTCATGCTGGCAGCCGATTTTAGGCAGAGGCTAAAAAGAATGTTTTGGGAATGTCGTCTCTACCGTGATAGCTAGAACCAATGTGGGAGAGCTGCAAGATCGTGGCCTAGGGTCGGCTGTTTTGCGAGTAAGTAAAATGTTGAGAACGTTGACGAATGAAAATTAACGAACTTATGCAGAGGATTGGGTTAGAAATGGTAAGATCCCAGGAATTGATGTTAGAAGTAGAATGGGTGATAATTCTTTGATTGTCACAAGCTCTCCTTGGTTTCATGTGTATGATATTGATTTTGGTTGGGGTAAACCGATCGCTGTTCGAGCTGGACTAGCAAACGGTATTGGTAGCAAACTTGTAGTTTTTCGAGGATCGAAGAAGGAAGTATCGATGTTCATGCGATATTGGCCTTACCATTATGGTCCGATGTATTGGTGAACTTATTAGATGATGTTGAATCTGTGGAAAATGTAACAACTACATGATTTGTTTCTGTTCGATCCGACCAACGCAAGAAACCAATCCAAAACTATGTCTTGTTCTCATTGTTCTATTTTTATTTTGCAATTAAGTCGTCACTCCTCTATACCCTAGAAACAAGGAGTAACTCTCACGTTTACCTTGTTCTCCTTTTATCTTTGTGGTTTGTTGGAGTTGAAATTTCATATCTTATATATATTAACTGAGGAGACACTAAAAGTTAAAAATCTTATGTGTCATTCAAAAAGAGTCTTAAGTAACATTAATCCTAGGTGTCATTCAAAGAGGAACTCAAAGAACACATTAATTAAATCAACCAATCAAAATATTTCAATTTGTCATGGTGAAAATCTTTACATATATTCAATATCTTTAATATATGCGGAGCATTGATGACATAAATATATACTTACCAAATCCATTAATATATTGAGAAACTCAAACCGATTTAACTCGTATATGTAGTAGTATTTTGGTCAATGATAAAGTTGGGTTTAAAAATATTTTATAGAGTTATTAAAAACATTTTTTTGTAAATATAAGATATATATCACTCAATTACATTTTTTTGTCATACATTATAAGACAATATTCGCTTTTTGGTTTTGTAATTGTAAATTAATTTCTTTTATTTTTATATTTTGTATTCACTTAAAACGTAAAACCTATCATATTAAGACATTCAAGATTCGAAAATCGACCGATTAAATTTTTTATTGGACATAATCATTTATCTATCTTTTTGGTATGTATGATTCAAAATAATATATTTTTACTATACAATAAACTGAAATTTATATTCTCACGTTTGGCGTGGGTCAAAATCTAGTTCATTATAAATCAAAAACCAAAATGAAAAGAAAAGGGAGAAATTTGCATAAACTAAAGTGTGTTTTAGTGTTCATGTTGTTTTTGATTGGGACTTCCATCATAAGGTTTGATGACTAATCACATGAGATAGTTATTAGTAACAATCATGGGATGGCTAATTGGCTATGGCTATAAATTAAGATCGTGAAACCTAATGGGCAACCTAAACTGACTAAGCAAAGAATTGGAGCCACCAAACTTTTGGTCTTTTCAAATGGCACAGAAAAAGTCTAATGATAATGGCTTATATCATTAGGAAAAAAATTAATTTTTTACTAACATGTACTCTCTGTGTTTCATAATATAAGATATTTTACCATTATTTTTACTAGACCAGTCGCAAGAGAGGAACTTTTTTTACTTGAGGCAAAGTACAGTATTCAAGTTAACTGTCGTGTGGTGGCCACGAAACTCTGTTGACATTCTTTTATCTTACTATCAAAATACCAAAAATTTAGTTCGCTTTCATTCGCTTTTCTTAAACACTTGTTTGATGGATGGATTTGATCACATCTATGTAAACGAGCGCAATTAATTTCTCGAATTTTGAAGGGATTACAAAAGAATGTTAAGGATATATAAGACTACAATGAATTATTCATATAAACAAAATTGATTACACATAAAGAATACGAATAGGAATCCTTGAATTTGGATCTAAACTAGGTGTTTTGAAAGAAAGAAAAAACCTAGCCTTTGTCAACAATTTTGTTATTCCCCTGTTTTTCAATCACTATCATCACCGCACGGTGATCCAATTCTCCGCGACAGACCAATCAGGGACCGAATTACTAACCAAACTCTCAAATCTCTCCACCGGAGAATCCAACGGCTGGCATTGTGTCTGCGAATCCGATGATGAGATAGATTCCCAATCGGAGAATTCGAATGGGCATCTCGGCGACGGTGGAACTTCTTCCTCTACCTTCACCGTCACATCGAAATCAACGGCTAGGAACGAATGGTTTAAAAGCATCTCAGCCGTCCATCTCTTCTCAGGATCTTTAACAAAACACTTCGACAAAAAATCTTTTCCTTCTTCCGACAACTCCACCGGAATATCCGGCAACTCCTCGCCGACACCGATACGTATCAAAAGCGACATGAAGTTTGACCCTTCTTTATAACTCCATGCCGTTTTGCCGCTAAACATCTCAACTACGGCGCATCCTAACGCCCATACGTCACCAGCTGTTCCATACTCGTTATCGTTAACGGATTCCGGCGCCATATATAACGGTGTCCCTCGTATCTCCACGCCTTCTTTTGACACCGTTAAATCTCCGTTAATCTTCCTCGCTAATCCGAAATCTGCTATCTTGACGGAGCCGTCACCGAATAACAGAATATTCCCGAGTTTAATATCGCAGTGAGCGAACCCGTTCGAGTGGATGTGACGTAATCCTCGTAGCACGGATCCTGTGTGGCGACGCACGGTGGATTCCGGTAAACCTTCACCGTTACGTTTCTTCAGTTGAGTCGCTAAACTTCCTCTCGAAGCGTACTCAAGTAGCAAATTATGCAACTTCTCGCCGTTCTCTACCGTTTGATCCTCGCCGTAACACCGTACGATCTCAGGGCAATCACCGAGTGAATCCAATACCGATTTCTCGTTAGAGAGCGAAGCGGCGCCGTAAGAATCCGCGGATTTGACGGCGATAAGAGCCGGGAAGTCGCTGGAATCTGACGGCGTTGCTTTACTGACGGTGGAAAAAGTTCCATGTCCGATTGTTTCTCCACGAATCCACTCCATTGAAACAGAGAATTGAGAAAGAAAAAAAATATCTGATTTTTGATGTGTTTATGAGATAATTGTGAAGAAAGATTTCGTATTTATAGATAGGAGATTTAGTTTTGAGGTAAAAAAAAATCCTTTTAATTTTGGGATTTAGAATTGGAATATGATTTGAAGTCTTTAGGAAGATACAGAGCACGTAGCTCGTGACTGCTAATATGTGCCTCTTGGCACAACTTCCTCTTTATACAGTAAAAGTTTTTAATAAATTTTTATGGTAATATTTATTTTCTAAAGTTTGAATTTTTGGGATAACTAATGCACGTGATGAGAGATGATATTTTTGATATTTCCTAGTTGGGCTTCTGAAATAAAATTAAATAACAAAAATATTTATTAAATTCCGAAAATAAATATTATTGCACGACTTTGGTTTTAGATACGTTGTTTTAGTAAAACAAATTTGATGGGCCAATCCTTAATTAAAAATCTTGACCGTATATAAATTAATAAACTAATCTACGAGGATCAAGTATCGTTAGGTCTTCTTTCAAAGGCCGTTGATAGTATAAAATTATTAAAACTGCAAATTGGGTTTGCAATGTTTTTTTCTCAATCCAAGAATCGAATTCTTCTCCATTTAGTAACGTATTCACATTTCTCCTCGTATTTTTGCCTTTATTTCTTAAAACTATGAGAAACAATTTAGATAATGTTGCTCTGTAGACAAAAATGAAACTGATATTGATAGATGAAAAAATGCTGAATACATTGAAGTCGTCACATGTGAATTGTACTATAATTTTATTTTATTGTTTTTTACCAATTCCAATAGCAATTCAGCAGATTTTGATGCTACAATAGTATGACTTTATCCGACAACTCTTCCAATCATTATTCTTCTTGCTAATATTTTATTAGTCACAACTATACGATATATATATATGTATCTTACTATTCTCGTTATAATATGCTTAATATAGAAGTTTTCACATCAACTTGCTGGCCCGGCCAAGTTTGAGTTCGTAATTATGGGCATGATTTCATGGGAATCATAGGTAAACAATAATACTCAGTTGTTTTCATATCCTTTCATTTGCGTCATACTTTACAAATGTAAGAAGATTTTATGATTAGCCTACGAAAAGGATATAGCACTACAAGAAAACTGCGAGAAACCGACGAAAATATCAGTCGGAAGTCTGTCGGAATATGCGTTTTCCGACAGATTTCCGACGGATATGTCCGTCGTTTCTATCTTGTCGGAAATGGTAATTCTGTCGGAAATCCGTCACAAATTTCCGACGGATTTCCGACAACTGCATTTCCGACGGAATTCCGGCAGTTTGCCGGAGTCCGGCAACACGTCGGAATTCCGTCGGATATACATCCGTCGGAAATCCGTCGGTTTTGTTTCCGACAGACTTCCGACGTATTTATTTCCGACAGCTTTCCGACGGATCGATTTCCGACGGATTTCCGACGTAATCGTAGAAATTATTAAAAATGATAATAAATTAAATAATAATTAATTTAATATAAATTTTAAATTTGAATTATTTAAATTAAAATAAAATTAAAAGTAGAAATTAAAATAAAATTAAAAGTAGAAATAAAAAGTAATATTGTTTTACAAAAACGTTGAGAATAAAAATCTAAATGGTGGGCCCCGGAAAATCCGGGTTGCGCCCCAAGTACTCCATCATCCGTTGCATCACCTCCCTCTCCTTGTCCCGCTCGGCTCTCTCCTTCTCCCGCTCGGCTTCTATGGCCTTTTGTGCATCTTGTATCTGTTGGACCGTCGTCTTCAATTCTGAAATTTCGGCGTCCTTCTCCTGCATCTGGGCTCTCAGCTCGGATGACTCGCTGTAGTAACGAGAAGACCCCGATGATCCTGCATTGTCGGGAAGACCATAAATCCGCCCTTTGCTCTGCGGAGCAACCTGCAGAACAAATTAAATTGTAAATGAAAAAGACTTGAAAACTATTTTAAATTTTACATACCTCTAAGACGAATTGGTTGATGATGTCGTCCGGGGCTTGGGTGAGGGGAGGGGTTCCGTCGATGGATGGCTGAGACAGAATGTACTCGTCTTCCATTCTTCGGACGCTCTCCTGAATCTCCTTAGCTACCGGATCCTGGACGACACCATCCTTGTCGGTGTGTGTTGCTAGCAGAAGTTCCAAGTTGTTGGGTTCCCGACCCAACTTCTTAGCCTGCAGTTGTTAGATATTTATTTGATAATATAAATGTATAAAACTAAAAAAAAAATTAATAAAATCAAGACGTACATAAAAAACTTACCATATCCCTAGCCTTTGTCTTCTTGCTGGTAGCTCCAAGGTTGTGGGTGGCTGCACCCTTGCCCTTGCGCGTGCTGTTCCGGTTGCTAGAGTGATATGTAGAGCTCTCCTTGGTAGCCTCTAGTTGCCAATATGCGATGAACCCGTTCCACAACTCCGTCTTCTCTTTCATCTCCTTTGGCACCTGACCGTGTTGCCACTTATCCTTCCACTCGAACAGCTTCTTCGAGTAGTGCACTCCTGCATAAGAGTCGAATTCCCTCCTGACCAGAGCGGTCAAGTGTGGTTCCCACCTAAATTCTTGCTGCAAAAAGAAACATTAAATATAAATAATAATAATTTAAATGAAAGTAAAAATTGTGAAAACAGATGACTTACCGCAAATTGGCGAAACCACATTTCTTGATCCTCCAGTGGCATGGCGGTGTACGTCGCATAAGGACGGCTGAGCAAAGAGTTTTCCATCTTGTTGAGGGACTTCGAAATCCCGCTGCGAGAATCACCAAACCTACGGGAAAAAATGTAACAATATAATAACATGTCACAATTATTTAAATTTATTAAAAAAAACAGAAATGGAACAAAAATCTTACCATCTGTCTCTACCGAGCTGGTCTGGATGGAGATTAGTCAACCTCTCTCATCCAGGAAGACCCATGAAGTCCTCGACGCTAATTTGCGACGGTGCTGTAGTGGCTGGTGGTGTCACCGGCGTCTGTAGAGGTGTAGACAACGGTGTAGTTGTAGACGTCGAAGTCGAACGAGGTCTACTCACACGACGACGACGTTCGCCGCTGCCAGATGCAGCAGCAAAACCACCGTAATCCCTACATTTATATGAAAATATATTTTAAATATATGAAAAATCTATTTTTTTCAAATAATGGTAAAATTATTAAAAAATTCTAAAATTCTTAAGTAATTGTTACATAATTTAAAATTCTATAATCCTAAATTAATACTTAAAATTGTTTTAAAATTAGTTAAAAAGGCTAACAATTTTTTAAAAATATAGCCAAATTATATTTTCCGTAAGAATTATAATTATAATAATTATAAAACTTCTAAAATTTATAATTATAATAATTATAAAAATTATAAAAATTTCTAAATTGGTTAAATATATAATTATAAAAATATAATGGTTTAAAAAAACATTGCTTTAAATTTCCTAAATCTAATTATATCTAAATTAATAATATATATATAAGTTCAAAAAATTATTTATTTACTTAAAATTTTATAATATTAAAATTCTAAAATTCTAAATAAATCCGTAAAATAGTTTAAATCCCTAATTCACAAAATCAATACCTAATTCACAAAATTTCAATCCCTAATTCACATACTCAATTCCTAATTCACAAAATCAATCCCTAATTTACAAAATCAATACATAATTCACAAAATCTCAAATCCTAAATCAATTCCTAATTCCTCAAATCAATTCATATACTTACAAATGGGAAGGAAGATCAGCCATAACAAATCCGGCGAGGAGAAGGCTGCGGCGACGGCGAGGCTGTGGCGACGGCTAGGAGGAGCGGCGATCGACTGTGGCGACGGCTAGGAGGAGCGGCGATTGACTGTGGCGAAGAGGAATGGCGGGGCTGCAGAGAGGAGGAGCGGCGTGGCTGTGGCGTGGCTCGGGGACAAATTCCGGCGAGTCTAAGCAGCGAAATCGGCGGTCGGAGGCAAATTGCGATCGGAGGAGGATTTCTACGCGTGGAGAAGAAGAAGAAGAAGAAGACGACGCGTCTGTTAATAAATTAGAATTTCCGACGGATTAAAGGCTGTCGGAAATCCGTCGGGTTTTAATTTTCATTTCGCGGTATTTATTTTCATTTCGCGGGTAAAATTTGGCACATCTGTCGGAAATCTGTCGGAAATATATATATATATTTCCGACAGATTTTCGACAGATTTGTGGTTTAAAGCTTGTTAACGATCCGTTTTCGTAGTTACAAGGGAATAGCATGATTGGAGCATGATTTAGAAGATTAAATACTTGATAATATTATTGTTACTTTCAAATTCTAAACATTTGGTTTTTTTTAGGATTTTTTCGTAAAGATCTATGTTTATGTATATGTAACTGTATGAAATGCTTTTGGTTCAAACATGAGCAAATCGCAAATCATGTTCTGTATATCATCCACAAGGTTATTTGCTCAATTGTCTTTTACTTTAGCTGTTAGAATTGTATGCCGAGACTTTGTCTTCTCGAAATTCAGGAATTTGACCTCAAAACCCTAAATCTGTCGGAATTCTGTCGGAAAAATAGATATATTTCCGACAGATTTCCGACAGATGTAAGGGTAACACGTGTCGTCTTTTAAGGTTAGCATGATATGAATATTGCGTCGGAAATCTGTCGGAAATATATATATATATTTCCGACAGATTTCCGACAGATTTATCAAAATAACAAAAAAAACAGAAGAGCCAGTGTCGATCGACAACCCTATACCGTCGATCGACACAGGTTTTAGCAAGATATACGCAGATGAATTTTTTATAAGAAGGATGTGTAATCTCTCCATCTTGACGATGCTCTGCATGCCATCTCATTTGTTCTGCCGTTCGCGCAGATTGATATAACCTTTTTAACCTCGCTGTCAATGGTAAGTACCACATACGTTTATATAGAATTGGAACTCTCCCACCAGTTTCCTGATACTGTGGTTTACGACAAAATTTACATCTTCTCCGGTCTTCGTCTTCTCTCCAATATAACATACAGTTGTCGATGCATACATCTATCACCTGATACGGCAGGCCAAGACCAGCTACAAGTTTCTGTATCTCGTAGTATGATGCAGGTGCCTGATTATCTTCAGGCAAAATATCTTTCACAAAATCTGCTATCGCATCAACACACTCTTCCGCCAAATTGAAGTCCGTCTTAAGGGTCATCAGTCTACTAGCAGTTGATAAAGGGGAATGTCCGTCTCTACACCCATGATATAATGGCTGCTTCCCTGCGTCTAACATATCAAAAAATCTTCTAGCTTCTTCATTTGGTTCTTCTACTCTATCCTCCCCTATTACGATCGATGGCAAATTCTCTCTAAACGCATCATGAACCATCTCAGGGGTACCTACACCAAAATCTACTTCCGTTCTATGTTCGCAAAAGCTATCCGTTCTATGTTCACCTAAGTTATCCGTTCTATGTTCGCCTAAGCTATCCGCAACATATGGTGCACTGCTACTACTAGCACCATCATTATTATTTTCTCCATGAAAAAACCAAATTTTGTATCCCGGCATAAAACCATTGGTATACAAGTGATGCCAAACTTGTTCTACATTAACATTACGCGCATTGCAACAATTTAAACATGGACATTTTATCACCTTTTGATTCCCGACAACCGCCATGAACTCGCATATACCTCGTGCATAACTTTCATTTAATGTCTTCGACTCCGGATCATACATCTCTTCATCCATCCACGATCTATAATATCTAGAAGATGACATCTCACTCTCTTAACGATTTTTTCTAACAAATGTTTGGTTGGAAGTTGTTGTTGTTTTGTGAGTGAATGAAGATGTGTGGAATCATATATATAAATACGCTGCCCGTCGGAAATCTGTCGGAAAAGCGTCGGAAAGCCAACGGATATAATAACGACTATATAACGGCTATTTTTCCGACAGATTTCCGACAGCTAGTTGGGTGTCTGTCAGAAATCTGTCGGAAACTATTAACGGTTCATATTTTCCGATGGATTTCCGACAGCTTACCGGAATCTCCTCCGGCGTCGGCATCGGCTAGTTACACGGTCCAATAATCCGACCGATTTCCGACGGTCTTCTTGTCCGTCGGAAATAATTCCGACAGATTGCTGACGGAATTGGAAAATTTCAGTTCCGTCGAAAATCGGTCGGATTACCGTCGGAAATTTTCCGACGGAATTCCTTCCGTCGGATTTGCGGCTGTTTTCTTGTAGTGTAGTGAACCATAAACGAAAAGGAATGGTGTTATACCATCAACCATAAACGATGTTAAGATAGTGTCCTATTACATTAATATTTACATCAAATTTAGTGGATAATAGCTTCGATATAGTTTATTAATAGTTTCTATAATGATTAAGACATAGAACCCTATTCGTTTTTTTTGCCAATGACTTTATAATATTAGATAGTTTGAGCATCTAAACATAAAATATATAATGTATAAACAGAATCATACGGAAGTATTTAAACATTGTGTAGCAATTTATTTGTCTTAAACATTAGGGATAGATTATTTGTCTTAAACATGCGGGATATACGATATAGAGAAAAATAGATTCCTCACAAAATTTCTAAATATATTGAAAAATATGTCAATTTTTTATCATAGACATCATCTTTAAAATATGCACAGAGAACAAAATTATTAATGTTCTCTGTTATGCGATCATGTAATGCAATGCATGATCCAAATGGGCTATTAGTTTATAATGTAGAGAGAAGAGACGAATGCGTAGATTTCTAACTCCCATTATTGTTTCTTCCCTTCTTTTTAAAAGCAACATACCATCCCAAATTTGAAAATGTCAGTTTCTTTCCAAACTCATCTATAAAGCATTGGCATCACCATCAGGTCGATAGGTTCGCGATACGACCAACCCCTAACTTTAGCTTTTACTATTTTAAACAAATTTGTTGGGTGTTTGTCCAAAGTTTTAAAAAAATTATCATACAAATAAACTTTTGGCATAATGCATCTTGTTGATAATCTTTACCATACTTATTCATATTAGAATTGACAAAAAAAATTACGTTTTTGCGTTTTTAATTGAAGAAGGTTGCAAGATTGTCATGAAAGAAATTGCGGCGCACCTCTTACTCTGCAATATTTTAAAAAGTAGTATTGATTAATAAAAGAATAAATTTTAGTATCCAAGAAACGGCGAACGAAGTGCTTCACAGTGAAGTTTTTTCTTTTCTTTCTTTATTGTCGGAATCAGAGACTGAAGTCTTTGATTCTTAACAGAGTAACAGAATTTCGCAAGTTGCGGCTAATTTATAAATTTTATACAATATATTAGTATTAAAAACAAATATCAGGATATTTTGCAATATAGTACTACTTAAAAAAGATAACAGACATTAACGGAACCTGACGATGACGAACGCACGAAACTCGATAGACGTTGTATATGAATATCCTTAGCCGTCACCGTCACATGTTCGCATGTTCTTTCCACAATTTCCCTTCTTCCATTTATTTATTTGTTTCTTAGATTTTCTTGCATATTATATTTTTGTTACTTTTTTTGCACATATCTTTCCACAATATATTAGTATTTGTTTTCTGTATAAATGGATAAATGTCTTGCGACTTGCGAGTTCTTTTTTTCTTTTTTTGGTTTAGGTACCATGAACCAATCACATACCCCAAATTTTCTTTCCTTTTCTTTCTTTCGGCTACTTTTATCGTAGTTTATACATTTTTGCTATATGCTCGTAGAATTATCAGTTGTAACAAATAAGAAAATTACAATGATTCTTCTGTGTTGAACTCGGAATGAGATCGACACTAAAATTTGTAATAGGTTCGGGGATTCTTTGATAAATGGATAAGAGAGTTGAAGGAAAAACTGTGGTCCTGCTTAGATGAACAGTACCCGAGTAGGATATTTCGGATTTAGGGAGATTAATTGAGTTTACAAAGAGAATAAAGTGGCTTGCTCGAAAAGTGTAATGTATTCAGTCTTAGTTGTACAAAAATGATGTACAACCTTTAATATAGTACAAGAGTATTAGGGTTTTGGATACATATGGTTACATTTTAAACATATGTTTCCATAAAGTAACCCATATTGATCATAAAGTAACTATACTAAAGATAAGGTGGTTATTACTTAGTTAGCAAGATAGTGAGTTGGGCCTTTTCCCTTGATGGGCTGAGAGCAGGATTTTGCCTTGAGCCAAATCCATGGGAGAATCCTCTAACGGATCTGACAGCGTGGCGTTGATTCGCAGAAGTAAGAAGAACGTGGAGCGACTCATCGTTTTGGTTTCCCCTTCCATCAGCTCTGGGCCCTCGTTCGATGAGAATGACTCGGACGGTGATGAAAGAGTGGCTTCGTCGTCCTTTCGCCATTCTAGGCGGGTGGCCAGTCAGGACGACAGTTCTTCCGAGGAGGACCGCATGCCGATTAGCAGTAGGAAGAAGAAGAAGGTCGAAACGCAGGGTAACGTCAAGACTGTTTGGACGAGGAATGAATCGTCCGCGCGGGACAAAAGAAGGAGGCAGAGCGTAAGAGGAAGACAAGGCGTAAAGATCAGTTGGAGGCTCTGAAAGCGGTCCCTAATTTTGGCTTGGGTCCCGACCGTTGCCTCTATATCGTGTTGGGACGTCATGACAACAGACCGTCGACCTCCACGGCAAATAGCGTTATTCTGTGCGGTAGCGGAAAGAACTGGCCCTCGATAGATTTTGTCATTCCCGGTTCAGATTGCAGGCTGTGGTCCCCTCCGGAGGGCCACATATGTGTTTACGAATGCTTCTTCAATCAAGGCGGGCTTAGCTTTCCGATCCCTCTGGTGGTTCTGGAATATTGTGCTCGTCGCATGGTCTCTATCTCTCAATTGACCCACGCGAGCTTTCGAAACCTAATGTCCATTCTAACGCTGAGCTACGAGGCTCGCCGGGCGGTCACGTGCGACCATTTCAAGGAGGCTTGTGAGATTGCGTGCGGGAATGTTTTTGATTATAGCCGGTTCCAAATTACGATGAAGAGCGGACTCACTTTGGTAGGTAACTTCAAGAAAAGGCTCGAGGGCAACTGGCAGGAGATTTATTTTTTTGTCAAGATAAACAAGGCGTCGATAGGGAATTACAACGGGGAAATCCGAATAGGCTGGAATAAGCAAATTGGTACGATCCTTTTCTTGCCTCCTCGATGCGACTGATAGTTAATTTCTTTTCTTTTCTCTGCAGACACCACGATGAAGACACTTCCGGATAGGTCTTCTAATTGCGTGGTCGGACTACTGCATCGGTACCCACCCCAGGACTGGCCATCATTCCTCAACGTTCGGATTCGCCAAGTGTATAACCGGATTGTGTCAGGTTTGTCCATACTCGGGATAGTCTTTCCTTGGTCTTTCTAGATCAATCTCTCAGTTTTTGCGTCTTGTTTCTCAGGCGACACCACTCTCGGTTATGACGTTTCTACGCGCGTTGCGCGTATATTTGATAAAGAGAGCATGGCGAAGTTGAATCTGGAGTAGCCTCCTCTTCCCAAAGCTAAGACCGCTGTCAAGACGAGTAAACCAGCTGCTTCAGGGGTGAAACATTCTGCCGATGCAGGGATGGGCATATCCGTTGTCCAAGGAACGAGTAAGTCTACCACTCCGGGTCGCGCGAGCGAGACTACTAGCAAGGCACAAGGGGATCCGACTGCCCAGGAAACAACAAGGACCAATTTGAAGAAGCGGCCAAGGAATTTGGAATTTGAGGATTTAAGGATAGATAGCCTTTGTAACGGAAGTTAATTGGTTATACTCTCGTGTTTGAGTTCTAGAACGGTGCTTAATTGAACCTCGACAGTTGTTATATCTTTGATTTCGATTCATTACCTGAAGAAATTTTTATGGCCTAGCTTTCGTCTCTTTGAGAACTTGAAATTAAACCACTTTTGTTTACTTGTTTTATAAATTGCGATTACATCTACATCTTTTTACTTAGCATAATTTGAATACTGAGATTGATTGTGTATTCAATTCCCTGTGGATTCGATCCCTAAATACTACTATGATCTCTTAATTTGAGAGAGTAGTTCGAGGGTGAATTTGAGCCCATATCAAATTTTGGCGCCGTTGCCGGGGAGTTGAATTTACCATTCAATTCAAGTTACTAAGATTTTGTCTAATTATTTATTTTTGTTTTAATACTAACTTGCTCTTTTCTCTTGGTATTTGTGTGTTTTAGGTTTATGCCTAATCGCCCAACCAGAAGCAATCGAAACGAAGAGCTAGTCGATCTCAATCTTGAGATTGGAAGGTTAGAGCGAGCAAACTGAGCAGCAACGAGAACAACCAATATGGCCAACAACAGAGTAATCTTGCTCCGCGGTGCAGATGGAACCATCACAGACCATCAAGGACGGAAGTACAACGCTGAGGGTCAGTGTATTGAAGACGATGGAACTGTGATACCAGAGGAGCAGGACCAGGAGGGTCAGTTGATGCAACAGCACGAGCCAGCTGGGCATGTGCGTACTTTAGGAGAGCACTACAGGCCTCAGAAGTTCTATGCCAACAGGGCTGCTATTAGACCTCCCGCCTTTCCTAGGAATGACTTTGAGCTGAAGCCTGCTTACTTCTCTTTGGTGGCTCAACACCCTTTCCATGGCCTTCCTTCAGAGCATCCCATGGACCACATCGAGATGTTTGAGGACTTAGCGTCCAGCATCAAAGCCAATGGAGTTCCTGAAGACTACCTTTTCTGTAAGCTCTTCCCATATTCTCTCAGAAGAGAAGCAGCTTACTGGCTGAAGTAGTTAGCACCTGGTTCTTTAACTACTTGGAAGGACACGAAAAATGCTTTCCTCATCAACTTCTTTGATGAGACAAGGTCTGAGGATCTAAGGATGAAGATTTCGACATTCAGGCAAGGACCAACTGAAGCATTCAAGGCTGCCTAGGTAAGATTCAAATCCTACCAGAGAGATTGTCCTCATAATGGTTTTAGTGATGTGCAGCTGTTGGGAATCTTCTTCAGAGGAATCGATTAGAGACACCATATGTCTTTGGATTCAGCAAGTAGGGGGAACTTCAACACCAATGTTCCAAGTGATGCGCTGGCGCTCATTGAGAACATGGCTTCAAGTAGTAGCACCAAGAATATAGACTTCGAGAGAAAGCAGCTTGGCAAAAGCGCAAATGGAGGTAATATGGCTAAGATGGAAGCCAAGCTAGACTCGTGCACAACTTGTTAGTCGGGAAGAAGCAGGTGCAGTTTGCTCAGAAGGTAGAAACCTTCATTCCAGAGGAAGAAGAGGATGAAAAGGACTGCAACTACGTTGGTGGTAATGGTTTTCAGGGACAGAGGCTTGGTAATCAGCAGGGTAACAAAAATTACAGTGGAAACAATCAGAGATCTACGTTCCCAGGGAATCAAGGTCAATCTACATTCACTGGAAATCAAGCCACACCTAGCTACACCAAACCGCAATTCCAGAATACGGACTATCAGAAGCCCTATCAGAGCAGCTTCACTAGGAACTATGGTTCTTCTTCTTACCAAACTCCTCCTCCTAAGACGTCAGATAACAAGACAGATCCGATGCTAGAGCAAATTCTGGAGGGCCAGCAGAAGATGACGTTGAATTTCAGTGGCAAGATCGATGCCTTGTACACCGACCTAAATGGAAAGATTGAGTCTATCAATCTTCACGTGAAGAAGCTAGACACTCAAGTTACTCAAACCGCCGAGAACTCTAGGAGACAAGAAGGATTTCTTCCATCTAGAACGGATGCTAACCCGAAGCATACCGTTGCTTCCATCACAACGAGGAGTGGAAAGGTAATCCAAGGGCCTGTGTTGAAGAAAGGACTTGGTACAGAAAATTTTGATGAGTTTGATGAAGATGAAATTCAGGCAGAGACCTCACCGTCGATCGACATAGAATCACGTCTATCGACACGAACATAGCAGGTTTTGGCAGAGACTCTTGTGACGATCGACGGAGGGAAGAAAGAGGTCGATACAACAAAACCAGACACCTGTCAATCGACACAACCTATCGCCGTCGATCGACAGGAGGTCCCCAGTCCGACTTCTCCTTCAAAACCGTCAGATAGTGCAGTAGAGAGAATGTACAAACCCAAAGTACCTTATCCAAAGAGTCAGAAGAAGTGTAAGCAAGAGCTTAAAGATGTAAGATGCAAGGCCATCATAGACAAGCTAGTGGTAGAACTTCCTTTTGTTGATGCCGTTAGACTCAGTCCTGTGATACGACGGTATGTAAAGAAGATGGTCACCAAGAGTTTGGGCATTGAGGAAGGAGTGGCTATGATTTCTGAACAAGTAAGCGCAGTGATTCAGAACAGGATTCTAGAGAAACTAACGGATCCAGGAAGCTTTGTTTTGGATTGTTTGATCTTCAAGGATAGATTTCTGAGGTCTCTCTGTGATCTAGGTTCTGGCGTCAACCTCATGCCACATTCAGTTGCCGTTAGTCTCGGGATGGCAGATTACCAATCCACTAGGATTTCTCTTATCCTAGCGGATAGGTCAGTAAGGTTTCCAGAAGGAGTATTGGAAGATGTCCCAATCAAGGTTGGGAACTGTTTGATTCCTACTGACTTTGTTGTTTTGCAGTACAACGAGGAACCCAAGGATCCTCTTATCCTGGGTAGATCTTTCTTGGCCACAGCAGGTGCTATGATTAACTGTCAAGGAGGCAGTATGACTTTGAGAGTAGGAGGTCTCGAGATGAAGTTCGAAATGGACAAGCTTATTAAGAGACCTACCATAGATGGACACACCTTCTACGTTGACACACTCACCGACCTCGCGCAGGAAGTTTTCAATGAGATACATCCCATTGATCCCTTAGAAAGTACTTTGGTGAACTCTGTACAAGAGGAAGGACAATTTGATGATGATGCAAGGGTTTATGCTAGGATGATGGATGCTAGCAAGGAATGGAAGAAATTGGTTACTAGTGCGAGTTTGGGGGAAGCTTTAGCGAAAGCTCCACAGGTCAGTGATTGGAGTGAGCGAAAAGCTCCAAAGCTTGAGCTCAAACCACTTCCCGCATGACTAAGGTACGCCTTTCTTGGTCAAAATTCTACTTACCCTGTGATTGTTAATTCCTCTTTGAACAATCCAGAGCTCGCCTTACTGCTGAGTAAGCTGCGGAAATTTCGCCCAGCTCTTGGCTATTCTCTTGATGATATTGCAGGTATCTCTCCGGACTTGTGTATGCATAGGATCCACCTTGAGGATGAGAGCAAATCATCAGTTGAGCATCAAAGGAGGCTTAATTCAAATTTGCAGGAAGTTGTCAAGAAGGAGATCTTGAAACTCCTGGAGGCTGGGATCATCTATCCCATTTCTGACAGTATTTGGATCAGCCTTGTTCACATGGTACCAAAGAAAGGAGGCATCACAGTGGTAAAAAATGAGAAGAACGAGCTAATTCCGATGAGAACTGTGACTGGACATCAGATGTGCATAGATTACAGGAAGCTAAACGCAGCCACAAGAAAGGACCACTTCCCATTGCCCTTTATTGACCAGATGCTTGAGCGTTAAGCAAAGCACCCCTACTACTGTTTCCTCGATGGGTATTCTGGGTTCTTCCAAATCCTCATCCATCCAGATAACCAAGAGAAGACAACATTTACTTGTCCTTATGGCACTTTTGCATACCGCAGAATGCCCTTTGGACTTTGTAATGCTCCAGCGACATTCCAACGGTGTATGATTTCCATCTTCACTGACATAATTGAGAATTATATGGAGGTCTTCATGGATGACTTCTCGGTCCACGGTGATTTGTTCAAGGACTGCCTTGACAACTTAGAGAAAGTGCTTGCTCGATGTGTGGAGAAGCACTTGGTTCTTAATTGGGAGAAATGCCACTTCATGGTGCAAGATGGGATTGTGCTTTGCCATAGAGTTTCAGCTGATGGAATTGAGGTGCACCGTGCCAAGATTGAAGTGATGACGAGCCTTCAACCGCCAACTACAGTCAGGGAGATTCGCATTTTCCTTGGGCATGCTGGTTTTTACAGAAGATTCATCAAGGACTTCTCAAAAATTGCTCGACCACTCACCACGTTGCTCTGTAAGGACATCAAATTTGATTTTGATGCTAATTGTTTAATCGCTTTTGTACAGATCAAATAGGCTTTGGTGAGTGCTCCGATAGTGCAATCTCCTGACTGGGATTTACCATTCGAGGTGATGGGCGATGCTAGTGACTATGCAGTTGGGGCGGTGTTAGGACAAAAGAAGGACAGGAAGCTTCATGTCACCTACTACGCTAGTAGAACGCTAGACGAAGCTCAAAAGAACTACGCAACTACTGAAAAGGAGTTGTTAGCAGTCGTTTTTACCTTTGAGAAGTTTCGTTCTTACTTGATTGGAGCTAAGGTGAGAGTGCACACGGGTCATTCAGCACTAAAGTACTTAATGCAGAAGAAAGACGCTAAACCGAGGTTGTTGAGATGGATCCTCCTTCTACAAGAATTTGACATTGAGGTGAAGGACAAAAAGGGAGTAGAGAATGGTGTAGCGGATCATCTCTCGCGCATTCGGATAGAAGATTGTGTACCAATCGATGATTACTTCCCAGAGGAAAGTGTATACTTCATTGAGATTGGATCCTAAGTGACCAAAGAGGGAAATCAGCTAAGTGTCGAGACAGAGACTTCACCGTCGATCAACGGTAAGGAGTGTCGATCGACAGGGAGCTCACTGTCCGAAAACCAGAATGCTAAACATCTTCTGTCGATCGACACCAACCAACTATGTCGATCGACAGTGGATGCTCAGATGGAACTTCACGACTCAAACGCAGTTTCGGAGAGCGATAGACCTTGGTTCAGCGACATAGCCAATTACCTTGCTGCAGAGACTACAATGGATGATCTCAAGGGCTATGAGAAGAAGAAATTCATGAGAGAACTTCGGAGGTACTATTGGGACGAGCCTTATCTATAACGACATTGTTCAGATGGGCTCTATAGGAGATGCATTGCGGAAAGTGAAGGTCGAGATGTGCTTTATCACTGTCATGGTTCTGAATATGCAGGGCACTTTGCCACATTCAAAACAGTGTCCAAGGTTCTTCAAGCGGGTTTCTGGTGGCCCTCAATGTTTAAAGATGCTAATGTGTTTATTTTGCAGTGTGATGCATGCCAGAGGAGAGGAAAGATCAGCAAGCAACATAAGATGCCGCAAAACTTCATCCTAGAGGTTGAAGTCTTTGATTGTTGGGGCATCGATTTCATGGGTCCATTCCCATCTTCTTATGGGAATGAGTATATGCTAGTCGCTGTGGACTATGTTTCCAAATGGGTGGAGGCGATTGCTAGTCCGAAGAATAATGCTGCGGTGGTCATTAAGTTGTTTAACATCATCATCTTCCCACGATTTGGAGTACCACGAGTAGTCATCAGTGATGGTGGAACACACTTCATCAACAAGATATGCTCTAAACTCTTAGAGAAGTATGGTGTTCATCATCGCGTGGCGAGTCCTTATCACCCACAGACGAGTGGTCAAGTGGAAGTTTCAAATAGGTAGATCAAAGAAATCCTTGAGAAGACGGTAAGTGTCACTAGGAAGGATTGGTCTACGAAGCTGGACGATGCACTCTGGGCTTATAGGACTGCTTACAAGACTCCTCTGGGAACCACTCCCTTCCATCAGCTTTATGGGAGAGCATGTCATCTTCCGGTGGAACTTGAGCACAAGGCAGCATGGGCGGTGAAACATTTCAATTTCGACATCAAGCCTGCTGCAGAAAGAAGATTCAGATGAACGAACTGGATGAGATCAAGATTCATGCCTACGAAAACTCCAAGTTGTACGAGGAGAGGACAAAGGCATACCATGATAAGAAGATAATCTCCAGGAGCTTCGAACCCAACGACCAGGTATTGCTCTACAACTCGCGTTTACATCTTTTTCCTGGTAAATTGCGTTCTCGTTGGTCAGGTCCTTTCACAATCAAGGAGGTTAGACCACATGGAGCTGTTGTGTTAATCACAAAGGACAAAAGGGAATTCACGGTAGATGGTCAGAGGGTGAAACATTACTGGGCGGAAGCCAAGATTCCGGAGGGACACATTGTACCCTTGGATGATGCACCCGAAGCCTGAGCTTCAACACAGTCTAGCTAACGACTAAAAACAAGCGCTTAATGGGAGGCAACCCATTTATAAGTATGTATATAATTTTCTTTTTCACTAACTTTGGTTTTTAGTTTTGGTTCAGCTTTGGCTAAGTGTCGAGACAGAGACTTCACCTTCGATCGACGGTCAGGAGTGTCGATCGACAGGGAGCTCACTGTTCGAAAATCAGAATGCTGAACCTTCTCTGTCGATCGACAGATATTTATGTCGATCGACACGGGCAGCAAAACCTACGAGGTAAGAGGATTTAACCTGATTTTTCTTCTTCTTCTTCACTTTTTCTTCTCCATCGATCGACAAAATTCTCCCCAAACCCTAGATTTTTGAAAACTTGACCAAATCAATCGATTTTTGAGCCTAATCCACTCGGATTTTCCTCCTCTATTCGATTCTCACACTCATTTTCGCAATCGAGTAAGGTATGTTTCCCATTTCTTGATTTTTCATTCCGATTTTGTGAAGAAAAGTGATGAGTTTTGCGGTTGAATTGGTTCGATTCTTGTGTTGTTAATACTTCCTTTACACTTTTAGAGTAATTTCGAACCGATTTCGTGCCTCAATTGTGTTGTTCTTGATAATTAGGGTTTGAATTTTGGAATTTAGGGGTTTTGGAATGTGGTTTGAATTGGTGTGGATCGTGGTTGTTTTGTCGAACATAAGGCTTAATAGAGATGCTAGGAGTTGTGCTGAGTATGATTTGGTCGAGATTTTGTGATTGGAATTGTTTGATGCTTGTCGAATGAAGAATTGCGACAGAGCCTTCTCTGTCGATCGACAGATAATCATGTCGATCGACAGGGAAGGCTCTGTCCCTGTTATTGCTTCTTTCTGATTTCCTCTGCGTGTTTTTGTTTGTGATTTTATTTTGCAGATGGGACCAAAACCAACACAGGGCAGAAAGAGACGTGAACAACCTGATGAAGGCTGGAGTTCTCAACCTCCACCACCTACTTACACTATCCATCGTGGTGTTACACCGAGGTGGCCAAGAGAGGAGAACCCAAAGATGCAGGCTGAGTTTGAGTCTCTGAAGATGAGAGTGACGTTGAAGACAGTGTTGACAAGTGACGAGATTGATAAGAGGGAGGGTCTACCCACTTGGGACGATTATGACTCCCTCCTCTACAACAAATGGCTCAAAGTCCCAATAGCGACCACCAAGTTCATCCATGAACTGTCGCTGGCTAATCTAAAAATCAAGGAAGAAGTGAAGCAATTGGTTGAGGAGATGGGTTCGGCAAAATTGGTGGACGGAAATCACGACATGTATCCCGACCTTGTCCGCCAGTTCTTTGCCACCTTGAAGTTATCCAGCAGCGCAACAACTCCAGAGGAGAAGCTAGATCCGAGGCATTTCTTCATGAGCTTCATGTCTAACGGGAAGCGATAGAAACTGAATGCTGCAACTGTTTCCAGGACTTTTGGATTTCCTGAGGTTCCACTTGTCAGTTTACCGAAGGACATTGCTGGCGGCGTGCATACACTGTGGAGTAAGATTGGTACTGGTCCTTATAAAGTGGGAAGTTCTACACAGGCTGATGTGCGTCATCCTGTTGCCCGCTACCTGCTTCGATTGATTACCACTACCATCATATGCAAGATGGAGCCGGTGAAGGTTAGGAGTCACGAGTTGGTCCTGCTTTCTTATGCTTTGAGGGGCATCATTCATAATGACACTTGGGACACTACAACAACGAACATGGGGATGGTGTTGATGGAGTACCTTCACATGGTAAAGCATACTCCACTATCTCTTACTAATCCAGGTAAGAAGCATTTACCTGTGGGAAGCATCCTCACTCCAATCTTCGAGCGATGCAAAGTTTCCAAGAGCGGATATACGGCAGAAAGTAAGAATGCATATGTGGACCTAGAGCACATGAAGAATGCTCATTGGATCACGACTGACCATCCTATACACTGGATTTTCCCGATTGCGAGAGACCAAAAGAGAATGGTGGAGATTAGGAGTGTGATAGATTTACTGTGGGTCACTTGTGACCATTCACTTATCTTCTTCGATCCACCTGCGGAATTGCTTAAGCAGGTAGAGCCTACAAGGAAGCTCACAACGCGGGGAGCTAGCACCTCTCAAGCACCGCCAGAGCAGACACCACAGCAGGAGCCTTAACATGAGCATCGTTTCCCGAGACTCCCCGATGGACCACTGGATGACGACCAGCGTTTCAACTGGATTGCTAAGGTTCTGAAGGCGACATGGGATGCGATGTCGTGCAAATCCAGCTGTATTCGCCCCCGCACACCATCTCCACGGAGTTCACCTTCACCAGAAGCTCTTCACCAACCGTCAACTCAAGCACAATCAGAGCACCATACCGATGAGGAGGAGGACTAGTTCCCTTCCTCCATTCTGCTTTATCTCTATTTTATGTTTTCCCTTTTCAGACTTTTTTATGTGTGTTTTAGTTATATTTGTGGAATTTCAAAAGTTTGTACTTGATTTTGGATTTTTAGTTGGAATTTGAAACGATTAGTGAACTTGACTTTATATCTAAGGATTGCAATGTGTTTTTCCCGTTGATCGTTTGTTGAATATCTGTAGAAGCAGGTTTGGAACATTGAACCAAACACTTTACGAAAAATCGACAAATATGCAGTTTAGACAGAAGCTCATATGTCGATCGACAAGGATAGCTGTCGATCGACACAGCTACAAAATTTGAACTTTTCAACAAAACAACGGTCTAACACAGAACCTAATCTGTCGATCGACAAGATGTTCCTGTCGATCGACAGGATCTCCAAAGTGGTATATTCTATACTTTTTTGATCAAGTTCACGTTTCATTTGATCTCTTTTGCCAATTTCAGGCTTGATAACACTGGGGACAATGTTGTTTAAGTTTGGGGGAGGTCGTTGCTAACTTAGTTTTGTTTTTGAGAGTCAAAAGAAATTTTTTGTTTTATTGAGACAAAAATAGTAGGAACAACCCTTCTCTTGGTTCAGTGGAGTGTCTTTTTCAGCGTGTGACCGTTCTTTCAGAATCAGTTTCAGAGCTAGACTAATGAAAAATCCAAGGATTGCCCAGTTGACCGGAAACGTCAACTACTTCCAGTATAATCCTCCTAGTCAGAGCTACTGCACGATTCTCTTTGGGATCGATGTCCATTGAGCTTGACTCCTCATTCGTACCTGATAAATGCAACCCTCTGTTGAAAGTAATGGTACTCCTCTCCCCATATATAAAAATAATAATAATAATAATAATAATATATACATATATATATATCATATGTACTAGGATTGGGGTGAAATGATAGTTCTCGAGTACAAGATGAGGAATAAATCCAGTCAATCTGTACTCGAGGTGATCACCCAGCTCAAAAGCAGCAGTCTGAGTCCCGTGAAACGGATGTTGAAGACGAGCACTCTCACGTAACTGTTTCCTCACATGGAACAGTGCTGGTGAGTCACGACCCTGTCTCCTAACAAGGAACAACACTAGTGAAATATGCACTGCTAAGAGTTTAACAATTATATATAAAAAAAAAGAGAAATATAGAACAAAATAAGTCTGGGGGAGAGAAAGAGTACCAAGTGTTGTATAGGTTGATTTGTCACGGTACAGTATGGGAATGAGTCTAGAAGGTTCATGGCTTTGAGAACATTGATACCAAGCGATGAAGATTAACGGATTATGCTGAGAAGTGGACGATGAATTTGGAAGACTGAGAATGTCTGCGGAGAAGTACATGGCGGTCTGGTTTTGGTTGGTTCTGAATAAGGTGGTTCACTAACTGGAAAGGTCAATTCGCTGCATCAAGGGAAGGTATGTTCTGTGTTTTCAAACCTCTTTCACATTCTTGGTTTATGTTTTGCTTGAGGCCAAGCAAATGCTAAGTCTGGGGGAGTTGATATATCATGGTTTTTACCCATTTTTAACCATGATATAAGTTGGTTTTGTATAGTACTTTTGGTATTTGTGTGTCTTTTATAGTGTTTTGCAGGAAAATGGTCGTTTGGAGCTTAATGGAAACATTTGGAGCATTTTGGAGTTGAAAAAATCCAAGTGGAATCGAGCAGCTGTGTCTCTGTCGATTGACACAGGAAAAGAAGATCCTTCCCGTCGATCGACAATGTACCTGAAGAAGCAGGGGATGTTAAGGCAGAGAGTCTAGTGTCGATCGACATGATACATATGTCGATCGACACGAGGTCGGCAGAAGCAAAATATCTGTTTTTCTAAAGACCTAGACCTAATTTTGGCACTTGTATAAATAGTTTACTTTTGTTTTCTCCACAAGGGGGCTGGTTTTTCATGGAGACTTAGAGAGAAAAAGATATTTTGAAGAGCTTTGAGGGAGATCACATGTTCTTGACATCTAGTGACTACAAACCCTTTTGTATCTTCTACTCTAACTCTTTTATGCAATTTTATTCAGTTATTATCATCATCTATTTATGAGTAAATCACTTGTTAGGTTTTTGAGATTTCTTGGGTTTTGATGAGAAATCTTTAAGATCGCAGATCTGTTGAGGTTTATCCGTTAGTTCTTCATCTAGACTGTTTCTAATGCTAGAATCTAGCTTGATCACCTAGAATCTTGATCTTAGATTGACTCAATATACATGGAAGTGTTATTGACAATTTGAACTAGTCTAGATGAGCAAAATCACCTATTTGCAAAGGAATTTGGCTTAGGGATTTTGTGAACAAATCGAACTTGTACTAATTGCTTGTTTAGAATCGATAAATTCGCAAAGGAATTTGGAATTTGGGGATTTAAGGATAGATAACCTTTGTAACAGAAGTTAATTGGCTATACTCTCGTGTTTGAGTTCTAGAACGGTGCTTAATTGAACCTCGACAGTTGTTATATCTTTGATTTCGATTCATTACCTGAAGAAATTTCTATGGCCTAGCTTTCGTCTCTTTGAGAACTTGAAATTAAACCATCTTTTGTTTACTTGTTTTATAAATTGCGATTACATCTACATCTTTTTACTTAGCTTAATTTGAATACTGAGATTGATTGTGTATTCAATTCCTTGTGGATTGGATCCCTAAATACTACTATGATCTCTTAATTTGAGAGAGTAGTTCGAGGGTGAATTTGAGCCCGTATCACCAAGCTAATTTATAAGCGCAGTCCTCGCTTAACCGAGCCCGTGAGTATTGTACCAAACGATCGGAGTATATGCGCTTCATTAGCCTGGCCAGCCAAGTAAAGACCCAGCTTGATATGGTAACGGAGTACGGGATCGAGATTGACCCCGGGGAGATTCGGGCCAGCTTGGACGACTATAAGGGGAAAGTCAAGGCAATGCAGCTGATGGATTTCTCCGATCGGGACTACGAGTTCACTCCTAGTTCGAGCATCCTCCTGGAGAACATCATATCCCTGCTAGGAGACGACTTTGGAATAGAGCGTGGTTGGATCCTCCAGCCTTACATGAGCGTTGACATTGAGGACACCGGTGATAACGATGACGCTACTCAGGGTGACGACCAGGCCACTCAGGATGACGACCGGGCCGCTGAGTTCGAGCAGGATCTGGGGGCTATACTCGCGGACGCGTCCTCGAACTCTCCAAGGTCAGTTAAAATTGTTGAGCAGTTCGTATCCAAAATTATTTTGAAAGTTACCGAGGATTTAATGGATGAGATTGCAGATAGGGTTCTAGCTGAGACTTTAGCTGCTGACCAGACTATGTTCGAGGCTTCAGCGACAGGTCCAAAAGCTGGTGAGTCGGGTATAACCGACCAAGCTGCAGTCGAGGCTCTGGCGAAAGACCCGAAGACCGATGCCGAACGATCAACGTTGAGGGCTACCTCCTTTATTTTTTTTGTATTTTTGCTTTAAAAAGTGTATGACTGGGCCGGGTGTGGCCGTTGGACATTTTAGATTGTACCGTTGGGCCCTCCCCGGGCTGATGGAGTCCGGGTTAACTTTGCTTATTTTGTCTGAGGAACGGATCCTCGGTTTTTTTTTAATGTGATTTTGAATTTTCTATATGCGGTTAAATTTTTTAGCTTAAGCATTGTTTACGCGTCCAAGTAACGGATCCCTGGGCTATGCTGACTTTGATCCGACCGAGCTCGCGTGATGGATTTGTAGGATCGGGTAGCCTGCAGGTCGGAACCTGGCTTACGACTAATATCCGTCTCGTGGTTAAGTGTGCGAGAAGTGTTCGGCTTAGAATACTAACACGTTCTTAGGAAATCGTGTAGGACGGGTCCTGGCTTTTAGCCTTCTTTGGGGGAGTTATGGTAGACTCCCCGAGTTCGGTTTGTAGATTATTTCGCTATTGTATCTATGAGAGATGCGTATTGTGATCCTGCTCGTGTTTAGCTATGGTGGGCCTCCCGAGTATGATCTATTAATTCGAGTAGTTGATCAGAATATCGATGTGGATGAGCTCGGAGCTGTTTGGGCAAAAACCTGTTGGGCTAATAGTAGTGACCATTGTTTTTATTAATCATAGCTGGACTTCCGAGGAAGCTGCCTACGTACCCGTTAGATAGGGATCAAGCCGAACGTAGTTCAAATTACAAAGCGAAAGCTAGATAAGTCGTCCGGGGATGAGTGAAAATAAATCATTCGGAAACGAGTAGAAGTACATGGTACTTAGTTTTTTTTTTTTTTTTTTGAAACTGGACCTCCGTGGAGGCTGCCTACGTACCCCGCTGGACATGCGAAGATCAAGTCGATCGTAGCTCGAGTAGATCCATGATGAAGCGTGGAAAGCTTGTGATGTGCTTGGGAGCGAATTTTAAACGACGTACTAGGGCGAAGTGGGATTTGCTGTCCCGCTTTATCATGTGGTGCTTAAATCGAGGGAGGGATTAGCTTGGGGCCCGCCAGGTCAAAAGAGTTTTTTACCGCGAGCTCTGGCTTTTGTTCGGCAGAGTTCATATTCTTCGGGGAGCTCATGCAGAGATTCACCGAGCAGAGTTATTTTTCTGTGATAAAGCATGTCTGGGCCATCTTTTGGTTACTGTGAACGGGGTTGGGAACTTGAGGCACTGATGGTATGTTGACGAGACGGCTCGGAGGGACGGGGTTCCTATGATCACATTGTATACAACCTGTTTATCTACCACCATAAACTTGATGTTTCGGGAGATTCCCCCGGCGTGCACCATCAGTTTGATCGATCCGACCGTCATTATTAAGACACCGTCAAAGACAGTGAGGGGCCTAACGTCTGGTTTGATACGGTCGTCGGGTACCTTCATTTTTTGTAGAGTTTCCTTAAAGATCAGATCAACCGAGCTCACCGTATAGACTAGAATCCTGGTTACCCATTTTTAGTTTCATGTTCGGCTACTTTATATTAGCAAAAACAATATAGACCAGTTACGATCTTATTCTTTTGGGGTTTTGGCTACTCAAAGTTTTTTACTTCTGAAATGAGATGTAATTAGGCCCATCCCACGAAATCTCTTTGTTCTTCTCCGATCTCTTCCGCCGTCGACACAAACCTAATGTCGATGATCCGACTATTGACTCCACCGTTACACAAACTTCAAACAGATTATATGATCTATCTCCCTCCCCATTACTTCATTTCTGACCCCCTTCAAGTCTCTCCGCTAACCTTCCTCGTAATGTTTGAACTCACGATGCGACGATATGGCTCCATCGCTGCAGGATCCTATATATATACAACAACCTTCCTCCACAAAATGGGTGCTTCCAAGGTAAAATCTCTTGAAATCTCGACCTGAGTCCTTGCGTCCATGCTTCTAATGTAGATTTTTGGTGGTTTTTTCGGTGCTGGATTCCGACGGAGAAGGATATGCAGCCTAAGATCTACAAGATGAAGCTTGGGCTACTAACGAGTTTCGTGCCAAGTCTAAGTTCTGGTTAGTAATTTTTCAAATTTTGTGTTCTTTGAGTAGCAAGTAGAATTAAGTGGTTGAATCCTTATTTGAAGAAAGTGTTTACCTTTTGTATGTGATTAGGTTCTCTTATTATTTGATTAGAGTATTTAAATTTGCTCTTCACAACTTTGCAGTTCCATGAGCCAAATAAACTGTTGGGATCTTCAAGCTCGAGTATGTTCTCACATGGGTCCTTGCCCTTCTTCTCCATGACGTGAATGTCCAGAAATATTCATACTCGCTGGAGCATATTTCAACAAGTTCATGGAGCCGCCTCACGAAGGCTTCTATGTAAATCAACGAACCATCCAAGGCTTGGTAGGGTTATATATAAATAAATGCTTGAATTTGTGCTAATGAATATTAATACATTTTTGGTTTTTGTGACTTCAGAGACAACTAAATATCATAGCACCAATGCAAGATAACTTCTTTGTGAATCAACAAGCCATGCCTGGGATGGTACATTTACTTGCCTTACATTATAAAAGTCCTCCAAAGTGATTTCAGAATCGTGTTATGAATGATGTTTTTGTTTTATTGTTCGACGTAGGGCCAAATTGATTTAGGCCTACACCAAATTTTGTTATTAACGCATGATATTTTGATGTTTTTGTTTTTAGTTGTTGCCTAACTAAATTCTTCAAGTTTCTTTACTTTGAATTGAGAATTTATCGTCCGGTCTTTTGTTTTTCTTTTAGAATGAGCATTTGAGAACTTCCAACATGCCTGGTAGTTCTCATTCATCAAGGCAGCCATAGTAACATGTTTTTGATTATTTGTTTTGGCTCATGAAGAATTTGCAACATGAGGTTTCGAACTTGAGGGATGAGAGTTGCAATGACAAGATCATAATCTTTTAAGATTGGTTTTTGTATATTATGGGATTGCTTTTGAGGTATGGATATGGTTGAGATGTTGTGTATGTGACTAAAATAATTTAGATTCTGAAACAACCAACACTTTAAAAAAAAAAATATTTTACCAGATTTATTATTCCCATAAATAATAAATCATCAAAGGCCAAACCATCAATTATCAATTACAGCGGAAAACACACAATTAAATCATCCAACAAAATAATTTAGTTCAAATAACCAACTAACTCAATTCTAGAATTCAACAATTAAACAAATAAACCAAATCCAAAATTCAACAAGCATTTCTAGCAACCTAACAGTATCTACTAAAATGCCACATCAAATAACATCCTATCATCCTCTTCCTACTGTCCTGATTCCGCGATCACATTTTTCCTTTACCTGCAACACATAGAAATAAGAGTTGCGCAAGTATTTCATAAATACTTAGTGAGCTGGTCATTCCGTCAACTGACGTAACAAGCATGCTCAGGTAACAACCAATAACAACATGAATCAATGCACAACACCACACATGACAATACAAATCATTTCAGACCACTCAGGATCATCGGGACCTCATGTCTAGCAACACCAGCAAGATGTCGATCAACACGACCAAAGTGCTCGTGTCGAGCGACACAAGACTGTGTTGATCAAAATGCAACCAGCACTCATGTCACTCGACCCCCTCTTGGTGTCGATCGATACGCCTCTGTATTGCACCAAAATCGAGCTTCTTCTCTCTCAGCCCGATTCTAGGCAACATGAGTCGCAAACCTGCACGAAAACACAGGGAAAACAAGGAGTAATGTCCACAGCAACCACAACAATCATCATCACATGAATCATAAACAATTCATTCACAAAACAAAACCAAATTACCCTCATTGCCTAGAAACCGCGGTCACAACTCACCTTGGCTTTAGGAACGAAAAAGGGATTTGGATTGAACGACAGAAAACCACGAACACAGCCACAAACACATACTGATTCTCACGCTGAAACTTCAAGGAAGAACCGACAAACAATTCCTCTATGTTCAACGAATAATCGAGTCACAAACTCTCACAAAAACCCACAAATTCTCTCTTCACAATCTCAAGGATTTCTCTGCATTTTTAGCTCCCTACCCGCAACCACGATCCACCAAGGACTTATAAACGCAAGCCGTAGGGTTAATTCCCATAACCGAGCCAAAACCATGATTACAAAACTAATTAACCCAGTTCTGTAGCACTAGTATCGAGCGACACGCACGATGTGTCGATCGACACACTACCATCCTTCGTGTCGATCGACACGAACCCAAAAATCCCTCTTTTTGGTTCGCAGATGTTACAATTCCTCCCCATAACTCTGGATTTTTCCTCGAATCCCAACAAACTGTTTATCACAGACCCAAAAACCCAATCTAAACCGACCAATACCACCTGAGATCAACACACCCGATCTTCGAGGCTCTCGTTAAGTCTTATGTTTATACGCCATTTTCCAGACATTTATTACTCTTAACTCATTCCACACCCCTCCCACTCGTAAGAACACATCCTTTGAGCCATCGGTGTCTCGTGCCCCATCCACTCTCAGGAACAAATCCTTTGAGCTCCGAGTACACATGAGAACTAATCATCCCCTTGAGAGAACTAACCATCCCTCGATACTCAAAATGGAAACTAATCATCCCAAATAAGCATACATGAGAACTAATCATCTCCTCTGGGAACTAATCATCCCCACTGAAGAACTAATCATCTCCAAAATAAAATGAATGAGTTATTCGGGACCGCAACCCCTAGAGTAATAAATTCTAAAACGTCTATAAACATCTATCGACTAGAACTACCTCATGTTGCCAAACTCGATATTCCCTAACTCGGAATATCACAACTACTCTTCTTATAATGCACAAATAATAAGGAAAACTTCATCTTATAAATCTCCAAAAAGTATAATCGTTACAACAAAAACAAAAATACATGAATCAAATACAACAATAGCAACATGGTAAAACATCCGAAACTAGAACCACAAAGACGAGTAAAGCTCAATCATCGACCTGCTTTTCGAACCATTTTCCGAACTTTAACTTCATCTTTGCCTCTAGCTCCCGAGTCTCCTCCTCCGTACCGGCACAGTCCCACAAGACTCTCAGCAATAGTATCCTTTTACCACATAAAACCTTGACTCTCCTCTTGGGAATCCTCACAGGTCTCGCCACCACAGATAAATAAGGTTGCAGATCCTCCGGAATCTTAGCCACCAACTCCTCCAACTCATGCATGCACTTCCTCAACATCGACACATATAAAACCTTATGAAATGCCCTATGATAGGAGGTAAATCCAACCGGTACGCCATCGGTCCAACACGCTCCACTACCAAGAACGGACCCATAAACCTCGAAATCAGCTTATTCTCAAAAATAGATCTGTTGGGGCCTCGCAACATGACCATCTTGAGATACACTCTATCCCCGACCGCGATCTCCAACTCTCTCTTCCTCTTATCGGCATAACTCTTCTGCCGATCCTGACCCTCCTTCATGTTTGATATTTCATGGTTTTTACCCAGTTTAGACCATCATATAAGTCCAATATCTAGAGTCCTTTGTTGTCTTCGAGTTGTTTTTAGATTCTTTACAGGTACTAGGCATTTGAGGCATAACTAATGTTTACTGGAAGTTTTGGAGCAATGCGGAGTGAAGTGGCGAAGATCAAAACGAAGAATCAGATTTTCAAGAGGGTGTCGATCGACACCACTCTGAGTGTCGATCGACACCATGCGCGATCAAGCCAAAAGCTCAATTTCGAAGATGCCCGTTTGAAGACCGAAAGTTCCAGATGTTTACAATTATGTTTATGATGGTTTAGGAACTTTATAAATACGTTTTCGCATCCATTGTTTAGGCTTATGCTTTATTTTTATCTACTTTTAATAGATATATTTAATTAATAAGATGTTTGCTTCTTTGAATATGTCTAAGTAGTTTCCCTGTTAGGTTTAGGGTTATTCAAAGGTGTTCGATGAATTACTAGATCTGATTTAATTACTAGGATAATATCTTTAGAAAGTTCTTCATCTTGACTTGTGTTTACTGCTGATTTTATATTCATGACCAGAAATCTGATCTTAGGTTGATTAATAGAAACGACAGTTTTGTTGATTACTTGATCTAGTCCCTGATGAGCAAAATTCCTTTTCGCAAAGAAATTTGGTTTAGGGTTTTGTGAACAATTGAACTTGAACTTTAATGCTTGTTTAGATTGTTAGGATTCGCAAAGAAATTTGGTTTTCTAGGATTTAAACATAGATAATCTCTGCAGCGAAAACTGATTGGTTTTATATTTGTGTTCATGTTTAAGAACTGTGCATCATATCCTATCTTTAATTGTTATCTGCAATTCCGATTCACCTAAGATTTCCATGTGCCTGACTTTTCTTTTAATTGATTTTACAACCGTTTACTTGCTTTGTTTACTTTCATCTTACTTAGCATAATCCGAGCATTATGATCTATTGTGTTTCATTGATTCCCTGTGGATTTTGATACCTTTAATACTGCAATTGATCTCTTAATTTGAGATAGTAGCTTAAGGTTAATTTTTTGTTTTGCTGGCTAGTTTCTTTTGTCTTTTTTTGTCTTGTGTTTCAGGTGTATGTCTGATACTAGAAGTAACCAAGCAAAGGAACTAGTTGGATTCGATCTTCAGAAGTTAGCACGTTTGAAACGTGAGAACAGGAGAGCAGTCAGAGAAGAAAGGATGACTACTATACCACCTCTCATATTGACTCCGGTAGAAGATGGAGTTATACGTGATCCGGCATGACTGAAGTATAATGCACAAGGACAGAGGATCAACGACGATGGAACGGTAATCGTCGAGGGGAATTTGGCAAATCTAGAGGATGGTGTCGCTTGACACCAAACACCTGTCAAGCGACACGATGAAATTGCAGGTGTCGCTCGATACCAACAACCTGGTATTTATCGACACCAAGGCCAGATTCGTCAAAATCCGTTGAGGAACGATGCATACGCTGCTCAAGGAAGAACGCTTCCGGACTACAACCGTCCAAATCAGTTTTACGCGAATCGAGCTACAATTCCTCCTCTTGCTTTCCAAAGGATTGACTTTTAGCTGAAGCCTGCTTACTTCAGCTTGGTGGCTCAGCATCCGTACCATGGACTTCCTCATGAGCATCCCATGGACCACATCGAGAACTTCGAGGACTTATCCTCCAGCATTAAGGCTCATGGAGTGTCCAGCGACTATCTTTATTGCAAGTTATTCCCATACTATCTTAGTGGGGATGCTTCTTATTGGCTGAAGTAGCTCGAACCAGGATCGTTGATTACTTGAGAGGAGACCAAGAATGCATACCTGAACAACTTCTTCGATGATGCGAGATCCGAGGAGCTTAGGACGAAGATCACTTCATTCAAGCAGGCTTCAACAGAAGCATTCAGGGCTGCATGGACGCGATTGAAGTCCTATGAGAGAGATTGTCTTCACCATGGATTCACATATGTGCAGTTGCGAGGCATCTTCTCCAGAGGACTGGAGTTGAGGTATCAGATGGCATTAGATGCTGCAAGCAATGGTAATTTCAATACTAATTACCCAGAGAACAAAGTCACTCTTATCGAGAACTTGGCTTCTAGCAATAACACTAAGAACGCTGATTTTGAGAAGAAGCAGATGAGCGACAACAAGGATGATGGTAAGCACTTGGCTAAAGTGAATGCGAAGCTTGATTCTATGCGCAGTATCCTAGTAGGAAAGAAGTCAGTTCAATTTGCTCAAGAAGTTGAGACTTATGAACCAGAAAGGAATGAAGAGGATGTTAACTACATCAATGGTTCAGGATTTCAGAGGTTCAACAATCAGCAAGGCTATGGTTTGTCTTATCAGAAGCCTCCTAAGCAAGACAACGAAGTGAAGACTATGCTTGAGCAGATTCTCGAAGGCTAACAAAAGATGACTCTGAGCTTCAACGGGAAGATGGATGCGATGTACCGGGACTTGGATGGTAAGATCAGAGCATTGAGCGCGCATGTCAAGAAGCTAGATATTCAGGTCACTAAAACTACTGGATCGATCAAAAGGTAAGAGGGATTTCTTCTTGCGAAGACTGATACCAATCCCAAGAACACTTGCAGTGCCGTTCTAGTGAAAGAGGAGGATTATTTCGATGAGTTCGAAGCTATTTTTGGGTCTACAGAGCCAGTGTTCATCGACACTATAGCTGAGCATCGACACCCCGCAGGTAACACATTTCGTTCGTTTTTCAATTTATTTCGTTTTCTATCTATTTTATACACTAATATCAGGCTTAATAACAGTGGGCACAATGTCGTTTAAGTCCGGGGGAGGTAGTTACTAACTATGTTTTCTGTTTTGAGTTTTTAGAGTCAATTTTAAAATTTTCGGGTCAAAAACTCCCTTGAAACTTGCTTTGAATAGCACTCAAGGACCATTTCCTATGCAAGTTGACTGGTTTTACTGAGGTGGGTAACTGGAAGTGGATCGGTTTAACGCAGCGAGTTCAGATTTCTTGAGAACGCCAGAAAAGATGTTCTAGACCTCGCCCCTAATGAACTCTAATTTCTTGTCTTGGACGTTGGTAATCGCGGACTTGATTCCTCTTTCAACACTAGTAAGGTTAGGATAAGCTCCTTTGGTTTTCCCTTAACAGAAAATAAAAAGTCTTAGATAGAAAAGTGCAAAGATACTCGCGACCCGGTCTTCTCACAAGAAACCACAGTAGTGCAGTCCTCATGACCCCGTCTCCCACAAGGAACAACAGTAATGAGCGCTATTCTAAGACTTCATAAGTGATCCTCATGAGTATGTCTTCCACAAGAAACAATGGTAATGACTTGAATCCTATAAAACCATGAAAATGGACAGAATAATCTAAGGGAAACAAAAAAGGGATCTGTGCAGAAAAGTGTTTAAGTAAGGGAAAGAATCTAAAAAGTCATGCGATCGATATTCCCTCGATGAGACCACACTTAATAACTAAAGGGGTTTGCGACTGAAAGTCTGAGATTCTCTAAGAGGTTTGGATTCAGTCTGGAGAACTGCTAAGCTTCTAGGGACACATCGAAGTATCACCGGATTGGCTTTGCAAGGTATGTGGTTCCTAAAGGAGTGAGTACCACTGTTTTGCTTAGGGACAAGCAAAAAGCTAAGTCTGAGGGAGTTGATATATCATGGTTTTTACCCGGGTTAGACCATGATATAAGTCCATCTAGAGTCCTTTTGTGTTTTCCAGTTGTTTTTAGAGTCTTTACAGGTACTAGGCGTTTGATGTTTAATTGATGTTTACTGGAAGTTTTGGAGCAATGCGGAGTGAAGTGGCGAAGATCAAAGCGAAGAATCAGATTTTCAAGAGGGTGTCGAACTACACCACTCTGAGTGTCGATCAACATCATGCGCGATCAAGCCAAAAGCTTAATTTTTAAGATGTTCGTTTGAAGTCTGAAAGTTCCAGATGTTTATAATTATACTTATGACGGTTTAGGAACTTTATAAATACGTTTTCGCATCCATTGTTTAGGCTTACGCTTTATTTTTATCTACTTTTAATAGATATATTCAATTAATAAGATGTTTGCTTCTTTGAATATGTCTAAGTAGTTTCCCTGTTAGGTTTAGGGTTACTCAAAGATGTTTCATGAATTGATAAATCTGATTTAATTACTAGGATAATATCTTTAGAAAGTTCTTCATTTTGACTTGTGTTTACTGCTGATTTTAGATTTATGACCTGAAATCTGATCTTAGGTTGATTAATAGAAACGACAGTTTTGTTGATTACCTGATTTAGTCGTTGATGAGCAAAATTCCTTTTCGCAAAAAAATTTGGTTTAGGGTTTTGTGAACAATTGAACTTGAACTTTAATGCTTGTTTAGATTGTTAGGATTCACAAAAAAATTTGGTTTTCTAGGATTTAAACATAGATAATCTCTGCAACGAAAGCTGATTGGTTTTATATTTGTGCTCATGTTTAAGAACTGTGCATCATATCCTATCTTTAATTGTTATTAGCAATTTTGATTTCACAACCGTTTACTTGCTTTGTTTACTTTCATCTTACTTAGCATAATCCGAGCATTTATAACTATTGTGTTTCATTGATTCCATGTGGATTTCGATACCTTAAATACTGCAATTGATCTCTTAATTTGAGATAGTAGCTTAAGGTTAATTTGAGCATATCAATGTTCAACCTCAAAACACGGATATTCTCAGTCGCCTCCTGAACAAAACTCGCACCATAAATGCTCTTCTCCCCTACTTCAGTCTAGCATAAAAGTGTCCTACACGGCCTCCCATATAACGCCTCATACAAAGCCATCCCAATACTCGCCTGAAAGTTGTTGTTATACGCAAACTCAGCAAGGCACAAATAATCAACCCAGTGACCACCTCAATCCAGCACACACATCCTCAACAAAACCTCCAAAGTCTGAATAAACCTATCTGACTGTCCATCATTGTGCGGATGATAAGCCGTACTCATATGCACCTTAGTTCCCATCTCAGCCTGAAAGGCTCTTTAAAACTCAGACGCAAACTTAGGATCCCGGTCTGACACTATATTGGCTGGCGCTTCATGCAGCCTCACAATCTCCCTCATAAATTTCTTTGCCAAAACCGCAGCTCCATTGGTTTTCTTAATGGCTAGAAAATGTGTAGACATAGTCAGACGGTCCAAAATCACCCAAATAGCATCATAGGTCCGCGAGTTAGGTAATCCGACCACAAAGTCCATAGATATCATATCTCACTTCCACTTCGGAATGGGTAAACTATGCAACTTACCACTCGGAACCTGATGCTCAGCCTTCATTAACTGGCACGTATTACACTTTAGGACCCAGTCGGCTACATCTCTCTTCATCCCGACCCAATGATAATACCTCTTGAGATCATGATACATCTTGGTCGCTTTCGGATGAATCCAGAACTTGCTCGCATGAGCCTCTCGCAGAATCTCCTGCCTCAACGCATCAAACCTTGGGTACACAAACCCGTTCACGTACCAGAATAGTCCCATTCAAAGAGACCTGATACTCAGAACAAACTGCCCTCGACGCATCGATCAAAACATGATCACTCTCCTGAGCCACTCAGATCCTACTCAGAAGGTCTGCCTGATCTGCCGCCTCTAAACCCAATGGCTCCAGCAAAATAGCATATAAACGCAAAGTATTAATCTCGCTCATAAGCACCTCAACATCCTGCTCCCGAGCCGAATCTACTCTTCGACAACTCAAAGCATCAGCAACCTGGTTCGCCTTACTAGAATGATAAATAATATCCAGATCCTAATTTGCCAACAACTTAACCCAACGCCTCTGCCTTACATTCATTGAAGGCTGCGTAAAAATATGTTGCAAATTTTTGTCATCCGTGAAAATTTGAACCTTCCCACCATAAAGGTAGGATCTTCAAATCTTCAAAACAAAAACTAACGCTTCCAACTCCAAATCGTGAGTAGGATAATTGCGTTCTGCCCCTCTCAACCACCTCGAAGCATACGCGATTACCCTGCCCTCTTGCATCGGGACACAACCCAAACCAATCCCAGAAGCATCGGTGTACACTGCATATGGCTTACCTTTCTCAGGCAACGCCAAAATAGGTGTACTCCTCAACATTTCCTTCATCCTCGCAAAGCTGTCCTCACACTCCTGAGAACAAATAAACGGGACATCCTTCCCGGGAAACTTCGTCATCGACTGAGTCATACTCGCAAAGCCCTTGACGAATCTCCGATAATAACTTGCTAAACCGAGAAACTCCTGATCTCCGTAGCATTAGACGGTCTAGGCCAATCATTGATAGCCTCGATCTTTACCGAATCCACAGAAACTCCATCTGTAGACACAATGTGGCCAAGAAAACCCATCTCTCTCTGCCAAAAACTGCACTTGCTGAGCTTCGCAAAAAGCTTCTACTCCCGAAGCTTCTCTAGAACCAACCTCAAGTGCAACTCATCACAAGGAAAACAAGATACTCCTGGAATACGCCGTTCATCAACTCATGAATGTTGCAGGCGCATTCGTCAAACCAAACGGAATCACTACAAACTCAAAGTGACCATACTGCATCTTGAAAGGAGTCTTACGAATATCAACCTCATCAATTGGAATCTGATGGTATCTTGACGCCAAATCAATCTTGGAGAACAAAGTAGCACCTCTCAACTGATCCAAAAGCTCATCAATCCTCAGGAGAGGTACTTGTTCTTCATAGTGACCTGGATAAGTCCCCAAAAATCAATGCATAACCAGAAACTCCCATCTTCTTCGTCACAAACAACACCGGCGCTCCCTATGGTAAAGTACTCGGACCAATAAATCCTTTACTCGCCAAATCCTCGAGCTGATTTTCCAGGTCTACCAACTCTTTCGGAGCCATCCTGTAAGGTGCATTAGATATCATCGTTGTCCTGGGCTCTAACTCAATCGTTAAAGGATCAGACCGAGATGGCAGTAATCCCTTCAGCGACCAAAAAACATACTCAAAATCCCGAACAACATGAATACCTCTAATATCAACCTCACCAACAGACTCGAGCATAGAAATCATTACCAAATAAGCCTTGCATCCATACTAAACCATTTGCACTGCCTGAACCGCAAAAATCACGAGACTCCCCGAAGTCTGTCTTACTCTCTGATAAACCAGCCTCGAACCCTCGCGCTCAAACACTACGCGACCTCGATAGCAATCTAGATGAACTCGGTAATGCTCCAACTAGTCCGTCCCCAAAATGACGTCATACAGGTCTACTCGACTAATCACTTAGTTTGCCGGCGTAGACTCTCCCGCGATCTGAACATCAATGCCTTTCGCTCGACCAAGTATAGCTAGGAATCCTCTTACAACCACCTTGACCATACTCGCTGGCTCACCAGAATCTCTCTGAATGCCACTGCTCTCGGCACACTCCGGAGTAATGAAGCAATCAGATGCTCCCGAATCGAACAGAACATGAGACTCAAAGCCTTCGACTAATAAGGTCCCATCACAAACCTCAGGTGCTAAGAACCCTAATACTTCTATCACAGAAAATAACAGAAATAGACGAACAAATTTAATAACAACAGCATAAATTTAATAAGTTTGAAATCTGGAATTTACATGTGATCACCCTGGCGCTTTGCTGGCAAGTCTCCAATGGCGTATACACCCGCGGTGCACCTCCAATCTGAGCTAACGGTTGCACTGCCGCTATCTGCGCCACTAGCTGTGCCACTACTGGTTGAACTGTTGCAACCGCCATCTACTGCAACTTGGTACACATCAGCCTGATATGCCCCGACTCTCTACAGTGGAAACATACGCGCGAATCCTGCTGTTGCGGCTGCTGTTGGGGCAACTCGACAAACGCTACTCAAAGCTCCTGCATCCATAACACGCTCTGCCCCTCTGACTGGGCCTAGAAACGCCACCCCACTTCCATTTCTGTCCTTGCGCTGGCTTGCCGCCCTTGCCAGAACAAGAACCAGAACTACCCTACTGTCTCCTCGGCTGAACAGCAAGAACGACCGCCGCTGGAACTGCTTCAGCTGACTGACCCCTCAGGTCCTCCTCAATGCTTGGAGCCATCTCTACCAGCTTCTCCCTCGAGGCGAACTCTGAAATTCTATAGCAAATCCTTAAATCCGACTGAAGTCCCCTTAGGAACTTCTTAACATGTGTCTGCTCGTCCTCCAGACCATGATCAACATACACAAGTAAACAGCTGAACTCGGTGTCGTACTAATGCATTATACGATCGCCTTATACTAGCTCCACAAACCTCGTCCCGATACGATCTAGAGCCTCCTGAGGAAAGTATTTGGCGTTAAACTCAGCCACAAACTCTCCCCAGGATCACACAACACCTGGCCTCCTGGCCTCAAAAGCTCTCCACCAAATATGAGCATCACCACTTAGAAAATGGATCGCCAACTCTACCTGGTAATCTTCAGGATAACGGATCGACCGAAAGTTGCGCTCCATGTGCATACGCCACTCATTTGCCTCCTCAGGCCCATCACTGCTCGAAAAGAAAGCAGTACTGAAATGTCTTATTTGACCCATCATCGCAAAATAAGTTGGACACACCTCTGCAAACGCAGCCCTCGGCTGCACCTATGTCACTGGAGGCATCACTGGAGCCTGAACCAGAACCGCCGCCGAAAACCGCTCCATCAACTGTGCTAGAATACCCAACCCAGGCCCACTCCACCACTAGCTAACCCGACACCTCTCCCGGCACCATAGCACCCACACTGGCATTCCTGCTAGTCTCACTCACGGATCCCACATTATGCGTCGGAGTATCTGACACGTGCTTAGCACTCGTAACCATGCTACTCGAAGACTCTAGCACTGGTCCTCTACCACAACCTCGGCTCTACCCCGACCTCTACCTCTGCTATGTTCTCTTGCTCCGGTTTCCATCTCTTGGCACTCACATAGACTAGGAAAATAAGCCAAAGAAGTGAAGAGCAACAATTAAATCTTACCGCAGAATCTCTTTAAAGGCCTAAAGAAGATGATCTAAGACTACTAAACTAACTAACTATATATAATCAATTTAAACCACATAGTCTCAGTTCACACAACCTATTGCCCTAAAACCGTAAGGGCTCTGATACCAAAATGAAACAACCAACACTTTTTTTGTAAATATTTAACCCAGATTTATTATTCCCATAAATAATAAATCCTCAATGGCTAAACGAGCAATTATCAATAACAGCGGAAAACACACAATTAATTCATCCAACAAAATAATTTAATTCAAATAACCAACTAACTCAATTCCATAATTCAACAATTAAACCAATAAACCAAATCTAGAACTCAACTAGCATTTCCAGCAACCTAACATGTTCTACTAAAATGCCACATCAAATAACATCCTATCCTCCTCTTCCTGCTGCCTTGATTCCGGGATCACACTTTTCCTTTACATGCAACACATGTAAATAAGAGTTGCGTAAGTATTTCATAAATACTTAGTAAGCTGGTCATTCCGCCAACTGGCGTAACAAGCAGGCTCAGGTAACAACCAATAACAACATGAATTAAGGCACAACACCACACATGACAATAAAAATCATTTCAGACCACTCATGGTCATCAGGACCTGGTGTCAAGCGACACCAGCAAGGTATCGAATGACACGACCAAAGTGCTCGTGTCGAGCGACACAAGACTGTGACGATCGACACGCAACCAGCACTCGTGTTGCTCAACACCCTCCTGGTGTCGATCGACACGCCTCTTTATTGCACCAGAATCGAGCTTCTCCTCTCTAAGCCTGATTCTAGGCAACATGAGTGGCAAACCTGCACGAAAACACAAGAAATACAAGGCATACTATCCACAGCAACCACAACAATTATCATCACACGAATCATACACAATTCATTCACAAAACAAAACCAAATTACTCGCGTTGCCTAGAACCGCAGTCACAACTCACCTTGGCTTTAGGAACAAAAAGGGATTCGGATTGAACGACAGAAAACCACAAACACAGCCACAAACAAGGACTGATTCTCACGTTGAAACGTCAAGGAAGAACCGACGAAAGATTTCTCTACGTTCAACAAATAATGGAGTCACAAAAACTCACGCATTCTCTCTTCACAATCTAAAGGCTTTCTCTGCGTTTTTAGCTCCCTGCTCGCGGCTACGATCCACCAAGGACTTATAAACGCAAGCCCTAGGGTTAATTCTCATAACCGAGCCAAAACCGTGATTACAAAACTAATTAACCTGGTTCTTTAGCACTAGTGTCGAGCGACACATACGATGTGTCTATTGACACATTGTCATCCTTTGTGTCGATCGACACACTCCCTTGTGTCGCTCGACACGAACCCAAAAATCCCTTTTTTTGGTTCGCGGATGTTACAGATTCTTTATCGTTAACTAGAAGCATTTATAATTATTTTATCATGAGTTTACAAGATTTAAACAAGATTTTGAATGCATATTCAAGATTGGTCGCATTTTAATAATTGTAGTTGTAATAAAATTGACCTTAAAGGTTCGAAATCTCAAAGGGTAGTTTTATTACTATGGCCAAGAGTCAAGACACATTTTGGAAATCCTCTTGATATCAAATCACAATTTCCCGGGTCAATCGGAGTAGGTAGGTGGGGGCCATTTTATAACTAGATTTTAGACCATCACTAACCTTTATACCCTTAAAGACTCTTAAGTAATAAAATAATCAAAAGTATTAGAAAGCATGAGTCTTATCTTATATGAGAGACGGTCCTCCAATTTGTGAGAAACTGAATTGCAACTTTGTACTTACATGATTGGTTCAACACTTGTTTTATAATTAAATACTTAAATAAATAATTGAATTCAATGCAAACTGTGATAATAAAATATGTTTAGAGGCCGACATTGGTCTCACCGTTGTAGATGATCTTAGGATAGTTTACCACAAATTACATTAACTCTGTAACACCCGCATATTTTTTTTTAAAACATTCAAATAAATAGTCCAGATTAATATTCCCATAAATATTAACCCTCAACGACTATCTTCCTAACACTTACTACGCGGAAGTTCTCCAGAATAACCATTCAAAACAATTCCAAACACACAACATTCACAATTACAAACTAACAGCTCTAACTCAATTCAATTCCATAGTCCAAATTATTCTAGCAACCTAATCACAAATCACAATTTCCTAATCATCCTCTTCCTCTGCCATGATTCCGCGATCACCTTTTCTTTTACCTGCAACACAATTGGGAAAAACGAGTTGCGTAAGTATTTCATAAATACTTAGTGAGGCGGTCATCCCACCTACAGGCCAATTGCTCGAATAAAGGAAGCATACAATACCAGGGCGATCAATCAACAAGCATAGAAAACAAGCAAACACAAAAACCAAACAGCAGCCTCCTTGTCGATCGACACTGCCTCTAGGTGTCGATCGACATGCTGCGTATCGCTCGACACACCATCCCGGTGTCGCGCGACACAGACGCCCCGTGTCGATCGACAGTAAATCCTGTCGATCGATAGGACCTCTGCTGTCCATGGAGATCGAGCCTAATCCTCACATGGCCGAATCTCCATGAACCCATTCAATTCCCTGCACAATCAAACATCCAAAACACACCAAATCCACACAACAAACAATCGTATTCCATACAACCTAGATTCGAGAGCCTATGATCACGCAATCACCTCGCTAATCGAAGAGGAAGGAACGGAGAACGACGAACGAACGGTCTAGAGACTCCTGATTCACCACCGGAAACGCAAGGAACTCCTCACGAATCACCACCACCACGAATGGATGGAGAATCCTCGAGCACTCGAACCAAAACTCGATGAACAACCGATTTCTCACGCAAACTCTTTCTCTCTTCTCTCAAAACTCTTTCCTCTCTAAGAATCTCCCTTTTCTCTTCTGATTTTTCGGCTAAAAGTGTCTGGAACGCGTCCCAACACTTTAAATACGGAACCCTAGGTTCCCTTATACCGGCCCAATAACCAAACCGAACCGAAATCAAAACCCTAAGTCTGATTTCAATGCGTGTCGATCGACAGACACACTGTGTCGATCGACAGAGACCTCTCTGCCCCAAAACCTTCGCAAGGCAAACACCCGTGTCGATCGACAGACACCCATTCCTATCGATCGATAGGCATCCAGAAAAACCCATTTTGGATCACGGGCGTTACAAACTCGATGAGATTTTCTTTTTTTTGTCGACATTAACTCGGTGAGACAACATATATTTGTGTAATTTGTTTTAAGATTTATAGATATTCTAGATTTTTTGAAAAGAAAAAAATTGAATAAATTATACTTCAGTAACATTTTTTCCTATTCTTTCAATTAATCTCCTTTATTATACTTTAGGGCTCACTCGCTGTAGCAAGATGAGCTCCTGGGTTCGTTAAAGGAGATGATGTACTTCACAAGATTTTAGTTATCGATACAAATGAATCTTCGAACCTCAGTTTTTCTTTTGATCTTTTATCCTTCCCCTTAATATTATGCTCAATCAGCTCGATGTTATGTGTTATAACAGAGATAGAACTGGTGGATACACTAGAATGATCCACACTCGCATTAGAATTGGTGATGCTACACCAATGGCCTATCTCGAGTAAACAAATCTCTTTTCTTCATTCCTCATTCTCCCTCCACATTCCCATATAATCACATTGAATTTATGTGTTTTCTTTACCCGCAATTACGAAAAACGTACCTGATTATTAGTTTGGAAATTTTCCTTAAGCTAAGTAGCCAAACCATTTCTTTGTGTTTGTTTATCGATAGAGAGAACGAGCAACACCGTCAACCACCATCACTCCATCACTTACTCTGCATCATCTCCTAAAATAGTTATGGCCTTCGTAAACTAAAATGCTCTCACCCAAATCTAACGCCCCCAGTTCTTCAACGAAGTTGAATCTAACTTATGCAAGGAAGAATTGGTTTTCATATTCACCAACTTCTGGGAGGCCTAGGAATGGCCTAGGATCTTTTTTGTGATGGGAATTGTATGATTGATTTCAGAGTACAGAAAACAAAGAGACTCGATAAGACGTCAACAAGAGCAACCTACAATTACTTTCTCCATAGCAGATGTAACAAAAACGTTAAAATATTTGTTTATTTCGTCGTTAGGAGATGAACTGAAAAGATTAGAGACATGGAAAAGAATCATAAAGCGATTTTTTCATAGGTCACAAGTCGAATTTGAAACTTGCTTTTGGTTTCAAACGTTGACTAAATTTGAATGTTATTTGGTTTTCCAATCATTCCTAATAATTTTTCTCCTGTGGTAGTCTTGAATATCTATTTGTTAAATTATATATCTTAAACTTACCATATGTTTCATTGTCTAAGTGTATAATGTCTATGCCTCTGATACGAATAGATTTAGGAGGAGTTATTCAATTGTGTATTTTATTGTATTTTAAAATCATAGTAATATTTGTGTCGATTGTGTATTCCATAGAAATACATTAAAATCAACTGTTATTGGATTAGTCATTTGCTTGATGTATTCTAAAATACAATAAAAACAACTGTTATTCAATTTTGTCTTGATTTTAAGGGATTTTGATTATAATAGATTTTGATATATTATTTTGTCTAAAACGTGAACAAACAAAATACAACCTTTTACCCTGGGATTTTGATTTGTAACTACACATGAGTTTTCTACATGTGCGCTTGATAATTGCCGGATCCGTATAGTCGCCGGAATCGATCTCAATCACATAAACCAATCTCCCGGCGAAGCTTTTTCCGACTTACAACGCCGTCGAATACTCTCCTCCACCGCATAAATCCGTCACCGCTTCAACTCCGACGACGAGTTGGACTAATGGGTTTCCTTCATCGAGATCGATGTCTTCCACTTTGTCTTTCTCGTATCTTGCTTCTACTGTTGGAAATGGTGGGGTGAGTTACAATGAGCTTGGACCTGCGTTTGTGTTCAGGGGCGGACCCATGCTTTAAGTTTTGTGGCACTTGCCACATGCTGATTATTTTAAAAAAAACCAATGCCAAATGTACTATTAATTCTTCCTAGCTCTGTTGGTCAATGAATCTTCGAGATTATTTAAGTCTGTATGTTGTCTTTTATTTCTTCATTTTGTTTTCAAAAACAAACTTTAATTTCTTTATCTTCTCACCTTTCCCACTTTGGACCCTTTTAGATGGGGTAAATTAGCTAATAACCAAAAATTATACTATATTTAAGAAAATATGCAAATTTGTGAGATTCATTTAAAAACCAGTATGGGGTTTTGGTTATACACCTAATTTACCTATAATTTTTGGTTTACCAATACAAATTCTCATATTTATATAAATTAGCAATTAAATTTATAAAACTGAAATTATTAGATGAAATATACAATTTATGTTCATACTAAAGTGAAAAAATCTAAAAAAGTATTATTTTTTTGATTCATATTTGAAAACAAAAAAAATCCAAAATAAGATATAAAATTGTGATAATCTATAAAGTTTTTTCTATAATCATAATATATTTTAATTACTGAAATTTTATTTAATATATTGTGCCACATATTAAATTGCATTCTGGATCCGCCACTGTTTGTGTTTGTGGTTGATGCATCTATGGTGGAAGAAGAGCTTAGGGCTTTGAGAAGTGAGCTTTTGCTAGTGATTGAGCAATTGCATGAGAATTCTTTGGTGGCTTTGATTACTTTTGATACTATGGTTAGGGTTTATGATTTGGGTTACTCTGATAGCTCTAAGGTCGTTGTTTTTCATGGCGAACGTGACCTTTCTCAAGAACATGTAATTCCTTGATTTTGGAACTCTGGTTAACGTTTATATCGGAGAAAGCTTACTTCTTGAAGAAATGGTGGGATTTAATTTTAGTCAGAATCTCTATAAGCAATCGTTTGGTTAGACCGATAGAAGAATTCAGATGCTTGAATGTGTTCTTGTTGTATTGTTGATGTGTGTGACTTGAGGCTCTTAATGTGAAACAAGTACCCTCTTCAGGCTCCTTGTTGCTCTTGATCCTGAAATCTATTGTGCTTCATGTTGATTTTTGTTTACTAATGAATTGTGCTTCTTTAGGCAGTGATTCCTTTTGTGTTGAATTTGATAAAGTTTCTTTTTTTTGTTTTTATCAGATCCAACAATTTCTCGGATTTGGAAATTCGAAGCAGTTTCATAATGAAAAGTTGTCAGCGATTCAAAAGCAGAGTTTCTTGCTTCGGTTATCCGGGAAGATTCCGGTACCAATATAATTCAAAAAAAATCTAACAAAGTCCTTTAAAATACATATACAACAAAATACATCACAATACCAATCTATTGTGGGGAAATTCATCAAAACCCAATAGAATACACTCAAATACAAATCCAACATAATACTTTAAAATACACAACTGAATAACCCCTCCTTATTTTTAAATTTAGAAGTGATAGAGTAAACTTCTTTACTTCCTTAGCGGATTATTGACCTCATTTACATTTCAAATGTACTTTCGGCCTGATTAACTAGGGTTTAAAAAATGCTCATATCAAAGAATATTTGTTTTCACACTTTTCAGTGATATTATAACGTTAAAATCTTACCAACCTTGGAAGAGAGCACATATATATATATTCCATTTAAAACCAGAAGCAAAGAAAAAGTGAGATAAAAAGTTTACATTTTAAAAGTTTCCTCTTATTCAAGTTTAATAATGTCACAAAACTGGCCGCCCAAATTTAAAACCCAACATCATAAACTGATAATACAATGCATCATGGCGATAAATGAAACAACCAAGCCTTTTTAGAAAAATAATTAATCCGAATTAATAATCCCACAATTATTAATTCTCAACGATTAATTCAACAACAAGCAAACCAGCGGATAACACAATTCAATTTAAAACCAAATAATCCAAATAATTCAATTAAACCAATAAACCATAAACAAACATCAATTCAAATTCCAATATACTCTAGCAACCTAAACACCATGTTCTAGCAACTTAATAACATAAAAAATAAACCATCATATCATCCTCTCTCATTGCCTTGATTCCACGATGACACTTTATCTTTACTTGCAACACATGGAAAAAGAGTTGCATAAGTATTTAATAAATACTTAGTGAGCTGGTTATACCACCTACAGCGTATCACTGAGGCTCAGGTAAAACAACACGAATACCAATATAAATCAACACACAACACACATATAGCACAATAGTGCATTTCAAACCATTTGGAAACAACAGCAGTACTTGTCGAGCAACACCAGCAAGGTGTCGATCGACACGTCAATTGCACTTGTGTCGCTCGACACCCTCCTGGTATCGATCGACACGCCTTACAGTGAGTGCATAATCGAGTCTTTCATGTCTTGACTCGATTTCGAGCCACTCGAGTCGCCTACCTGCACAAGAAAACACAAAATACCATCCACAATATCCACAACAATCACCAATACATAATTCACACGAAAATCATCACAAACACGCATCAAATGAATCCGTCATCGCCTAGAAACCATGGTCGCGAACTCACCTTAGCCTAAACGATTAAAAACCGGATTGAACCACGATCAACACGAAGAACGCAGCCTCTACAAGGACAAAACATTCGGATTCGCTCAACACCAAGAAGAACACAAGGATGAGTGATTCTAACGCCTCAAAAATGCACCAAACACCGTCCTTTGATTCACAAATCGCAAGAACACAAAGATTCTCTCAAATTCCTCTCATCACTCACTTTCTCTGCCTTTTCTCTTTGGAAAACTGGAGCCAAACCTTTCACTCACGCACATTTATGTTAATCTAGGGTTAACATCGCCAAACCGGACCGAAAGTTACGATTAAAAACTTAATCTGGTTCAGACCACAATTGCTCGTGTCGAGCGACACCAGCTCAGTGTCGATCGACACTTCTCCATCCGTCGTGTCGATCGACACACGCCCTGTGTCACTCGACATGAACACCAAACTCAGCTTTTTGGTTTGCGAATGTTACAATAAATTTATTTAACAAAGTTAATTAGATACAAGGAAACCACTATAGACAATAAACTAATACTAGAAAAAACTACAAAATTACATGATGGATTTGCTTCTCTAACTCACTTGCCCAAAAATCTATAATAAAGAAATGACAATAACCATATTCGATCGATAAAATTAATAGATCCCTCCCATTCAAATAATTACACCAAATAAAACAGTAAAATAATATAATCAAGAGTTCACCGAACTTATTCGAGTATTATTTAACTAATAAAAATTAAAATTAAATATTCATTATTCTGAATTCAAATACATAAGGAAAAACTAGATATGAAACCAATGCCAATCTGAGTCGATTTAAAGCTTTGTTTCCAGCCACAACTCTATCATTAATAACAACAAAACAAAAATACATAACCCTAAAATCAATATTCTTTACCAACACAATACAACGACGAATAAGGAAAACATAACAATAAAAAAAATATACAAAATAAATATATAACAGTATCAAATGAAACATATGTTACGAATAACAGCAAAAATTTTCAATAAATCATTTACACAAGTTTACCACTTAACCCACTCGTAGCGTGGGAAATCCCTAGTCTCTAAAATAAAAAGACAAAGTAATATTACTAGAAAGACAATGTAAATTTTTAGTTTTAATCTCTTTTCGCTTAGCTACTTAATACTAAAACACTAGCACTATATATAGCTAGACGTCTAGATATCAATGGAATATATAATCAATCATTTGGACATCAGATCTTAGCACAATCATGCAGTAAGTAACACGTTTACTTTTTTAATGACTACGATAATCAAATATAAATTAAGTTATATACTCATATTAGCTAAAAAATTAGTATTGTAACTATTGTTAGAGTAGAAACATACTGTTACTTGTTTTATTCTGCCACACATATTTTAGATTAAAATATTATTTCGGTTATAGAAGACAGAAATCTAACAGGAAATTTTAACAATAATTTCAAAAACATTTTTAATTTGAAATTAACCCTTCTATCAAAAAATTTTTAAAATAATGTTTTCTATTGTTAAATCAACTATATTATTCTAATTATTCAATATTTTAAGTTCATATGTGAGGGTTTATGCTGACATTTTAGGGTTTAGTATTCCTTTAAATCCACTAAATTAGTCAAATAGAATATTTTAAATCTTACAATATTCTACGTTCGTTTATGAGGGTTTAGGTTCTCATACTATAGTTTAGTATCCCTTCAAATCTATAAGTTTAGTCAAATCGAGTGTCTGAAATCATTTAATATTTTACGTTTGTTTGTGATAGTTTATGCTCACATATTAATGTTTCTTTTAGTTTCGGAAAATGCTAATTTCTTTTAATTTTAAATCTTCAGATATCAGAATTTTTCGTTTTTGTATTCAACGTATTATTTTTCAAAATTTTCATAATAAGGGTTAGTTTTCAAGTTTTATACAATTTTTAAGAATATTAAACCAATCCTCCCCAAATTCAACCAGGCTTGCTTTTTTTATTTTTTAATACAACTAGAACAATCCCTTTTAAGATAAAATTATTTGAATTTTTTGGATCTATTAATAAGTACCACCACTTGGTTCCGAAGAAACGGTATACCAAATGCCCATACTTGATCGTTTATAAGAAAATAATTAAATAAACAATTCTAGTTGACATCGTTAGTGGAATCGATTTTTCAAAGCTAATACATGGGGTCCCTTTAAAGATAAGCATAGTTCAAGATTACCGAATATTCCTTGGAGTATGGATTGTAGAGTACTTATCCTTTTAAGCTTGGTTAGAAAATAAATTATTTCTTTATACGTCGTTATATTAGTGCAAAAAGATTATGTTTTTAGATTGATAGACTATAAACTAATTACGAAAAACACTGTATGCATGATGCATCAACTTCGTTGACTGGGCTTCTAAATCAAGAATTAGGTCGTCTTAAGCCAAACCCATATTGGGCGGCCGAAACCAAATGCATGAACATCAATTTAAACATGTTTTCAATTCAAAAAAATTTAAACATGTTTTTTTTCTTCCTGTTGTTAAAGCTGAGTCAAAGGCGGAAGCCGTCGCTTGACTATTTCACGCTATGATATGAAGACTAGTTCCAAAGATTATCTAGCAAACGAATAGCTGAAAACAATAATAATGCACGTGATTAGTTTTGTATGGGTTTGGAGTGGACTATTCAGGGTTTTCATCGCGTAATAGGCTTTAATATAAAGATAATACCAAATATCGGACCCATAGGTTGTGTGGCTAACAATATCTAAAAGGTATTAAGAGGCCCATCAAAATAAAACTTCAAATCCATGAGACTCAGACCTGAGTCACTGACCATAAACATCATGTAAAAAACCAACGACCTAATTACGAATGCACTTATGCACGATATAATTTATAGTATGTATTTTATGAAGATTCGGCTGGTTGGTTTGATTCGGAAGGGTGAAAGTAACGTAACGACTAACTTCCTTCGAAGCCGGAGCTTCGATCAAACTATTGCTCGCCATTCAAATGGCGTGCGGGTACAAAAGTATCGTCAAAGAAATATGGAGATATTTGGTAATCTGCAATTGTGTCTTGTTTTTGCACCTCCATCTCGAGCATTGGCTCGGTGTCAAACAATCAATATCGGTATCACTTCATCAAACTCCGTTAGCCTATGGGCTTAAGTCGAGTGTATGGATTGAAGATCGTTATGAATTATACGTCTATGTTTTTATCGGTTTTTGCCATGAATTCATCTCTACATGATTATAGTTTCGGTTCCAAACCTAAAACTTATTCATTGTAACGAAATATTTATCATTTAGCAAAAAAAAAATATATATGGAGAATGACCGCACGGAGCTTAGTATAATAGCAATCATCAAGAAAAATATCAAATTGTTATAAATTGTGATGGTTATTTATCATAAGGATCACTAAGATTAGTTACTTAGCTTACAAGTGTCATATTGTTTTGTTTGAAACTAATTAGACAGGCACTAATCATATTTGTATAGATACAAATGTCATGCTAATTGTCAAATAATATAGAATATGAATATATTGTATTGGGTTTTCTCATACAAGATCATAAGACACATATATATAGTGATTAGCATTAACATATTGCTAACACCACATAATGGAAACTTTCTTAAACACATAGAGGAAATATGCTAATATTATAAAGATCTAGAGACTTATTCCATTTAGGCTTCACGGGCTTCACTTCATAGACGGCCTTTGATGCCCACAGCACTTGGTCCGCAAGTTACACATCTTGCTTCCCAAGTTATCTCCAATACTAATGTGGTTTTACATCTTCTATAAATATGTAAAGAAGAAGCAATAATAAGATCACTTTAACTCACGTCACTACCTTGTCTCACTAATCTCACTATTTCTTTGTTATTATAATTTTTTTTCTTTTGGCTTAATCACAAATATATATAGTCTATTGGGGTTGTTATTCACACGACGTTATCAGCACGATCGTCTCTCAATCCAAGTCGCTCTCTATCCATTCCGTTCATACATAAAGGAGGTAACATTTAAATTTGTGTTAGAGAAGATTTTAATATATTTTAATTTTATTTAAGATCATATATATAATATATGGATTGGTAGGTTATCCCTCCTCTTTAATTTAATGGTAGGCTTTGCCTCCTTGTATATACATATATGCATGCATCTAATTTATCATATTTAATTATGTTATTATTATGCTTGCATATTTATTTGAAATATAAACTACAATAGATGATCAATTAATTTTGAAAAATTAGTAGTTTGAATTTATTAAATATATGGTGATCATATAAAAATTTGGAACCATCGATCGGTCAAAAACGACATCGAATGAGGCTAATATCATGCTATATTTCCATCATCGCCTATAAAATAGTTTAAGAGATGTTTAACCATTAATTCATCCATATAGATTAGCTCCATTCCCAGAACTGAATGTGGTAGCATCTAATAATAATAATAATTGGACAAGGATCTGGACACAGCAGAGACCGTAGTCGCGGTTGTGAATAAGGTGATGGACGAAGATAGAGGAAAGAGAATTCTAGTCCAACAATTCCAACAAAGATAAAATCAATATAGTTGGTTGAGTTGTGAAATAAAAATGAGATAACTTGGTACTGATATAGCATGAAAGGATAATGGGTACGTAGATGTCGTACACCAAAGTATTTAGCGCATCGTATTTAAAATCACTTATGGCAAAAATAAAAGATGTTAAATTTAGTTCATCTTAGATGAATCTAAACTTTCCTTTAATGGCCTAAGTGATATGTCTCATCTCGATGTCGTAATCCTTGTTGATTTAGTAGAATCAAAAGGAAATAAAAGGAAAAGAAAATAACAGGACCATGATCGATGTGACATGATATCTATGACAAAGATTTTGGTATTGCTTTTAATATTTAATCTTATATGAAAAGCTATGTCTCCGAAAATTTTGCATTTAGTTATTTTATTTATCATGTTTATTTGAATTTCAAATTCAAAATAAAATAAATTCTTATGCACGATTATTATGTGAAATTTTTAGCACGTGTCAATATAATTTGGACAGTGCAAATGCTCAGAAAGAGCATGTAGCTAAGACATGCATGTATGTAATCATAGATACAGAGATTATAGATGCCAAAGTTAATAAACCTGAAGTTTAATAACTTGTTTAAAATATGTTTGGTAGTAAACCAAAATTTATGATTGGAATGCCATCCGGTCAAACAATAATATTAAGGATCATTGAAAATTTATGTGAAAATCAGAAGTTTTTCACGTAGCATGTCTTAAGCAAATATATGGTCATTATTAGAGATAAATGGATCAGTCACCGTTTTTTAGTAAATAAAGATCATTTGAAATAGTGGTTGAGTTTTTTTTAATCTCCAAAATTACATTCTGAGTATAACCAATCTAAAAATGAGATTCGTTTTAGATGAATGGGTCAGAAGATCCATTATCCTGAGAGGGTGTATTATGAATTCCAAAATATATGTTAAAATAATCCGGAACAAAATGCATAATCCAAGATGGATATGTGGATCCTAAAATTGGATTCAATGTGAGATGGATGGACAAAGAGTGTCATCATCTCGAGGGGGAGAATTAAAGAATCCCACATCGACAAGTAAGTTTGTAATTTTTGTGAGTTTACATACCAAGTTTGATAATCTTGGTAAATTAAGATTTTAAAGTTTATCACTTACTATATGTTGAGGTAAAATAGAACATAAAAGAGGCTATGTTCATATTCAAAATGAGAAAAACGGATGACCAGTAATAGTGAAATTAATCTCTATAATTTGGCATAGAACATGTAGTAATGCATGTAGTATATTAATCTATCAAGAGGGAATGTGCTTATGATTTGCAATCATTTTGATGAGATTTTTTCGTGGGAAGAATGTTGAATAGTTGGTATCCTTGAACAAGTTAATGTGATTCTGAATTTTAAAAGTTCAAAGGATTGCTACTATTTGGCAAATCAAAAGCTGATGGATGAGATTTCAAGAAAAGAATTATCATAGATCCTCATAACTATAAACTTTCACACTTGAAAGTTTAAAGGATAATTCATATAATAGAAAAAAGAAAATATTATATTCCAGCTAAAATGCTCCAAAAAGAAGAGATGTCTCGGAAGGAGAATCTATTAAGTCTATGCACGTAAAAGACGTGATAGACTACTTTGGTTCGAAAAATAATAACAAAGAAAATCCTTGAATAAAAAGATGGATCAAACTCATGAAGGGAGTAAAGAGATCATAGACGTGGTTAATAATGAAATCAGGTACTTGAGAGAAATCATTGAAGATGATTTAGAGATCTCGATTAACCATGTAAAAAGAGGGAACCAAAGAGAGAATGTATGTCGACACAATTAATAATAAAGCGCGCAAAATAATTAATGAGGATCATGACTCAGCTCTATGAATGGCGTAGAGAGAAAAGTATTGGCCAATACATTTAAAGGAGGCAGTCAAGTCTTTGATACTCGTTCGAAAAATGAGAGATGTTTGGACCAGTAGTCAGAACATCAAGAAGATTTGTCCATAAAGAGGAATGGACAAAATGATTTGGATTGCGCTCAATATTTATAATCCTAGAAGGATTAATGATATCATTATTATCTTCCCGGGAACTCTACGCGATTTGAAACTCCTGAAGAGTTTTCGCAGATAGTAAAATAAAAAATGTCTAGAAGACATAATTGAAAAGGGTCTAGAGGAATCCGATATAGGGAAACGTTTAGAAGATGTACAAGAATAATAAATTTTGAGATATCCATCAGCTACACCCAAAGTGGAAAATTATGGGGTAGAAATGATAATGATATGCGTGGTTGTACTCTTTTTATTTTGTCATGGTTTTTATCCCATTGGGATTTTCCATGAAAGGGTTTTTAACGAGGCAGCATAAAATACGCAAAAACTCCGAAAAGAATGGTATATATATTATCGGAATGCATCTTATAAGGATGATGTTTCCAGGGGGAGAAATATGATGATGAACGTGGTTGTACTCTTTTTCCCTTATCACGGTTTTAGTCCCACTGGGTTTTTCATGACGAGGTTTTTAACGAGACAACCAGGAACACACCAAAGATAGACATGTAAGGGGAATATTATATGAGAAAATTCTATCCATCTTCCACACGTTTTGAATACACTGATGAAACCAAGACGAGTGAAGAGAATACTCGCTTTATGGAGTCTATGAAGAGAGAAAACTTATTTGAGGGGGAGATTGCATCTACGGAAATTATGAAGAGAAGATCATCTCAATCATTTTCACTAGAGAGACTGCACAATTTTCCAAGCCATGGTCTTTTTCCACTGGGTTTTTCATAGAATGTTTTTAACGAGACAGTCTGAGACCGAACATATCAAAGATGATGAATACTCAAGGGAGAGTGTTATAAATTGTGATGGTTATTCATCATAAGAATGACTAACATTAGTTACTTATCTTACAAGTGTCACATTGTTTTGTTTGATACTAATTAGACACTAATCATATTTGTATAGATCCAAATGCATGTCATGCTAATGTGGTTTTACTTCTCCTATAAATATGTAAAGAATAAGCAATAATAAGATCACTCTAACTCACGTCACTTCCCTGTCTCACTAATCTCACTATTTCTTTGTTATTATAATTTTTTTTATTTCTTTTGGTTTAATCACAAATATATATAGTCTATTGTGGTTGTTATTCACAACACAAATGTGATAATAACATAAACAAATTGAAGATTTTAATAGAATTATAGAATTTTTTAACATTAAACCCACACAAAAAAAAAAACATTAGGAATTGAATTATGCATGAGACCATAGTTAACCAGCTTCGAGTTTTTTATGACTGGTAATGTGGTGTCCCCGGCTGTGACTTGTGAGCTTAAAGGGCCTATATATGTGGATTGGGTCTTTATTTGGGTTCAACTTGTGACACAGTTATGTATACTGTTTTTCCTGGTATAAACTTGGTTTTGTTGTGTACATTTTTTTCTTAAAGTAATGATGTCTGGGTTTATCCATCTTCTATAATGAATGTAAAAGTATCAAGTTCCGAGAAATCTATGCAGAGGCAAGAAAAACAATCATTTTTTTTTCATCTAAAATATTTTCATTAAGTACACATACTTTTACAAAAGCCAGATTCCCCGGAGTCACAAGCCCGATTTCCAGGAGTCAGAGGCCTGATTTCCAGGAGTCAAAAGTCCATTCCTAAGAAACTAAAACATAGAAATTCATAAACTAAACCTAATCCAAGTCGAACAAATCGATCGCATATCAGAGACATAGCCTAAGACTTATGAGATAAAGTTGAAACAAAATCCTTTTGAAGAATATAACATATCCGGAACTAGAGAAAATCACCCATACAAATAACTATTGAAGTTCCTCCTTACAACAAGTAATACACGGATCAGTTGCTACAAAACCCTTTTACACCTGCTTCGGCGAAGCAGAGCCATCCTAGGCGGCACATACGAACAAACCCTGAGGAAAAACCGAATCCGTTGAGAAGATTGCAAGGATGGAGTAAACATCGATGGTGAAGACCTCCAGAACCAAAGCGGAGATAGAACCGGTTGAGGAATCCGCCTCTGCCGTTATGAACTGGCCAGATTAGAGAGAAAATTGAGAATCGAGCAAGCAAAAGCACATAATACCTAGTATTAAATGATCGAACAAAGTTTCAAGGATAGAATCACAAACCCTATACCAAATCATGATAGAAGATCAAATCTACCTCAAGAGGAGTAGACTAAACCGAGGAAAACCACTGTAAACCTCATTCTCTAACCGGACCTGTTCTCGCCATCTATGGATTCTCCGAATTTTTGACAAAATCAGATGGAGAAACTATCCACTAGAGGAAATAAAGCAAAAAACACAATGACTATGAAATCAGAAGAGTGAAAACGAAAGCAAAACAGAGAAAAGGGACAGCTCCGGTGCTGAGGGAGCCACCGGAACCGAGACGTGGCGACCAAACCTAGATCTACTTTTTAGAGAAAAGGTGGAGCTTTTTAGAGAGAGATAACTGAACAATCATTTAGAATCAAATTATTTGATATACATTTATTAAAAAGATGAAAGATATTTATGCAGCAACCAATTATGAAGATAGCAATACAATATGCCTTTATAATTTGTTAACTTCAAAAAGAAAATAACAATTTAACAAATTTAACATGCAGTTTTAACTAACTAATTTTGTACTCTTCAATTTGTATTATAATCTTAACTAAAATTGTGGCTGGCGCAGATCAAAACCATCGCCCTAGCGTCATCGGAGCTGTAAACCCCGGGCCACCACAAAAACTCAATCAGAAGAGAAATTATGTAACGTCCCGACTGCCCCTTCCATGGACCCCCGTCCACTCACAGGCCCGTGGGCCCACCATGTCCGACGGTCAGTGCGTTAGTCCAGGAGGCTCGGAAGTCATGTTTACTGACCCTGCAAATCATCACGCGATGTTTTCTCGTGTTTTGACCTCACTCACACGATACTGAAAATCACTTCCTAGTAGGTCACCCATCCTGAAACTACACCAGCTCAAGCACGCTTAACTCTGGAGTTCTCTCAAGACTTGTAACCGAAAAGATAAATGCACTTTGGTGATATAGGGAGCCAAATCAATTCTTTTAAGTCTCACCGCATATACCGCATATACCATATATGCTTTGAAACCGGGGTGTCACAATCACCTCCACAAACAGATCGCAACGTCTTTGTTGCGCATACCAAGACCGTTACCCCGACAATCTGACTCTTCACAGATGTCAGGGTTCGCTCTGATACCACTTCTAACGCCCCGACCGCCCATCCCATGGGCCCCGTCTACTCTCAGGCCCATGGGCCCACCATGCCCGATGGTCGGTGCGTTAGTCCGGGAGGCTCGGAAGTCACTACTCCAGCTCAAACATGCTTAACTCTAGAGTTCTCTCAAGACCTGTGACCGAAAAGATAAGTGCACTTTAGTGATATAGGTAGTCAAATCAATTATTTTAAGCCTCAGAGCATATACGGCATATACCATATATGCTCTGAAACCGGGGTGTTACAAATTCTACTAAAAATAACCTAAGCGAGGTAGAAACGAAAGCTAAAGCTAGAAAAACATGAAAATGCCTTTTTCGCTTGCTAGCCACCAAAGAGGGCGGCAACATCGGAAAAAACTTGACTGCGGTGATAAAATGAGGAATTGTAAAGAGCGAAGAGGAAAAGTCGAGGCTTCCTACCTCCGTCAATTAGGTGGTCAGTACGGTAACTTCTTCTAAATTATATAATAATAACATTTTAAAATTCAGTTTTCAATCTTTTCTTCAAAACAGAAGAAAATTAAAATTTTAAATTAATTTTATTACATAGGGAAAAATTATTGAAGGGCTATTGTTATAAAAACGTTATGTGTGGAATAAAAGAATGGATTGTTTCAAAAACAAATCACAATTAGTGATCAAATGCAAAAGTAACCCCTATTTTCTCTAGGTCAGGGCATTTGGTTACCCATTCGGGTTTCGGGTCCGGTTATTCGGTATTCGGGTTTTTGGTTTGATGAATATGGAAACCATTCGGGTTTTTAGAATTATCGGTTCGGTTTCGGTTCGGGTATACTCGGGTTTGGTTCGGTTTTCGTGTTACCCGTAAAAACAGAATAATATTCGGTATTCGGTTAATACCATTCGGTTTTCGGATTTTTAGGTTTTAAAATCCGAAAAACCCGAAATACACAATTTAAAACCCGAAATACCCAATTTAATACCGGATTTTCCAGTTTTAAACCCGAAAAAACCAAAATATCCAATTTAAAATTCGAAATACCCAATTTCAAACCGGATTTTCCGGTTTTTAAACCCGAAAAAACCGAAATACCCAATTTAAAATTGAATATTTTTCGGATGACATGTGAAGAAGTTTTGGGTATTATTGTAATTAGTATTCGAGTATTTCGGTTAACCGCGGGTAACACGGGTATACCCGAACCCGAAACCAAACCCGAAACCCGACGAGAATAGAAACCATTCGGGTAATAGGCACTACCCGAAACCGAACCGAACCCGAGTTTTTCGGTTTGAGTTCGGGTTCGGTTTTTGGTTTCGTGTTTTATGCCCACGCCTAATTTTCTCCATCTCCATATTTTACCACTTTCTCACAAATCTCTCTATATCATCTTCTCATATTCACAAATATGCTATTATCTATTTTTATTTATATTTTTTCAAAATCAAAAACTAAGCAAAAGACTAAAACATCCTAAATATCAATTTATTTACGAAAATGCCATTTTGTTCAAAAGAGTTTGCTGTAAGTTGTGGAATTACCAAGTATTGGAACAATAAAAGTCTGTGTCTAGTTATGTTTCACTTGTGTTAAGTATAAGTCAATAAAAGACCGAGTCATGTGGTAGTGATTAGTTGTTCTAATTTTAGGCAGTATTTTAGAAATTCGGACCAAGTCACCGATTTCATCTTGAATAAATCACAGTATTGAGTCTTCAATTTCTAAATAGCTTTCTTATCATTACACTAAAAAATTGTTTAGCTAGAGAATTGTGTTTTCAAAGTGACTCATTAGACTTTTACTAGAATTTAAATCTAATGAAGCTAGTAGATTTGGTTGACTTCTTCTTCTTCTTCTTCATCACTATGCGTCCCAACTCCTAAGCAGATTCAGTTCAGTAAACAAAGATTTGGTGAGAGGGATCATAGCCACAACGAATTGTTCATCCTTGAAGAACTTCTTTGTAAAGCTCCTTTACTGCTCCCACTCCCTTCTTGTTGCTGCTTCCAGTCCGTTGAATAGCTGGTTCTCTCTCTTCTTTTTAGTGGTTTTAAATGTAGAAGTTAAGTTGTCTAAGCACAATGGATCTGTAATTAAGGAGAAGAAATCGTTAGAGTAAAAGAGTGTATAACTCAGTGGCTAAAGCAAATGTAATATGTAAGAAATAATAACCTTTTGTGCAACTTGAAACCCCAAATCGTTTGGCATATTTGAGAATATGACTACAGCAACTAACTAGTTTTTTATAACCCGATGAAACGACATTCCCTTGAAGTGATCTTTTTTACTGCAGCAATACTCACTTTATTACTTCAACTTTCTCTTAAGCTAGAATAGAATCAAACGGTGAAGTTTTATGTTCCAAACAAAATCACCAAAAAGAGTACTATAATAGGCCTTACAGGTCAAAATCAATCAACGAAGAAACCATAGTTACTTGTATCCTATAAGTAACACTCCTAACAAAGAACAAGTCATGACTTGGCTTAATCAAATTCATATACTTTTCTTTTTCAACCTAGTTTAAATGAGAAGAAAAAGAAATATAGTACCAACCATAGATCTAGAAACTTGTCGGCAGCTTCGGGTGAACCTTCTTTGAAGAGTTCTACAGTTATCCTTCTTTGAAGAGTTCTACAGTTATAAGTCCTTTCGATGTGCTTATATCCTACACGGGATACGAAAATAGAAGCAAGATATTATCGAAATGGATAAGACAAATCACGTATTAATTTCAGATACTGATGAACAGAAACATGAGAAACAAAGAACAATAATCTTTACAGTAAAGGAAGATTAACTTACAGCATAGCCAGGATGATCAAAACTCTTTTGCTCGGATGCAGCATTTGTGTCCTGAAATACAAGATGGAATCAGATCATCCTCGACTCTGAAATGAAATGCTTGCTGAGAAGTTCATCAGGGTCGAAACATAAAACATATGCATTAAAAAAAAACATGATATATATTGTTCCAATGGAGACACCACAGTCAATATTTGAGGATCTATCAAGTGGGTTAAAAAGAACACAATACCTATACGTATAACAAATCCGCAATTCAATTACCGATATACCAAACATGTTCTCATTACCAAAATCAACAAAAGATGAGCCAGAACTTACTTTCCACGCTTGGATGACTCAACAATCCTAGCTTCCTCATCTTCTTCAGATACAATAACACACTGCCCACAAAATATTTTTGTAACATCCTGAAACCAAAATGTGGATTTTGGAAAGGGGTGTCGATCAACACCAGGGTGGGTGTCGATCGACACCAAGTTCTAGGTTGTTTCCAGTTTGATTTTTAATCGTCCGGTTTAACTCGGTTTGGGTGCGGAACACTAGGACGTGATATTAAAGAGCTCTGGTCGTATTTTCTGTCAAAAGATTGTGTTCTTGAGCAGAATTAGAGAGAAAATAGAGTTTGTGAGAGATTTGTGTGAATTTGCTTGTTCTTAAGCTTGATTAGTGGCTTATAGAGCGAGGTTTGATATCACGTTGTATTTCTTCACGTTTGTTAGAGAAAATCATAGGATTCGTGTCGTGTCCGAGTCTGATTTCGGGTTTCTCTCTGTTCATTCCTTTTTAATCCGCATTCGAGGTGAGTGCGTGATCGTGGTTATGGGAATAGATTGTTAGGTTAAAGATTGATTGAATTGTGATGGAATTATTTTGGTGATGATTGTTGTTCTGTGATTTCCGTGTGATTACCGTGTTGTTTCTTCGTGAAATTGACTTGTAAGATGAAACAGAATTGAGCCGCGCAAGGATTTGACTCAATTCAGGTTTCTGTGAGGAGTGTCGCTTGACAACTAGTGTCGATCGACGCCCACTTCTGTTTCGCGATAGTTGAGTTTGTGAAAGGTTAGTCGATCGACACCTTGTTGTGTTTTCTGTGTTTTCGTATTGGAGTGTTGATTTATCATGGTTTTTACCCAGTTTAGACCATGATATAAGTCCTTTTATATAGAGTCTTTGTAGTGTTTTACTTATGTTTTAGAGTCATTGCAGGTATAAGGACGTTTGGACTTAATTAGTGTTTACTGGAGCGCTTTGGAACAATGAGGAAATGAGCAGTCAAAGTCGCAAATTCGGATTGAAGAACTTAAGGTAGTGTCGATCGACACTGAGCATAACATCGATCGACACCAAGGAATTAATCGTGTCGATCGACCGATAGAGTGGTGTCGCTCGACACCACTGTTCCAGTAACCAGAATTTCAGAATCAAAAGATTTCCTTTTTGCGCCGGAAAGCCCAGATGTTTGCAATTGGGCCCATGACCGTCCTTGTACTTTATAAATAAGGCTTATGATTTATTTTACTAAGGTTAATAGATATCTTTCAATTAATATAATGGTTTTTTCTTTGATTATGTCTGAGTAGTTTCCCTGTTAGGTTTAGGGTTATTCAAAGGTGTTTGATGTTTTGCTAGATCGGATTTTAATTGCATAGGATAATATCATTGTAGTTCTTCATCTTAACTGATGATTAATGATGATTCTAGATTAGCTGCCTAGAATATGGTCTTAGGTTGATTAATAGAAACAACAGTTTTATTAATTGCTAGATCTAGTTTTTGATGAGCAAAATTTCTTTTCGCAAAGACAATTGGTTTAGGGTTTTGTGAACAATTGAACTTGAATTTATTGCTTGTTTAGATTCATAGGATTCGCAAGTACAGTAGGCTTTCTAGGATTTAGACATAGATAATCTTTGCAGCGAGAGCTGATCGATTTTACATTCGTGTTCATGTTTAGGAATTGAGCTTTATAATCCTGTCTTTAATTTATCTGCAATTCAAATTCACCTGCGATTTCCCTGTGCCTAGCCTTCTTTTAATTGATCTTTTCAACCGTTTAAACTGCTTCTGTTTACTTGTTTCCGCATTCATATTTTATTGCTTAGCTCAATTTGAATGTATTAATCTATTGAGCATTCATTGATTCCCTGTGGATTTCGATACATAAAGTTCTACAATCGATCTTTTAATTTGAGAGAGTAGCTTAAGGTTCAATTTGACCATATCAAATTTTGGCGCCGTTGCCGGGGAGTCAACGCCATTAGATTTATTTTATTAGGATTTTGTCTAAGCTTTTTATTTTTATTTGGTCAATGGAGTTAGTCCTGAAGAAGGAGCTTTGCTGACAAGAGACATCAGAGCTATTCTTTTGAACACAACTCCCGTTCCTAAAAAGAAGAAGAAGGAAGTGGTAGTATATGAAGCAGTGAGCGCGATGATTCAGAGCAGAATCCCAGTGAAGCTACCAGATCCAGGAAACTTCGTGCTTAATTGCTCAATCTCTACAGGAAGTTTCCCACATTCCCTTTACGATTTAGGATCCGGTATTAATCTAATCACTAGTAAAAAAAGAGCAAATACCCACGAAACTTTCGTGGGTAAGAGTGAATAATTTTCGTGGGTATAGCGTCGTGGGTAGAGAAATAAGTGGGTGGTCGTGGGTAAAGCTACCCACGAAAACCCACGAAATTATCCGTGGCAAAATACCCACGATTACCCACGAAATATTTTGTGGGTAACTTTACCCACGAACACCCATTTATTTTTCCGTGGGTAGTTACCCACGGATTGCCACAAAGGTTTTCGTGGGGAATTACCCACGATTTGCCACAAAACATTTCGTGGGTAGCAATATACCCACGAAATCCCACTATAAATTTCGTGGGTATGTGCAATGTTTTTTTGTTAAAAATATTTTATATTTTTAAATTTGTTATTAAAATTTTTAATTAAATTAAATACTAAACTAATAATTCGAATAGAAATAAAATATTTTACATAAAATTAAATTGTTCTAAATTAAAAGTTTTCAAATTAAAAAAAAAACAGAAACATAAAATAAACGGCTACGGAACGTAGTTGAAGCGACCATCAAAGTCATCGGGCTGACTCGTCTCTTGTGAACCGCTGTGTCCTTCTAGCTTCTTCAAAATGACATCTATCTTCGTCGCCATGCTACTCATCTCATTCCTCATATGATCGAGCTCACCTCGGAGATCCGCTTGTGTTCCCGACGGATACTCGGCGGAAGGTTGATAGAACTGCATCCTTGCACTACCGACGCCGTAGGCATGCCCGTATTTTGGTTTCACCCTCTGCATTTTTAAACAATAAGAGAATTAAAGTCTAAATATACAATAAATAAAAAAATTAGAAAATGAAAAAATTTACCTCAAAATATAATTGGTTAATGAATTCCCGAGGAGAACCACTTGTGGAAAAAGCTGTGTCGGTCGAATCTTGGTGCTGAGAAGCCTCCTCTTCAACCTCCCTCACGAGTCCCTCAATCACCGGATCAACGTAAGTGCCATCCGCGCGTGTATGTGTCTCCTTCACCAAATCCAGAATGGATGGTTCCTCGGATCCCTGCCCCTTCTGCTTCTGCATTATCCCAAAAATTTATTTACACAATGTAGTGATCATTAACATTACTAACGATAATGAATAGATTTGTAAATTAATATATGGATCAAACTTACCAATTCATAGTCAATCTTTGAGAAGGATCGGGGCCCGGCACTGTGTTTGTTCATTCCTTTGTCGTGGATCGGCGTTTTACGGCTTTCAGCAGCCTTCTTACTCTTGCTAATGGCTTCTCAGTCTGCCACCCTTCCAAAAGAATTGCCCAGTCATCATCGCTGATATATACGGGCTGCACTCCCTCTCGATGTTTCCTACTAATCTCTTCGCCGATTCCTAACTTCGTCTTTTCCTTCCATTCATAAAAGACGATGTCCTCGAACTCGGGATCCCAATAATAGTTTTGCTACAACTCGCAACCACCATTGTTAATATACAATGTTAGTAATGGACACTAAATGTTTAAAGTTACAAGTTTTGTAACTTACAACAAATGTTCCCCACCAACTCTGAATTTTTTCTGGACTGTATTTTTTCACATCGGTCCAGTTCTTCCAAGGACCCCAAAAATTACCCTGCCATGTGCGTTTAATAAAACTGGTGACTGAATCATCGATCCCAATCCTTAAAAAAATATTCAAAAAGTTAGAAATCAATTAGTAAACACGTAGACCTTAAACTGGTTAAATATTTAAGATGTTTACCATAGTCCTCCGTTTTCCTTAAACGGATGGAGGATAGGCTGTGATCTCCTAGTAGGCGCTTCGTATACCGCCTGTAAACGGTAACGATACTCTGCAGAAGCACCTATGGCAGATTTTGGGAGATGGAAACGAGGTCTGCTTCGAACAGAGCCGGTCCCGGTAGACGAAGACATAACTACATGCAAAAAACAATATATCTAATATTTCTTACACAAATAATATTTTCTAATTTTTTGTTAAAAAAATTAGAGCCATTAATATGTTTTATATTTTAAATTTTAAAAATTATTTTGTCATATATTTTTGTAGAGCCATTAACATTTAATTTTATAACTTATTTTCTCATATATGTTTTTCAAGAATTTAGAATTTCAAGCCATTAATATGTTTTCAAATCGTGTTAACAAGTGACACTTTTATACATAAGTTTTGTACAAGTTGTATTAGATATGTTTTTTCAATTATATAATTTTGGTATTTGTTATCTAATGTTTTCCGGTTTTATATTTTTTTTTCACACTCAATTATAATACTTAATTTATAAAATATGCTATTTGTATGTAAAAATCCCCAAAAAACAATACATCTAATATTTCTTACACAAATAATATTTTCTGATTTTTTTGTTAAAAAGATTAGAGCCATTACTATGTTTTATATTTTAAATTTTAAAACTTATTTTGTCATATATTTTGTAGAGCCATTAACATTTAATTTTATAACTTATTTTCTCATATACGTTTTTCAAGAATTTAGAATTTCAAGCCATTAATATGTTTTCAAATCGTGTTAACAAGTGACACTTTTATACATAAGTTTTGTACAAGTAGTATTAGATATGTTTTTTCAATTATATAATTTTGGTATTTGTTATCTAATTTTTTCCGGTTATATATTTTTTTTTTCACACTAAATTATAATAATTAATTTATAAAATATGCTATTTGTATGTAAAAATCCCCAAAATTAATATAAAATACCTAAACAAATTTAAAATTTTATTTTAATTATTAATAAACACTAACTACTCAACAATTCTTTTTACAAACATTTTAATTTACATTTTTCACAAAAAAATTATTTGAAAAACTAAAAAACCCTACACAATACAATAACCCCAAATTTTTAACAATCTAAGCAAATCTATAGCATAAACATGTAAGGATTGATTCATATAAACTAGCCCAAACTATTAGAATCATGAAGCAATCAAATTTTGAGGAATCCTAAAACCAAATTGAAGAAAACCTAAAGGATTATAGAGATGAAACAAATTTACCTAAGGAGATGCGGAATATAGGGGAAGCGGGAGTCGCCTGAGATTTGCCGTACACTCGCCGGTGGTGCGCGGTGTCGAAATCGCCGGAGGAGTGTGATTTTCGTGGGCTGCGTCGAATGGAGGAGAGAGATCTGGTTCGATGAAAAAGATGAAGTTACCCACGAAAACCCACGATTATTTTCGTGGGTATTTAAAAAAAACCCACGTATACCCACGATTATTTTCGTGGGTTTTTTAAAAATGCCACTTATACCCACGATTATTTTCGTGGGTAATAAAATAAAGCCACGTATACCCACGATTATTTCGTGGGTACATTTTTTAATTTTAAAAAATATATTCCACAGCACCGGATTCGAACACGGGTTTGAATTATTTTTAAAGAAAGCTTAATTAACCATCAAATTATGCTTCTGACGAATCTTATAGATCATCAACATTTAATAGTATATAAACGAAAATATTTCCGTTTGCTAAGTAACAAGATAAATTGATTATGCAACTCCAATAAAACATTACATTTAATGAAACATAAAATTTGAAACAACTTTTAAACTGGTAGATTAAAGACTTGAAAATATTAAACATACAATGCTTATGGTACAAGTACAGATTAGGCACTAAATTTTGAAAACATTTGTCTCTTTTCCACTCCAAAGTTACCAGAAACTTTTCTTTCCCTTCTGTTTTTTTGGTGGAGAATTTAAAAATCCGTCAATACATTCCCTTTTGATTGCATCAACATCTAGATTTAAGTTTGGGCTTTCTGGTCTTTGGGCAAATTCATCACCATAGTATTGATCCTTGCTTTCATACGAGGAACTTCCACCGTAGGTATTTGAAAATCCGTCACAACATTCCCTTTTGATTTCATCAACATCTAGATTTAAGTTTGGGCTTTCTGGCCTTTGTGCAAACTCAAAATCACTTGCAGGACTTCCACCGTAAGTATCTGACTTTTCAATCAATAGAGATGGTTGTACGTCTTCGATTTGCCTATACAAAACATCATCGACAACCCGCTTCTGGTCATGACTTTCTGGATGCTTATCATCGACAATCAAATGAGTTTCAGTTTCCCCTGAGTATTTTGGATTGTGGTGGATGTTTTGCAAGAACTGGCTGTCCGGTACTATCGTTGATGTAGAACCATCAGTTGCATAGATTGGTGATTGCGTATCATATTCCCACAAGTAAGTGGATATCTCTTGAGTGAATTCGTCGCACAAAGTTTCGGTTTCCCAAGAGAATTTTGGAAGAGGGAAAAAATTTGACACGTTTTTTGATTGAGAGTCTTCATCACTTGAGCTAGAAGACATTATTTTGTTATTGATGGGTGTAAAAGATATACACTCCATCATATTTATTTATAGTAGATGTACTGTCTTGTCAAATCACGTTGGTCTGTAACGATTGCATTCACATGTTATGTGCTTAACCAAATCAACCATTAGATTTGTACTACATGAATATGTGGTCCATCAAAGTTTCAAGATATAACATAGAAACAAATAATTTGTGAATCACACATTAATAGAAAATAAGATAATTGAAACTTTGATACAATATTTTTGTTATAAAAGCCTTACATATAATAGTCTTACATAAATAACAACACATGTAATATATAGTACATTATTAGAGGTTGTTTGAACCACATCCCCTTACTGAAGCACAAATTATGAAAACAAACAAACATGAAAGTCATATGCACTTATTGTAATGACGAGTGACTTTCGTGCGGCAATATTAGTTGTATATTACCAAATAAACACATCTCTTAATGATCCATCTCGAACTCCAACATGTGTTCGTCACAACAACCATAATAGTCATTTGGACATTTGAAAACTGGGAGCGGTTCTTCATAAACATCTATAGCCTTGGTCGATGTGGGTGTTTTCAGTACTTCATTTTCTCCCCTGGCTGGAGAGCGTGCTTTACGAGGCTTGGGGGGAGCACGCGAAGTAGAACCGGGATTGGGGTTGTAACGGTTGGTTGGGTTATTAAGACGAATCGTACCAGAAGGAGGGGTCTTTGATTCTGGTAAAGAATCTAGGAAGGTCTTTATTATCTTCTCTTCCTCGGATTGATTTACATTTTTTTCGACATGGCTGATTTTGTATGTTTTGTGTTTCGATATATTAATCTAATGAAACAAGTCTCTATTTATAGATTTAACAAAATTATTATAACAACTTTAGCATAATATATCTTGGTCGTTGAATGATGAATCTATAATATCAACCATTCAAATGAGTTGTCAATTCGGTTTTGGTATCTGATTCACTTGTGTCCATATAATTTTTTGGTCTATATTTAAATGAGTTGTCAATTTTGGTATCGGTTTTGAGTTGTCAATTCGGAGTGAATTGTCAATTCAGAGTGAATTCGTTGTTGGTATCGGTTTTGAGTTGTCAATTCGGAGTGATTGACAGAGTTGATCTTGGTCGTTCATCTTGGCAACAAGTTTTGATGAATACTTTTGCAGAGTTGATCATGGCCGTTGAAATGGGTGTGTGAGACATTAGATATTTTGATTCTTCACAGACAATTACAGTGTCCTTTCAAATCAGTTTGGTATCAAACGATGTTGGCCACTAGTTTTGATGAATACTTTTGCAGAGTTGATCTTGGCCGTTGAAATAGGTGTGTGGGACATTTGATATTTTGATTCTTCACAGACAATTACAGTGTCTTGTCAAATCAGTTTGGTATCAAACGATCTTTGCCACAAGTTTTGATGAATACTTTTGCAGAGTTTATCATGGCCATTGAAATGGGTGTGTGAGACATTAGATATTTTGATTCTTCACAGACCATTACATTGTGTTGTCAAATCAGTTTGGTATCTACCTTTACCTCCATAATGCACAACTTATATCATCCATAGTATTATAAATACTTACTTTATTTGTTCCTAATTTCTTACACCAAACCCTTCGAATTCCAAATCGTTTAAAAATCAATACGTATATTTGTTATGCCTTCCTCAAACCATTCAAGAAGATGGATGGATCTCCGAATTGATCCATCAACAAATACTATTACCAAAGAATTTACTACTGGGATTAATGTGTTTATCACATTTGCTTGTCAACAACCATCATATCAGGCAACCGGATTACTCCTTTGTCCATGCGCACGGTGCAAGAATGAAAAGTCACCAACAAAACCTAGGGTGGTGGTGCGTCATCTTTACACAGTTGGATTCAAAGGCAATTACTATGTTTGGAGTAATCATGGAGAATCTTTCATGTTTACGGGAGAATCATCTACTGGAACACAATTTGATGGAAGTGCCAACCAAGAGCGTTATCATCATTCTCATGTTGCTGTACAAGAAACATTTCATGAAGGATTCGTAGATGTTGCTGATATTTCAGAGATGCAAGATCAACAATATAGTGAAGAAGTCGAAGTTCCGGCGTTCGTGGACAAGTCATATGAGGCCTTCATGGAAGCTAATCAACCTTTATACGAAGGGTGCAATACAGAGAATACCAAATTATATTTGGCATAATGTATTTTACGTTGGAAGACGGAGCACAATATAGCAGAGGGTGCTGTAGACGACATCGCTAGTACTATAAAAAGGATTCTACCAGGCCTGAATACTGCTCCGGAGTCGTACTACGAAACCAAAAAGATTACGAAGACCCTTGGCTTACCCGTTCATAAAATTGATGTATGCAAGAACAATTGTATGCTATTTTGGCGGGGAGAAGATGCCACGCTCGAGCAATGTCGCTTCTGTCAAACAGATCGATATCATCCGTGGAATGGGCAATGTAAAAAGATTCCAAAACAACGAATGTTTTATCTTCCCATTACCGATCGTTTGAAAAGACTATACCAATGTCAATCAACTGCGGGACATATGCGTTGGCATACCGATCATATTAATGTTGGAGGCGAAATGAATCATCCATCAGACGGGGCCGCTTGGAAACATTTCCAGAGCGTTTATCCGGGGTTTGCTTCTGAACCAAGAAACATCTACCTTGGATTGTCAACAGATGGTTTTAATCCACTAGGCATGAGTGGCCAGGCACACTCAATCTGGCCGGTGATAGTCACACCATACAATCTACCTCCTGGTATGTGTATGAACCGAGAATTTTTATTCCTCTCGATTTTGGTTCCTGGTCCAACACACCCAAAGAAAAGTCTGGACGTGTACCTTCAACCTTTAATCGACGAACTACAACAACTGTGGACACATGGCGCTGATGTATATGATATATCAACACACAATTCTTTTAAGATGAAAGCAGCGCTTATGTGGACGATTAGTGACTTCCCAGCTTATGGGATGTTATCAGGGTGGATGACACACGGACGCCTCGCATGTCCATACTGTATGGATTCAACCAATTCATTCTGGTTAACGAATGGACGAAAACATTGTTGGTTTGACTGTCACCGAAAGTTTTTGAAGAGCGACCACCCATACAGGCGGAATGTAGTTGCCTTCACTAAGTCTACAGCTGTCCATGATGAAGTGCCGGTATGGCGTAGTGGAAGAACAATATTGGACTCCATCAACAGTATAGAAGGTCTGCAAATGAGTGTCGAGTGTGGTGGCAACGAACACAATGATCCATCTAAAACGGTACATGGTTATGGTCAATATCATAATTGGTACAAAAAATCTATTTTCTGGTCTTTGCCTTATTGGGAGAATCTATTGCTTAGACACAACCTAGATTTTATGCATATAGAGAAAAAAAAATTTGATAATATTATCAAAACTATCTTGAACGTGCCGGGGAAAACAAAAGATAACATAAAATCTAGGCTAGATATGGCGATAATATGCAACCGTAGAGCATTGGAGCTTACATCACCAAATATTGCTCCGGTTCCAATATTTCGAATGTCAAAGGAAGCGAAAAAGAAATTTCTAAGTTGGTTGAAGAAAGAAATTCGTTTTCCAGACGGGTATGCTTCCAACTTTGGTAGATGTGTCAATAAAATTAATGCGACTCTTTCTGGTCTCAAAAGCCAAGATTGTCATGTCATTATGGAAAGGCTTCTACCTTTTGCTTTGATGGAACTACTCCCCAAGTCTGTACACGTAGCGATTTCAGGTATTCATTTTTTTATTTTCTTGATACACAAATATGACTGACTAATTTTGGTTGTTACTTTTATTACACAGAAATCGCTTTGTTTTTCCGAGACATTGGTGCCCCATCATTAAAAGAACAAGATGTTCTAACAATGAAAGAAAATATAGCAGTAAAATTATGCAACTTGGAGAAGATATTTCCTCCTTCGTTTTTTGATGTTATGGAGCATCTACCGGTACACCTTCCGGACGAGGCAATCTTAGGTGGACCGGTACAATATAGGTGGATGTATCCATTTGAGCGGTACATGTACCACTTAAAAAAAAAAGTTAGGAACAAGGCACAAATCGGAGGGTCTATCGTCGAGCACTGTGTACAAGAAGAAATATCAGCGCTAGCTACCCATTGACTTGGAAAACCGATCGCTCGAGGTAATGAAGGATGGCATGGTGAAAACATTTACTTCTACGCATTCGACGATGTCCCAACAATTTTCAAACAGAAAGGAAGGTTTATTGGTAAACATTCAAAGGGATGGATAACAGACGAAGAGTACAACGTTTTGCAAACGTTTCTCATGAATAATTGTCCCAAGTTAGCACCATATGAAAGGTATGAGTAACCGTCGCAAAACATTATATTCAATAGTTAAATACTTTTTAATTACATAATTTGTATACATAGGATGTTTGAAGAGTTCATGCGAACTACATATCCGGCATTGTCTACTACTGACCTACAGTCATTCAAAGACAATAACTTCGCACGCTGGTGCAAAGATTATGTAAGTATTTTTGTACTGAGCCGTTTTTAATATAATGTTCAACTTATGTATTTATTTTACTACAGGTTACTAATCAAAGGATGGTAGCAACTGTGCCACAATGGCTCATTGATTTTGTACAAGGTCCACGTATGCAACAAGAGGGTTCTTATTCCGTACATTGAGTAGGAGTGCAAACAAAAAGACACAAAATTTTGGTGTATGCGTGAGGGGAACTACTGATACGGAATATTATGGCGTTGTGGACGACATCAGATTGGTTGAGTACGATGGCGGTGTCGGGTTGAAGGTGGTTATCTTCAAATGCTTTTGGTATGACATCACTAGTGGAAGTGGAATGCGTAGAAGTCGTTCAGGACTGGTGGATGTTGCTGCAAACAAGCAGTATCGACAATATGATCCGTTTATTACTCCTGAACAGTGTGATCAGGTTTGTTACATACCATACCCAAAGGTGAGTAGGAGGCATGGGACAGAATGGTTAGCAAGTGTAAAAGTGGTACCCAGAGGTGTTCGAAATGTTACAGATGCTTTACAACAAGCCTTTCAAGAGGATTCTAGGAATACTATTGTTGCACCTTCAGGGCTCCTAAGGGTCGAGGCACTCAATGTTGAAGACATGGACAATTATGATGATTTACCCGACCAACATACAAACGACATGTACACATCCGATCATGAGCTAACTGATAACGAATGTTCTCAAGCTGATTCCTCTCCTGAAGATGAATGAAAATTGTGCATCAATGCGATCCTTAATTTTTAGTATTTTATGTAATATTATTTTTTTCTGTGTTAAATTTTTAACGTCTTATAAAAGTAGTGGATTATTATCCGTCGAGTGGTTTGTAATAAAATATGTTGTGGATTCATGTATAATATTATGTGGAATATAATTTGTATCTTTCTAAACAGTTATAACAGCTAGCCCTATTTACAACACCCGTAATTGTTTACATGAGTAGAATACTTTCACGCCATTCATTTAATTGTCGAAATGTCAATTCACCGTCTAGTGGCCGACAGTGTCATTCACAGTGTTATTTATGATTCAGTGGCAGACAATGTCATTCACGGACTTGATTTTTTTATTGCACACTGATATGTAATGTCAAATTATTTTTTCATACTTTCTTATATCCACATATACATCGACACGTTAAGCCTAAAAAATCACTCTGTTTTGCCTATATAAGTCCGAGTATTTCAACACAAAATCATAACACAAAAAAAAATTTGCAAATGGCAAACAGAGATCTATGGAATTACTATATGCAAAACCGAGCCTCCGTTCAAAACCCTTGAGAAATAACTCGTGTTCCTTCAAGCCCTCCATACGATAACTTATATGTTATTGATGCTCAACCGACAGTTTCACTCCAACCAACACAACGATCTGAAATCCAAACGCCGGTAATTTCGGGACCTGCCCAACTCATACAGCGAGGAATGTTTCGCAAGAAGGCTCACAATAGGAAGGTGTTGAGAGGTGAAAGTTCTCAAACACGCCCAACACAAAATTTCATTCGTGAGGTCATCAATGAGCCACAACAGGGCGACCAGGATTTTAGTAGTCCTCGCTGGACTTCTACTATCAATTACATAATCCGCGAAGGTATAGACATATAATGTACTCGTTTACCATTACAATAATGATTGTAGATGACAAATACTAACTCTATCATTCATAAATATAGGTACTTATAACAATAGGACCACACCATTCTGGACCCAGGTTGTAGAAATACAATGCCTGCATTCACAGTTTGTGAAAGTGAAAAAGGTTTACGTTGTCGAGCAATATTATAGGAATTTAGATATACAATGTATCTGACAAGTTAATTTTATCTTATTTTCAGCTTGTCGCTATGTTATCCAGTGCGACCCCCAACGGCCAGGGAGACCTTCTAGTAACCTTAAAGGATCCGTCTGGAATAATCGAGGGAACCATGCACCATTACATTTTCAACAATGACTAGAACAGAGTCAACACTGGCGTAGGTGCGGTTGTCATTCTACAGAATGTGACCGTAGGCCGTTTTAACCGGAACTCTAAGTACCTCAACATCACTGAGCGGAACATTGTTAAGGTAGATTTTCCATAAGTTTGTAAATATTACTGATAATTATAAACTAAAATCATTTTTCAAACAGATAATTAGGGCTAATTCGATGATTGCTGAATACGAACCAACCGTAGCATCTACTATCAATGAGGAAGCTGAAGGAAGTACTGGCTACGAAAATGAAATAGTCCCAGACTCAGATGGTGAATAAACATTCGACCCGTCCATGTTTACGAATAAGCTGGTTAAACACCAGACTCTTTATGTTGCTTTAATGTTTACTATTTTCCTACCATCTATTGTACGCGTTTATTAAAATGTTGTTATGTAATGTAATATTTTTATATGTTTAATGAAATAAACCAATATTATAACAAATGTTTTGTTTCTTATTGAGCTTCCATTAGAATTAACCAAAAACCTATTAATAAGTTTTTAACGCATTATAAGGTTAATATATTTGTGAATGTTAAAAACAAATCGGGAAACCCTAGTTCTAACATTTTGTAAGCACCACCCACGGAAACATTCGTGGTATTTCGTGGGTAATACATTACCCACGAAAAAAAATCGTGGGTAGTAGTGGGTTTATGAGTTGCCACGGAAAAATTCGTGGGTAACCGTGGTAAAATTACCCACGAAAACCCACCAAGATTTCGTGGGTACAATTTTACCCACGGATACCCACGAAAACCCACATTTACCCACGAAATACCCACGATTTTTTCCGTGGGCAAGTGTTTACTGTTCACAGTGGGTTTTCGTGGGTGTTCGTGGCATTTTAGCTATACCCACGAAAAAATTCGTGGGTTTTTCGTGGGTATATGGCTTTTTTTTACTAGTGAATGTCTCTTTCGGTTGTTGTTAGACTTGGAATGACAGAGTTCAGGGCGACTAGAATGTCTCTTCTTCTAGCTGATCGGTCCAGGAGATTTCCAGAAGGGATTTTAGAGGATGTTCCAATTAAGATTCAGGACTGCATAATTCCTGCGAATTTTGTGGTTTTGGAGTATGATGATGAGCCTGAAGACCCTCTGATCTTGGGAAGATCATTTTTAGCTATTGCTGGTGCTCAGATTGACGTGAGGAAAGGGAAGATCAAGCTGGATCTTGGTGATATTGTCATGGATTTTGACATGAAAAATACAAGGAGAAAATCCACCATAGATGGTCAGACCTTTTTTGTGGAAATTCTAGAAGATGAAGATTCAAGCAAGGCGTTAGAATCTAGTCCTTCATCTATTGCTGTACAGATAATTCCACATCTCCCAGCCCACGATCCTCCTAAGGAGCCAAGGTACGCGCTTCCTGAACTCAAAACTTCGGATTTAGTTCATTCAGATTTAAAATGTGAAAAACCTGTTACGCGCTCATGCAAGCATCGAGTTTCTCGTGCAAGTCTTGGTTTCTCTTTTGATGATTTTGCAGGAATTCCTAAGGAGCATAATAGGACTTCAAGGCCGTTCACCAAAATGAGAATCATTGTTCCTCAACAATACAAGGACAAAGGAGAAGCAGTCGTTCAGACGATGGTTTAAAAGATGCAAAAACTCTTTCTTGGAATCATTCCATGGAAGAGTACAGATCCTCCAGATGTCTGAATTCCTTAACACGGTCAAGCTAACGGGCTAAAAACAAGCGCTTAATGGGAGCCAACCCATTTGTGAGTTTTAATAATTATGTTTTATTTTATTTTCTTTTACAATTTTATGCTTGGTTTTGTTTTTGGTTTTTTGATTTTTAAGAGACAAAAACGTGAGGATGAACTTCAGATGCCTCTGTCGAGCGACACGTGTTATCCGTCGCTCGACACTTGCAAAAGTTCTTTGGTGTCGATCGACATCATCGACTGTGTCGATCGACTCCCTCTCCAGGTTACATTTTTCTTTTCAAAATTTTGATTCCTTTTGTTTTTTATCTATTTTATTCCCCCAATCAGGTTTAATAACACTAGGGATAGTGTCGTTTAAGTCTGGGGGATGTAGTTGCTAACTATGTGTTTTGTTTTGGAGTTTTAAGAATCAATTTTAAAATTTTTGGGTCAAAAACTCCCTTGAAACTTGCTTTGAACAGCACTCAAGGACCATTTCCGATGCAAGTTGGCTGGTTTTACTGAGGTGGGTAACTGGAAGTGGATCGGTTTAAAGAAGCGAGTTCAGATTTCTGGAGAACGCCAGAAAGATGTTGCAGACCCCGACCCTAATGAATCTCTAATCTCTTGTCGTGGGCGTTGCAAATCGCAAGACTTGATTCAGCTTCCAAACACTTGAAAGCGAGGACGGACCGCTCTTGAAATTTCTTCCCAAATGACGAAAACAACTGTCCTAGATCAAAAAGAAAAAGCCTCATGACCCTGTATCCACAAGAACAATAGTAGTGAACGTTGATCTAGTGAAGTCATAGAGATGCAAAGGTATTAAAAAAGTCTACAGAAAAGTGTAGTTCAAGCAGAAAAATGTAGTTCAAGCAGAAAAGTGCAAGTCCAAAATCAGAAAAATCCTGAAGAAAAAGTTCAAAAATTGGCAATGCATCTCTATGATATCCTTAATTGGATACAGTTTCAGAGGGAAGAGAGAGGGTGAAACGCAGAAGAGTGTTAAAGGAAGTGAAAGAATCTAGAAGGTCCAGCGATCGATATTTCCTCGATGAGACCGCACTTAATAATTAAAGGGGTTTGCGACTGAAAGTCTGAGATTCTTTAAGGGGTTTGGATTTAATCTGGAGGACTGCTATACTTCTAGGGAAATATCGAAGTACTACCGTTGACTTTGCAAAGGTATGTGGTTCCTAAAGGAGTGATAATATATGTTTTGCCTAGGGACAAGCAAAAAGCTAAGTCTGGGAGAGTTGATATATCATGGTTTTTACCCAGTTTAGACCATAATATAAGTCCTTTTATATAGAGTCTTTGTAGTGTTTTGCTTGTGTTTTAGAGTCTTTGCAAGTATAAGGACGTTTGGACTTAATTGGTGTTTACTGGAGCGCTTTGGAACAATGAGGAAATGAGCAGTCAAAATTGCAAGTTCGGATTGAAGAATTTAAGGCAGTGTCGATCGACACTGAGCATAGCATCGATCGACACCAAGGAATTTTTCGTGTCGATCGACAGATAGAGTGGTGTCGCTCGACACCACTGTTCCAGCAACCAGAATTTTAGAATCGGAAGATTCTCTTTTTGCGCCGGAAAGCCCAGATGTTTGCAATTGGGCCCTTGACCGTCCTTGTACTTTATAAATACGTTTTTGCAGCCATTGTTTAGGCTTATGCTTTATTTTACTAAGGTTAATAGATATCTTTCAATTAATATAATGGTTTTTGCTTCGATTATGTCTGAGTAGTTTCCCTGTTAGGTTTAGTGTTTTTCAAAGGTGTTTGATGTTTTGCTAGATCTGATTTTAATTGCATAGGATAATATCATTAGAAGTTCTTCATCTTAACTTGTGATTAATGATGATTCTAGATTAGCTGCCTAGAATATGATCTTAGGTTGATTAATAGAAACGACAGTTTTATTAATTGCTAGATCTAGTTTTTGATGAGCAAAATTCCTTTTCGCAAAGACATTTGGTTTAGGGTTTTGTGAACAATTGAACCTGAATTTATTGCTTGTTTAGATTCATAGGATTCGCAACGACAGTTGGCTTTCTAAGATTTAGACATAGATAATCTTTGCAGCGACAGCTGATCGATTTTACATTCGTGTTCATGTTTAAGAATTGAGCTTTATAATCCTATCTTTAATTTATCTGCAATTCTGATTCACCTGCGATTTCTCTGTGCCTAGCCTTCTTTTAATTGATCTTTTCAACCGTTTAAATTGTTTCTGTTTACTTGTTTCCGCATTCATATTTTATTGCTTAGCTCAATTCGAATGTATTAAGCTATTGTGCATTCATTGATTCCCTGTGGATTTCGATACCTAAAGTTCTACAATCGATCTCTTAATTTGAGAGAGTAGCTTAAGGTTAAATTTGAGCATATCAAGTGTCGATCAACACCATGGTGGTGTGTCGATCGACACCACATGTTGCATTGCTCAATTTGTCGTTTGTTCCTATTGCGGTAATTTGAACATTGTTAATTTATGGTTGTTGCATAGTTTGGTATTCTTTCCCTTATTATGTAACCGGTAGACGAGATGACCGTCTCACTGAGTATTTGTGATCATATTCACGGAACTCGTTTTCCATGTGTTGCAGGTAGAGATAAAGTTTGATCGTGGAATCAAGGCAATGAGAAAGGATGATAGGATTTTTATGTTATGTTTGCATTTTAGTAGCACCGGACGTACATTAGGTTGATAGAAATGCTAGTTTGAGTTATTTGAATTGAATTGGAATTTGTGTTGAACTTGGTTTTATTGGTTATGAATTCTTTTGGATTATCTGGTTTGTTTATTTCCGCTGGTTTGTTTGATGTTGAATTTATCGTTGAAGATTATTATTTATGGGAATAATAATCCGGATTAATTAATTTTTTTAAAAAAAGAGAGTTGTTGTTTCAATTTTGAATAAACATGGCAAAAAAATGCACAACCAAGACTCTCTATACATATAGTCCATATTTACTTACAGTTCTGCCACTGCTGAACAAAGCTTTGACAAAGACGTCATTAGATAGCACATCGAGCTTCTTTTGCTCTTCTTTTGCTTTGCTAATTTAAAACAGTACCTCAAATCTTTGACTCTAAGTTTCAGGTTCAATTGTGTTTCTTGACCTGGGAGAATAATCAAAAAGATCTTATTAAGTTTATTAATTGCAATTTCTAGCTATAACCAACATATGGTAAAAGAAGAATATACGAAAATTAACAATTCAAAGATGGAAACAAACCTCTGGGACCAATGACGGTACATTGTAACCAAGGATAATATGATTGCAGCAACTAAAAGATTACACACGATAATTGTCGAAATGCTTATTGGACTCGGACCCTTCTTCTTCTTGCTTTGATTTAGAAGAGCATGCGGTTTTATGCTCACCATTACATCTTATTTCGTGGCAAATGACTAATAAAACTTGTAGCTGAAAACCTTAAAATACACAGTTAGTGACAAACGATTCAGAAACTCCAAATTTGAATCCTTTCAAGTACAAGTTCCATAACTATAATTCAAAATTCAAGTTGGTATAATCATATGAAGCTACGACATGATACCTCAAACTTTGGGCTAAAGTTCCAAGACTCCGAATCCTCGCCAAGTTCGGAGCCTTTAGTTAAGATGTGAGCGACGATGTTGGCTCCGTCGCCGAGAAGCATTTGACAACTCTGGCACCGCAGATTGCTCCGATGAAAGACCTCGACCTAAGAACATGGTGAAAATCACTGCTAGTTTTACGTGTTCATGAAAAAACATACACAAATTCGTCGAATTAGCTTTTGGGTTGCCCAGAAAGTGTGAGAAATATGATTCATGAACTGACTTGAAAGAAAAAAATTGAAGATAATCTTAGACAAACCAAGAATCGATTCCAAAAAGGAAAATTTTAGATTAAAGCCTACGCCATAGATCTTCTCATTGAAATCCTGGATGGTGAAAATCTCTTGAAGATAAGAAGTGAAAATAGATGAAGATGACAGCGCCGTTTGAGAGAGAGAAAGTATTGAGGTGTTTTTATCTACAGAATTAGGATTTTCTCCGGTAAGTTTAGTTTATATACGGAGGCAAAAAAATTCGGTTAGGTTAGTAATATTTCGGTTTAAGTAGAATTTATTAAAAATCTACAAAACCCTATACTTTAAAATGGAAACCTCATCGCTATGTAGACTTCAAACGAAGTCTACAAAAGTGGAGTAGACTTCATCGAAAGTCTAGTATTCAAAACCTAAATCGAATATTTTCTTAAGATTATTTAAAACTGTAAAGAAAAAGTAGTTTCAAACATTTAATATATTCAAGTTTTACACTTTTAACCTTCAATCTAACCTTAAAGGTAAACACATGTTTTCAACTTCTAATGTCAATTCATTTCCCATACTTCTTACTCATAAATCCATTACATGATGTCAATGACATACATGACTCAAAATACTCAAAATTTAACATCACCTTATAGTGAACTCAACTTTTATAATCAAACCCTACATTATAACTTCTTATAAGTTGTTTACTCTAAACCCTAGACCATATATACAAATCCCTAAAACCTAAATCCATTACAATCATAAACTCATAAAAATTATACATACATATTAAATAACAATAACTACTATCATGTGACCACATTGTCACGTAACTTTTAAATGTAATGTGATGGAGTAGAGTATTTGGTATTTATAGTATAAGATGTAGTTCTTTCATTTTCAATCTAATATGTCTTTGTTAGTTTACTTAGTTTCAATTTTTTCAAAAAAAATTTCTAATACTTCACAATTGTTTTTAGTTTGGTTATGAATCATAATTTTTGGTAAAACTAGTATTTATCAATTTATAAATTTAAATATCATATATAATTACGATGCATATTTTTTTTGCAATCTACATAACCTCAAAGTAAACTTCAGGTGTATGTCTACTTAGTAGACTTCTTCTTTGTCGTTGTAGACTTCGTGAGGCTAAAACACTCATTCCACCCTCAGATTTATTCTTTGTTCATTAAGGTTCTAATCGTAATTTTACTACCCTCTTTAGGTTATAGTTGCAAAGAATCACATAAAGGATCTAATTTTGCATTAAAAATAAAATTTTAGGTCATTTTTAGCAAATTCTCCATAAAAGAATATTTAAAATTGCAACTGGTGTAATATTATTGAGGCCATTCCCAAGATATTTTTGCTCGTCCGAAAACTTCGCGTATCTAGAAAGTTGGCTCACGACAACATACACATATGCAAGAAGAACATACTACAACAACTCAACAAGTACGATATGACATACCTTTATAACACACTTGTTACATCACTTACATTGGAAACAATACGAGTCATCAATATTCAACACATCAAACCTATCAATATTCAACACATCAAACCTAACTGCCTAACTAGGAATTGTCTACGTGTTGCGTGGATTTAAGAATTAAGGAACAATTACAAAAATGTTACTTTTGACATGCCACTTTACAAATATGCCACTGTTTGATTATTTTTTTACTAACATGTCATTTATAAATCTGTTTAAAAATCTTATATCTCACAATTCTCAATTTAAAAAAATGTTTTGATTCCTAACAAACCTTAAACCCAATAAACTAAACCCTAATATAACATAGTTAACTCAACCATAAATGATTTTAAAATTTGGAAAAAGTGATAGTGGCATTTTTGAAAAGTGGCATTTCTTGAAATTTCTCAAGAATTAACATAATAAAATATGTAATAATTTCTAGCTTATTGACTAATTGTAATTTATTATTACATGAATTTGATATTTCTAGTAAAATTAAATAATTATTATTTAGGTTAGATGACTAAACATTTGTACCAAATTGTTGGACATATACTTTATTTATATGGAAAAAAATAGACCGTTCATAAAATTACAGCATATAGAAGATATCTCTTTTGACATAAATTCTTAACTTACATGTCTTTATCAATTTTCACTACGATTTCATAAAAATATGTTTGTTCGTCTTTTTCTTGCATGAAACACATTTGTAAATGATAGAAGACTAAGCATTTGTAATAAATTATCTGACATAAACAATAATGTCAACAAAATGTTGGAATGTATCTATTTCATTTATAAAAATAATTTGATGTTAATTGTTTACTTTAAATTAATATTATCATCACACTTTTATTTTAAAGAATCAATTTAGAAATCACAAAATTAAAGGAGCAAATGTCAAAACTAAAAAAAGTATAAGGTTGTAAATAAAAAAATAACACATGACATTTTTTCATAACTTTGGTTTTAGAAAACCTTAAAATATGATATAGATCGGTAAAGAATTCATTTAACAATGATGACCAATTATTATCATAAATCATAATCGGTTCTTTACAACCCAAAGTCTGACTTTTAATTAACCATCCAAAACATTGGCTTTGATTGGTAGACTTTTTTAAATCTTTATGCCATTTTTTAATTCATACAGCTTTAGATTATACCAATCACTAAATTTTTATCAAAAGCTTTACCAACACTATTACACTAATCTTTATCTCAAATCTTTATCTATACAGCTTTGCACTATGCTATAAAGCTTACCGCTCCAGCTTCTCGTTCCAGATTTTAAAAAAGCTAGTTTACCAATCGGACCCATTATCGGAACCCGGAAAGATAAAAAACGTTCAAATTAAAATACTCTCATAGTTTCATAATATTATTAAATATTTCCACTCCTCCCGAGAATATTTTTACTCTGATCATATTCATAAATAAATATGAAATACAAAACAAAACAAAAAATTATCTAAGAATCTGTGCATTTCCAAGCATCTGATGATGATCAGACCGCATCGTCCCACACCCTTTACCTCCATATCCTCCACCACCACCTGCCGGTGTTCCTCCGGCCACCGCCGCCATTCCTCCGCCGTTAACCACCGCATGCTCCTCCAGTGACTGCACTTGCTTCTTGAGAAACTTAACGTAATGAATAGCCTCATCGAGCATGGACACAGTATCCATCTTGGTCCCACCAGGAACTAGCCGTTGAAGAATCCGAATCCGCTCGCTAATCCTCTCCCTTCGATGTCGAGCCGCCACGCTCTGTGGATCCTTAGAGATCCTCACGTTCTTCCTCTTAGGTGGCTTCACAGATTCTGGATCAATATGTATCGGTTGCATCACGGCTATTCGAAAGATCATCTCTCGCATCGCCGCCATGTTGGCGTTATCGTTACCACCTCCTCTTTTTTCCGGTGGAAATGATGACGTGGAGGGGGCGTACCGGAAATTTAAACCGGGTTGGTGGTGGTGAGAGATGATAAAGTCAAGTGGGAGATGGGTATGAGTATGAGTGTGGTTGGGGTTGAAGAAGAATGGGTGAGTGTTGGATTCGGAGACCATCATGATGTTATGGGAATTAGGGCTAGGGTTTGGGTTAGAGAAGTGGTCAGGAAGCTTCTCCATCTGTTGCATCACCATGTTCATAAGTATGTCTGAGTTATCCATTCTCTTTTTCTTTTGGAATTTATAGAGCTTCTTTTTCTTTTGAGAGATATGGTGTAGCTGGTGAGATAAGGGTATGGAGGAAGAAGAAGATGGACTGACAAAGCTTGAAATTTAGGGCTTTGTGTGTGTCTGAATTACAGAAGAGAAAAAAAAGAAGAGGTATGTGAGAACTGCAAACTGTTACTGCCAATCAGAGATTCACCAATATAACAGGAAGTGGAGGATTTATATAGCAGTTTGTGACCCATCCTTATTCTTTAACTTGTTAGTATTATTATATATAAGATAATATATCTATGAATACATTCGGGCCCGGTTCTCGCCCTGTGCCAGCTGTGCAAGCGCACAGGGCCCCACCGTGGGGACCAAATTTTCAGCTGAATTTTTTTGTAAAAAATGTCATAAATTTTTAAATTACTTGTAAAAAATGCCCTAAATTTTATAAAACTTATAGAAAAAACCCTAAATTTTTCCTAAATTTTTTTTTTTGCACAAGGTCCATATTTGATTTAAGCCGGGCCTGAATACATTATATATATATATATATATGTTATGTGTGTGTGACAATAAAGGTTGTTTTCCTAAGATTTTCACAATCCTAAACTTTTACACACACACGCACATATAACCTTCCCATGCATTGAATATTTATATTTATTTTACGCATGTCATTTTGTTTTAACTATAGATAACTTTTATATTTGATTTAGGAGGAAAATATATAGATTGTTTACGTTAAAATTACAATGCTACTTCTATAAACCAGTTACACTATCAGAAATCAATATAGCAACTCGTTCGCAAGAGATCGAAACTAAGAAAAAAGTAGTATTCATTCATTTAGGTGATGATGAATTGAAATTTCGTACATTAGTAAGAGTCATATTATTGACCGTCGATTCACGAAGTGATTACTTTTGTTTTTTTTGGTAGTGTAGTGATTACTTTTGTTTAGATCGACGGTCGAGGTCATTTTAAAGAAGTATACGTGTCTCTAATTGGTGCAATATAGGACCCACAAATCGTGAACAATGGCCATTCTAGACAAATCAAGGTGCATGAACCGTTCTCGCAATTGAGGTAGTCACCATGAATTTTCCTATTTCTACAATTATATTTTTTTTGGTAAAACGTAGATACATTTATATCTCGGTTGGAATATTGGGATCGTTTTAAAATTATAATTACTCTGAACTATAATGGGAAAGAGAGTAGTCGAGTGTTTTCCCGTTTTTTGTAACTAAAACTTTATACTATTATTTTGATTGTTATAAATTTATAATTGTTAACACCCCCACATTCACATGAAATATGTCAGAACCCATCTGTTTCGCCGGGATCTATTCAGGCGACGGCGAAATATTACCGTCAATATCATTTTCTCTGGTTTAATTTGTACCCAAGATTCTACACCATCTATTGTCTTGGTTAGTAACTTAAATTGATGCCATAATCTTTTTTCAAATATAAGACGTGAATATAAAGCAAGTTCTTGGCAATGAAACAAAAATATTTACTACTAACACATTTACTAAATTTTGTTTTATATTGAATTTATAACAATGTATACGCCTTATTAGGAGTGTATATATGTATATATTCATGAACGATTGTTGTCTATATATATTTATAATTTATGTATATCTTTGTTTTTATAAAGAATGTTGTCTATATTAATGGAGTAGATATAATAATCGAATCTCAGTTGGCGTCGAGCGTTGGTATATGGAACGCTTATTAAAGCCGATCGGAAAGGACTTATTGCGATCCTCGTTAAATCCTCTCTCTCTCTCTCTCTCTCTTTTTTTAAAGCTACGTGAGTGTAGTTGACAAAATAAAATAAAGAGCACAAGAAAGATAATTTAGTAACATTTAGTTGCTGAGTAAGCACTTCCATCAGCAAATTAATAATAAATCACTCTTACCTTAAAATGCATAAGTCCAAAACACATCAAATCCTCACTATCTTCGATCAAGATTAATGTCTGGCTTTAATTGTAAAAAATCATAAATAAATCAAGAGAAAAAAAACCACACTGAAAATCACTTCTTGTGACATCACATTTAGTACATCAAACGATTACTTTTGTTGGTTTGTTAATTATATTACACTGATTTCTTCTTCTTTTTCTTCCATATAATTAGATCAAAATAGACAGACACAGTAAGTTGCTTTGGATTTGGTTTTACCCACTCATGTTGACACTGAAACATGCAAGGAAACCAACGAAACGATGACGTTTCGCTGCACTCACTTTTTCAATCAAGAAATCAGCTTTGAAAATAAACGAAAACAAAAATAGATGCTATTTTCCCTTTTTCACCTTTTTACCTCTTAAAAGTCTCTGTAAGAATTAAACACTCCTCATTCCCACCGAATCTAAATTTCTTAACCAAGATTCGAAGTCTTGTTTCGTACTTTTATTTTTGTCTCACGAGGACTTTCTCTTCGATTTTTTTTTTTTTTGTTCCATGTTTTCTCAAAAGTAGCCATGTCATTCATTACGTTATTGATTGATAAATACCGTTAAAATTGAGAGTGATGGTTGCTTGGTTCGAGATAAGTTTGCTAAAAGGGATTATGATTTTTTTTTGTTCGATTTCTACTAGAGCAAATTAATTTAAGTCGTTTTCCCAACATTATCTAACCAAATAAAGAAAATGGAAAGATCATCTCTGATGTGATGTAATACGAAACCTCCAAAAAATAAAACAAAGCTTATGAAATAGGTTTCCGTGAAATCTAGGGTTTAGTATATTGGTACTTAAAATACTTATGAGTTGGATGTATATTTCTTCTCCGTGGTTATTTGGTTGAGGATGGGCATTGTATTAAAATAACAAACTTTTGGATCTTCGAAGCAAATAGCATAGAACTCTAAATTTTAGTTATAGTATATTTAATAATTGAATAACAAAATTGGGGTAGGTTGCCTCCCAAGGCAAGGTAGTGATACAGCTGTGTTCATGTCCCAAGTATCATCTATGCCCGTTGCTCCATATTTACACCACAATTTATATCATCCAAATGATTAATCACGATTTCCGACAAAATTAAAATACTGCTACATAATTTAAATATGTATAGTTGAAAAATGAATCGATGTGATTTTGTTAGTGATAAATACACAAGAAATCGCACAAAGGAATCAACACTACCACTGATAGTTTCTGATCATTATAACATCATTTGTTTTATAAGCTCGATTATTACAATATCCTTAGGTCGTATAGATCACTTTCTTATATCTTATAATTTCTTGAACAAGTGCTCTGTATTCTCCTGACACATTTCTATCCTTTTCTTTTCTTCTTATTATTACTGTATTTTTGTATAGAAGGAAAATACAAAATATGAATAAAATATTTTTTCTTCGTATTATCTTTTCTTCAATGCTCTTTTTATGCATAAAAAATCATATCTCTCTTTTTATTCGGATAAATTCTCATGTTCTCTGTGACAGGATAAAGTTCATGCACCCCTCTTTAATTATTGCTATTATTCTCTTATAGTTGTATTACTGTATATATTTCAATTTGTTTTTGACATTATATATATTTTCAATATTTCTGAGATTTTTTTAATTAAGAAATAGCATTTTCTTTAAAGGTTTAGACAAGCTTCAAAAACAATGCTCACCAGCTTTATCAATACACAAGTTCATACAAAGAGAGCAGTAATGTATTTAGGAGTAATGTCAATTTCCTTACAATAATGGATTAATCCAATAAATTGTAATCAAACAAGTAAACCAAAAAAGAACAAATAAAGAAAGCTTTTATAATATGATAGAGAGCCAAACAAAAGTCAAAACCTAGAAGATGCATGGGAGCCTCCGTGATCGGGGAGTAATCAGTTAAAAAAAAAATTAATATACGAAAGAACTAAGACAAACAAATGGGTGACGTGATAAAGATTTGTTTGTGATAAAGTAAATAAAAACAATGTGTGCCAAAAATGGAAAAATTATGGGACGACTAAGAGTAGATCACAGATCCTTATAATTGGATCTCCTCTCTTTTATGTTTTTGTTTCTTGTATTTTAGTAGGTTTTTGGTATTTGGTACATTCTTTGACTCTTGTTTTTTAACACCCATCCATGTCCCTTGTGCTATATTAAATGTACTCAATTTATATTTTCCGGTGCTCCTTACAAGACATATGACAAATGTATAATGTAAGATAATATCTTTGTTTTCATATTTTGTTTTCAATATTGATTATCTTTATATGTCTGGACGAACTGGAAGGATCATGCAAATAGTTTTTCTTCCGTATACGTAAGTCATGTAAAAATCTCAAAGGTTAAGATGTATATAATTATGTTGTGACAAAGTCTTTTATTTCCGGTCAGTTCTTCGTCCAAATATTGCTAAGATTCAAGAGCTTGTAATGTATGTCTTCAATGAAAAAATCACTCCGCTCTACCACATATCAAGAATGGAAATACTACTACTCCGTTCTACTACATATCCCGAAAATTAGTTTTAGGATTCGATATGGAATTCTTGATTATGAAAACAAAATGATTTTTTTTTTGTCGCTACATAATTATAGATTAATTAATGAATATGAAAATTGTCTTTTCAAATTATAGAGGAAACAAAATTAAGTAATGGAAGTCATAGTTTAAAAAACAAAAACTATAACTGTAATTCGTAAAGAGGAAATAATTATAGCAAACAAAATATTTGATATGGTCTGTCAGTAAAACTAGTATATCACTATGTAACTATGGTCTTTGTGTTCTTAAACCCCATATAATTTCCTACATAATATGAAACGAATTGCTAAATACACTAAATACCGGTATTAAAAAAACTACTAAATAAAGTAGGTTTTTTTGGTTGCTCAACTAAAGAACTGGGTTTAGCAGATAAAATTCCAATAACCAGTGCATATCAACAAGACCGTTAATAATCAGATGGACCTGGAAAACTTATGTGGCCCATTCAAAATACATGCTTATAGCTTTTTAGTCCATAAGGCAAATGGGTCTTTTGTATTTGGATTTAGTATTAACGGTGTAATTGGTAAGAAATTTCACTGGTTTAAATTTTTATCAACAGAAATCAAGAACAGAGACAGCGAATTACAGATGCATATTCCTTAGATGTTTTAATATGATTGGTTTGAAAATGCGAGAACTGCAAGTATGACAAAATGTTGTTGGAGTAAGCTTGAAGATAGCTTATGCGTCGAGGCAGTTGCAGGGAAGCGAGCGTAATCGCCCTACGTATGATCTCGAGTTGGGAGCAGTGGTTTTTGCGCTTAAGATATGGAGGTCTTATTTATATGGAGCGTTGGTGCATATTTATACGGATCACAAGAATTTGCAGCATATCTTCACTCAGCCATTGTTGAATATAAGACAGAGGCACTGGGTTGAGTTACTTGCGAATTATGATCTAGAGATTATCTATCATCCGGGCAAGGCTAATCAGGTAGCAGACGCGTTGAGTCGACGGAGTTCCGATTCAGCTCATGAGCAGGATGTTGAGGCCCTAGTGGGCGAGATTAGCACGTTGCATCTTTGTGCTACTTCGTAGGAGCCTTTGGGCTTAGAGGCGGTTGATCAGGCAGATCTTCTCAGTAGGACTAGAGTTATGCAGATAGAAGAAGAAAAGAGCTTGAGTTTGCAGTGGGAGATCGAGTATATCTCAAGATGGCTTTGTTGAGGGGTCCTAACAGATCCATAGCAGAGAAAAAGTTGGGTCCGCGGTTTATGGGTCCGTTTCCGATAGTGGAACGAGTTAGATCAGTTGCTTATCAGCTAGAGTTACCTCGAATTATGAAGGCATTTCATAGATGTTTCATGTCTCGATGTTGAGGAAGTGCCTGCATGAATCAGAGGAATTGGTGGCTAAGATTCCTGAGGATCTTTGGCCTGATTTGACAGTTCTGGCAGTTCCTATGAGGATTCTTGAGAGGAGCATCAAGGTTCTGCATCGGAAGAAGATACCGTTGTTGAGAGTCTTATGGGATTGCAGTGGTACAGAGGATAAGACTTAGGAGCATGAGGCAAAGATGAAGCTTAGGTTTATGAAGTGATTCGACAAGCAGGTCGTAGTTTGAGCTTGGCTATCTTTGTGGTTCTAGTTTCGGTTATATTTTGAGTTTTGTAGTTTTGGTTCATGTATTTTCGTTTCGTTGTAACGATTTTACATTTTTGGAAATTTGTAAGATGGAGTTTTCCTTATTTATTTTCCGTGTTTAATAAGATATGTAGTTCTTATTATCATATTGATATTTCGGTTTTTGGGAAATATCATGCCTTGGACCATGCGAGGTAGTTCTAGTCAATAGGTGCTTAGAGATGCTTAAGAATTGATTACTCTAGGGACTGCAATCCTGAATAACTCATTTATTTTTGGGGATGTGAGTTCCCCAGAGGAGATGTGAGTTCTCTTGTATATTTTTTGGGATGTGAGTTCCCAGCGGAGATGTGAGTTCTCCTGTATACTTTTTGGGATATAAGTTCCCAGAGGAGATGTGAGTTCTCATGTATGCTTATTCGGGATGTGAGTTCCCAGAATAAGTAGCGATTGATGTGAGTTCTTTCACGAGGATGTGAGTTCCCCAGATACCGTTGACTCGAAGGATGCGTCCCGAGAGTGCAAGCGGTATAAAATGAGTTAAGAGTAATCAATGTCTGAAAACGTAGAAAAGCATGAGACTGGATGGGGGCCTTGGGGATCGGTAGTGATCTCAGATTATTTGACCAGGTTGGGTCACTGTGATGGTCTTAGTGGGCAGTTATGTTGGGATTCGAGGTCGAATCCAGATTAGTGGGGAGAGTTGTAACATCCCGAAACCAGAGTTTTGACTTTGGAATGGGGTGTCGATCGACACCATGTGTGGGTGTCGATCGACACCATGTGCTGATTAATGTTCGGTTTACGTTTTAATCGTTCGGTTTGCGAGTCGGTTTAGGAAAAACCTAGGGCTCGTGAATATATAATTGTTCAGTAGTCTTTGGCCTTTTGCATCATAAAAATAAAAGAGAATTCAGAATCAAAAGGGATTAGAAGATTGAAGGATTGTTGCAAAGAAATCCGTCATAAACTCCCGTCTGATTCCTAAAGGCTTAAGGTCTGTTGTGTCTCGTGATCAGTGGTGTTAGAGACTCGTTCCAGCGAGTTTTTGGGTCCGGTTCGTCGCTGTTTTGATCAATCTCGTTCCTTGTTCTTCGTTTCATCCGAGATCGAGGTGAGTGTACGACCGTAGGCTCGGATTATTAGGTTTCGGTTCACAATGTATTTAGGGATTTTCGTGTATGATTCATGGTTTTTTTGTTATGTGTTATGGTGTTAGAATCGTTTGGTTTTTGGTGATGGAATGTTGATAATCGTGAGTTTTGGACTGTTTCGAAATCGTGAACTGTTTATGTGGCTTGAGTGTCGATCGACACCGTGCCTTGGTGTCGATCGACACCCGTGTTTTGTACTCGGGAATTTTTAAGTTAATTGTTGATTGTTTCCTGATAAATTCGTACTTAGCCTGTTGACGGGAATACCGTCTCACTAAGTAATTATTAATTACTTACGCATCTCTTATTTTTATGTGATGCAGGTAAACGAAAAGTGTGACTGCGAAATCAAGGCGTAGGAAGAGGATGTTAGGATTTAATGTTTTTGCTGTAAGACAAGCGAATCTGGTTGTTTAGGTTGTTAGTTCTGGTTATCATTCATGAATTGGTTTATGGAATTAATTGCTGGTTTTAATTATTATTTTTGGAATTAATTTATTGGATTTAATTTAATTAATTTTATTGGATTTTATTTAATAATTTATTGAATTATATGGTTTTATGAATTTTCGCATTAGAATTGTTTAGTTAAAAAAAAAAGCTTGGTTGTTTTAATCGACAAAAGAACATAGTCTCATCGGCGAATAAGAGGTGATTCACATAGGGGCTGCTTTTAGCCACTCTAATACCCTTAAGAGACCTGCGTTCTTGAACTTTGCGGCATAGATCCGAAAGGACCTCGGTACATTGGATAAACAAGAAGGGAGATAGCGGATCCCCTTGTCAAAGACTTCTTGAGGGAATCACTCTTCCTTGTGGAGTTGTGGATACCCATTGATAAGAAAAGTGTATGAAATCGTTGAAACACATTCCAAGATCCATCCGATCTATGTTGCATGAAAACCAATTCGGATAAGAACCGCTTTAAAGAAATCTCATTCGATGTGGTCATAGGCTTTACTCATGTCCGTTTTGACCGCCATAGAACACCGCTTACTCGCTTGTGATATCCATAAGAAATGGAGGGTTTCATGGGTAGTAAGATTATTATCGGAGATAGCTCGACCAGGGACGAAGGCCGACTGATTTTTCGAGACTATACCGGGAAGGATCTTTTGTAGTCTTTTGGTAAGAATCTTTGCAATAATCTTGTAGAACACATAGCACAAAGCTATCGGTCGGTAATTCGAAACTTTCTTTGGGCTTTAATTGTGTGTTCATGCATGAGTTTCGGTTCGATAAATTTTACGATCAAAGAAAACAAAAATTACTAGTTTAAGAATTTAGGCTTGGTGTCTTGGTGTAATTTGCAACTCAGGTTTGGTTTGAATTTTGTTATGGTTTAATATATATATGATTCAGTTTTCCAATTTTGTTTTTGGTTCTGATCATACCAGATTAGAACAGTTATCTAGTAGGAATCAAGCTTCTCAAATTTCTCTGTGTTTGACTATCTAGCTATTCTTTATATGCGGTTTTTGAATGGAAAAGTTTGTTTCTCCTCTTTATGAGAATTATTTAAAAATTGTACAGAAAGGTTTGGAGTACTATAATATTAAGACCAGAAACGTTACGAGTGTACAATAATATTATTTGAAAGTTAATGATTGCAACAAGAGTCCTTTTACTGGTAAAGGTTGGTTATGATCACTGATCACAACGTAAGCAAAACAGTGAAATTCCTCAGTGTACCTAGCTGTAGACTGTCTGATACATCTCATCTAACACACACCTTTTTATTTGGCTGAATTTCTTAATAATATCTCCAATAATTGTCCTAATTAATTCCAATACATTATTTTCTTTACCTATATTTGGCTTTTAGGGCATCTCCAACAAGGGTCCTCATTTTGAGGGGAGCAAATCCTCAAAATGAAGATTTAAGGGTGGTTTGCTCCAACAATGAATCCTCAAAAAACTCCTTAAATATTAAATTAATTGCAATATAGTCCTTCATATTTACAAAAGCTACTAAAAATGATAAAATTTTGTAAATAAATATAAAACATACAATTTATATATTATAGAACACACGATATTCATTAATTTATTATACAACATAAAATATCACATAAAACTTACATAACAATAATAAAACACACATAAACATAAATTTTACGAAGTTTCATATATAATAAAAATTAAATTAAACACTATTTCCGTAATGCTCCCATATGTGATCAATCAACGCGTTTCGAAGTGATAAATGAGCTTTTTTATTTTTTATTTGTAGATTACGAGCTAAAAATTATTGAAATCGAATATTTTAATTCACCGCTATTTCAACAGTTACTTATGGCGCTAATCTTGCATCTCTAATTGGTGCGTTGATATCACGTTCATCTTCGATTATCATTTTATGCATTATAATACACGATGTCATTCTATCATGTAAGTCTTCTTTATGCCAGTATCGTGATGATTCTACTACCATAGCAAACTTATATTGTAGAACTCCAAAAGCACGTTCAACATCTTTTCGACATGCTTCTTGCCTTGCTGCAAATAATTTTTAGACTCTCTCGATGATAATACACGTGAGTTTATGAGTTTATGCAATCGATCTGAGAAATCGAGAATCATACAAAAAAAAAACTCAAGAGCAACAATAACAATCTTATTCACTCCGAATATTTATAGACAATATTTCTGTGATTGTGGAAGTTCAGGATCCGATTTATCTGAATACTAGTGTTTTGATACCACTTGTAATATATGTAATTTGTTTTAATTTGTGTTAAATTTTTTAATGTATTTTTATTTTGTGTGAACCTTAATTAATGTATTTTCTTGATTGTGAACTTTTTTTTAATATTGTAAAATATTTTCTATTTTATTTATTGTATGAATTTTCTTTTTAGTATTATAAAATATTTTTTATATGTTTAATTTTTTTTAAATAAGGTTTACACAATTATTAATGAAATGTATAAATATAGGGACCAAATTGAAAATAACAACAAGTTTTGAGGTTTTGAATAGTGAAACCTCAAATTTGAGGTCTCACTATTCAAAACCTCAAAATTTGAGGATTGAGGACTTGTTGGAATGCAAAAAACCTCAAAATTTGAAGATTTGAGGGCTTGTTGGAGATGCCCTTAACACGAAATTTGTTGAAAATCATCTGCAACGACTTAGGGGGTGATTGGATGGACTGTAACTATAAATTATTTGTCGTAGTATTTAGGTTATAGACGTTTTTGTTGTAGTTGTAGATTATTTGTTGTAGAATTTGGGTTGTAGATATTTTTGTTTTAGCTGTAAAGTTTTGGCTGTAATTATTTTAAATTAAATTATAATTAGAAAGTACTAGATATATAATAACAAAATAACATAGAATTTATTATGCATATCTATAATAGTAATATTAATTATATGTATATGTACTATATAAGGAAAGGAAGGAGAATAAAAAAAGAAAATTACAAAAACAAGAAGTCTACAACCCATCATTTTTTTCTACAGCTTCAAAAGCAAGTAGGTAGGAAATACGGTACTTACAATTTTAAAGAGTGTTTTGTGGATTTTAGGTCGTCTCAAATCCCTAGACCATCTCCATCGACGTTGAGAGAGTAGTACACACCCAAAAACCCTCACCGATAGTTTCTCTCTCGAACAGCGCCGCTTCTGGTCTTTGTCGAAATCCAGTGGGTTTGGACCAGTGCGCAGCGGCTCACACAGCGCCGGTACCGGTTCTCTGTCATAATCTTAGATTATAGTTGTTGATTTCTTTGATTCTCGGTCTCAAATCAAAAAGTCTCCAAATTGAGCTATGGGTAGATCTCCAAGAGGCGGTGCTCTGGCGATGGTTGCAGAATCGGATCTGTATTCGGAAGGTGATTGGTGAAATGTTGGTTTCTCTTCGGCGAAGATTACGTTTCGAGATGGCCTGATCCGATTTCGTCCGCTGGTTCTAGTTTTTGACCAACCGAAAACCTTATCGTCAAGTGTGATGATTGATGAAGTCGTTTGCGTAAGAGTCCGAGTCTCGCTATTGTTCCTCTTTTAGGATTGTGCTTGATTGTGTCTTGTCTCGGTCTCTGTTTTGGCTTTGTGAGCGTTAGCTATGGCCCTATCGGTGTATCTAGCTTGGCATGTTTGTTTTAGACTATCGATTTGGTTTATTGCTTTGAGGTTGTGGGAGTATGTCTGTTAGGACTCCATTTCTGATATCGGGTGCTTTTTTAGCATTAGGTTTCAGTTAGTTTGGCCTAATAATTGTTTAGGTCAGCTGTTTTTCTGAGAATTGTCATATCTGCTGTCTTCTCCTTGTTGGTTTTCTCGTTTTCTTCATGGGTTCACAGTCATGATATAAGTGTTTATGGGTCTGTTGGGTTTTAAGCTTGATTTGCTGTTTGAAGTTGATGTTTTGGAGGCAGTATATCCTCCCCCAGCCGATTAGTGTCCTCCCTATCCGTTATCCGAATAACTCTTCTTCCGGTGATTTATACAAACAGCGTGTCGTGCGTATTGGGTTGTGTATTAGTATGAAGAAGCAAGGATTAGTTGGAGCGCTTGATTTGATAGTTGGTGATCTCTTCTTCCGGGTTTATGTTTGGATTTGGTCATGCTTATTTGTTTGTCAATTGGTCTTAGGTGTTGGTGTTTATTCCGAGATCGTATGCAGTTCTCGCTTCCCGTATATCGTTGATGAGATGCAAGGATCCCTCTGGTTGCAAGGTTTTAAGCTCTTGGTGGCTCGGTGTAAGGTTGACGAATGAATCGACAAGATGTGAAATGTTTAGTTTGCCTTATTATATTGGTTGTCTCTTTCCTTTCTAGTTAGGTTCTTGTTTGGTTTTAGATTTAATTTATCATTGTTTTTCAATTAATTAATTTTATGGTTTAAAACTACCGTAAAACATTATTAATAATGCCCGGTTTTTTAGTTCGCCTTAGACCTCTACAAGACTTGGTACGGCATTGGCGCTAAGCGATGGGTCACCGCCCGCTTAGCGCCTAGCGTTTTTTTGAACATTGGGTTTAAGTAAGTAATCATTTCATAGTATTTTTTTTACGTTGTTCGATACCGTACAAAGGTAAGGTAATAAAAGACAGCGTTGCGTTAAAAACGACGTCGGCTTGGCCAATCGTTCGCAGGATCCCCCAACGACGTTACTTTGCGTTTTTGTTTGGGAAAGTCGTCACACGTGCGTTTGTGGCTGGACGTTTTATCCGAACCCGATTACCGAACCCGATTACCGAACCCGAACGAACCCGATTTTGAATGTGAAAATACCCGATCGGGTTTCAATTTCTTAAGGTTCGGTTACCCATACCCGATCGGGTACCGATTCTTTTTTTTTTTTTACACACACATTAGTGATTAGGGTTGGATGTCATTGATTAATTGGTCAGTATTAATAATATTGTATGACACTCAATTCAATTTCTTATTGAAATTGAAAAGTTTTTTTTTTTTTTTTTAATAACCAAAGTGAATTGTTTAGATTTTTAAAATTTGGAGATGATTCCGGTAAAACCGTTGAACAGTTACCGTTCCTTTACAGTTCACTGTTTTCACATTTTTCTTAAGAATTATAACTTATTCATTCATATATAGCTTCGATTTCTTGACTTGATTGAGCATTGTTCCGTTACACTTCATATGTTCATCTTTAAGTATGTTTTTTATTGATTACAGTGCTATTTCGGGTTTCGACAAAAAAAAAAAAAAAAACTATTTCGGGTATAGTTCGGGTATACCCGAACCCGATCCAAATATATGTAATACCCGATCGGGTATCATATCCCTAAACATCGGGTACCCGATATCCGAAATACCCGATCCGAACCCGATCGGGTACCCGAACGCCCAGCCCTAGTTTGTGCTTCTTTTTGAAAGATTTTAGAGATATTCCACAAATGAACCTTATCAAAAATGCAATATCGAAAAACGCCCGAGAAAAAAGGTCCGATTAAAATAGCCCCCTCGTGAATCAATATGAGCTGTACACAATTAATAACAGAAAAAACTTTGGTTTAATATGCAAATTCGGATTTATTTATAACTTTTTAGTGTATAGTACTATAAAATCTTGGTTCTAGTACCAAAATAAAGGGGTAAAATGCAAGATTACACATATTTAGACCTTTTTGAAAACGTTAAAATCTAATGCTGTGTTTTTTATATAATAAATGTATTAATGATGAGGTCGTAAAACGAAAAAAATCATGACCGAGAAACCGACTCGGCGAGTTTCCCGATTCGTTCGACAAGCTCAGGTGATAACTTTTTAACCGGTTTCCTCTCTTTCTCCGGTCGGAAATCAAACCCGAGTGCATCCGACACTTCTTCGGAGCTCCATCCAGCTTTCCGAAGCGACTCCGAGAACCGACCCGCTTTAAGAAGCAACGCATCTAAAACAGCTTGATTATCTAAAATTACCATTTCACCCTCAAAGAAACTAGATGCTGACACGTGTACGATGTCATCTACGTCGGATTCACTCCAACCGCCCCCTCTTAAAACCGACCCGATCCGGTTCACGTAATCGTCGACCCATTTCGGTGTTTCCGATCTCGGTAACTCTAGATATCTCTCCGGCGATGAAGAATGCGACGACGACATAGAAGAAGCTGAGTTTCTCCGGCGACGATCTACCGCCGCGTCACTCCAAAACTCTACCCATCTCGGAGTACCCGACCCATGAACCCGACCCGAATCTAAGCTCATTCTGGAGAAATTCGAAGACGAAGACGACGACGACGTAGAGCCGGCTGATTTCTCGCTAACCGAACGCTGCTTGGTTAGAATCTCCGGGCACGAGTCGGATCCTCTGAACACAGACTCACGCTCGAAGAAATCAGATAGATCCGACCCGCAACAGAAAATCCGGGTCTCGTCGATGTAGAAAACCGGGTTACCCGCTAAAGACGGGTTACAAGGAATAAAGCAGTGATCGAAAATGGGAATCATCAAAGGAGCTCTTTTGAGTGCGTTTCTCGCGACCCGTAAAGCCTTTTCCGGGTCGGACGGTCTCGGGCCCCAAGATTTGCTCCAGAGAGTGTTTCTCGCGATCTGAAACGACACGGCGGCGATTGAAAGATCGATCATGGCTCGGAGATGTAACCGAGCTCCGGGAGAACGCCAGTCTGGAAATCCGGCGCCGACTGGTAAACCGGCGGCTAGAACGGCGCGGAGATCAGGTGGGAACGCGAATGCGAATTCGGCTTCGGCTCGAGCGAATTCGGAGTCGGTTAGACCCGGTTGGACATGGATCCTGGAAGTGTGTAAGTGTGAAATCACTTGGTCGGCGAGGGATGAGAAAGAGACGAGACTGTTCCTGACCGTTGGAGTCGTTGGTGCGGCGGCTCGAGCTGAGAGACGACGGAGACCCGCCGCGTGTGCTGGCCGGAGACCGGTCATTCTCCGATCAACGTCGACCATTTTTTTGCTTTATTTTTTCGAAAGAAGAATAATTTGGGAGTGTGAGTAATGAGAAAAGAGTAAGCTTTATGAGTTATGGGGTTTCAGATATGTCTGATAGCGAACCGAAAAAGATGATAGGCGAGAGAGAAAGAGAGAAGCTTTGTTGATCAAAGTATGGAGTTCCTTTTATTTATAGCAAGTTTTGTTGGTGGGTCCTACTAATTGTCTCTTCTATTTTTATTTTAATGAAATAGTATTGAAATTGGTGGTAGTGGTGGTGACAAAGAAAAAAGGTACGATTTGTGAGAATCTCTAATGACTTGATCGACTAGACTAATTCGATGATTATAGTTTTTTTATATATTTTTTTTTCATTTTAGATTCTTTTTTATATCTACATTGTTAATAATCTAAAATCAGTATCAGATACCTTTCTGATCGGTTTACACTTTTGTTTAGTTCTCTTTCACGACTCTGATTTTTTTTGGAAGCATGTAGGACCACGCGTACATTATTATACTAGATACCAAGCAAGGTAATAAAATTCGATTAGCACATGAATCAAACTATTATAAAAAGTCGGGTTCATACATAGTTCATTTGTTTTGATTGTTGGTTTTTTATATGGACTGAGAATTAATCATATCCTATATATATTAATTGAGGAGACATTAAAACCTCAAAATCCTAGATGTCGATCATTGAGATTTTTAGGAAACATTTTAACTTAAAAAATCATATGTGTCATGCTAAGAGACATTTTAACTTAAAAAATCTTATGTGTCATGTTAAAAAAGTTTTAATGGCTAATTATCATCCTATTAAAAATTAAAATAATAATACATTTCTAAATTTATCAACATTACGAAACATTCCTAAAATTTCCTAAACTTCTGCATTAATTTTAAATAAAATTCCAAAATATACATTTATATATATATATATATATATATATATCTTTTTTTCAAACCTAAAATAAAGTTACCATCACCACTTCCATATTTATAAGCTAACAAACATAAAAACTCATATCTAACAACCACCATCTACAAAAAATAAAGACTTTTTCCGGTAGGAGAATCTTTAGTTCAAGACTTATTATTAAGAAACTTAAAATTCGAAAACTAATCGAATAATTTTTGTAGTGGACATGATTATTTATCTAATATTTTAACTTATGTAAATAATATATTTTTCTATACAATAAACTGAAATTTATATTCCCACGCATAGCGTGGGTCAAAATCTAGTATATATTAATTGAGGAGACACTAAAAGTTAAAAATCATAAGTGTCATTCAAAGAGAGTCTTAAAGAACATATTAATCCTAAGTGTCATTCAAATATGATCTTAAGGAACACATTAATTAAATCAACCAATCAAAACATTTCAATTTAGCATGGTGGTAATATCTACATATTTCAATATTTCTAATATATATGCGGCATTGATGACAAAATATATAACTACCAAATCTATTACCATACCAGATGACTCAAACCGATTCAATTAGTAGTATTTTGGTTAGTTATAAAGTTGGTTTTAAACAGATTTTATAGAGTTATTGAAAAACATTTATTTTTGTAAATATGAGATGTATATTACTCGATTACATTCTTTGTCATACATTATAAGATAATATTTAGCTTTTTAGTTTCGTTATTGTAAATCAATTTCTTTCATTTTTATATTTTGTCTTAAAACGTAAAACCTATCACATATGAAGACACTCAAGATTCATAAATTGATCGAATAATTTTTTTTAGTGGACATAATTATGTATCTAATATTTTTTTGGTATGCATGATGTAAAACAATATATTTTTATTTTACAATAAACTGAAATTTATATTCCCACGAATGGCGTGGGTCAAAATTTAGTTTGTAATGTAAAATTCACTTGTTCTTAACCGTAACAAAATCTTCATCTTTTTGTAAGATGTCGCAAACTGGTGAACAAGAAGACTGCTATGTTGGTGATCGCTCATCGCGCTAATAAAAATCGATTTCGTTTCGGGTCGATTTGAAGATAGAGCTAACAAACTGCAAACAGGGAAAAAGTGAAGTGTCCATGCTGATTTTTTGTTTTCCGGTTAATGCGAATTTTTTTAAAAGTTAAAGGGTATTTTGACAAGATTTGTTTCAAAACTCATACATCTCTCAATCGAAATTTAAACTTTACTTAAACCTCTCTCAGTTTTAGATTCGAACAGGAAGTTATATGACAGCATAACCATTTTACTCAACTTGATTACTAGTTCTATCATTTTAAGAACGATAAAATAAATTATTGGAGTTTTCTTAAATTAGTTTTCAAAGTTTTTTTTTTTTTTTTTTTGATAAACTTGAAGTTGGGTCGAACCTTAATCTCTGTGGGTATAAAATCAGCTTTTAGTGTGTGACTTGTGATTAGAGGTTTGTACCGGAATTTGAAGCATTGTAGATAATAAATAAATGTTGACAAAGAGATTAGACGTAAGCCAATATCATTCCCACTCGGCCACGCTGCATCAAATCATGTTCCTCATTTGTTTAGGGGCAAAATAGATACTAATCACTATTTGATTTTGATTTGTATTTATCCACTTAATCATAAGTTTTGCAGGTGGATTTAAAAAGTTTAATACTAACATCTTGGTCCTTTACCAAGACATCATTTTCTTCTGATATTTTGTTTCTTTTCAAACACCTTCTTTGAAAGTCCTAGAAAGAAAATAAAACAGTACACATGCAGCTTACGCGTGAATTGTAGTTGTAAAGTTGAAAATTCCACCGCTTGTGTTAAAACATTTTACTTATCTATATATATAATATAGTTGTGACTTAACCCTTTAATTTAATGCGATAGTGAATCTATGACCGTTGAGGCATAATCTTTAGGGGTAAGCAATAAAAACGGTCACGCGACTCTAGGCCACACTACTCGGGAAACTCACATGTACATACCAATATCGCATGGATTCTTTAGAGAAAAAAATGTTTCGAGTGTTTAATCGAAAAAGCATAATTTAAAAATAGTAATTTTGTAGTACTATTACATTTTTCAATAGCTTATTAAGCTGTGTGGACATAATTTAAAACTGTATGCTAGTTTGTGTATTCATTTTCTAACGTCGTCGAAGCTGCGTATTATTATAAGCATTAATTTCAAACTAAACGGTCATTTTGTCAGCTTAATCACATGTTAGGTATCGAATTTATTTTATCACATGTTAGGTATTGTCTAGTTAAAAAAAAAAACCCTAAGCTATGTTTTTTAGAATGAAATGTTATATGCATAATTTCGAAGGAGAAACAAATTTCCATGGGTCAACTGCATAGATGCATACCGTACGTAACTCGGGCGTAATTAATGGAGTGCTAAAGAAGTTGTTAAGCTTTTTCTGAAGAGATTAACTTGTAAATTACATTTATTTGATGTTCACACTTGCAAAGCATATAATACAAAATCTATTTTACATGATTAAGAAAATTCCAGGCGGTTTTAAAAATAAACATTTATTTTACTTTCATTGTTTGTTGCTTCATTTGAACAAATAAAATAACATCCAAATAACATACTTGTTTTAATAACTCAGTGTATTTACAAAACTAACATATTTTAAACACTAAATAACCTTTACCATTTTATTCTATCATTTTCTACCATTTTCCTATAGTGTTATCAACATAAAAAAAAAAAAAAAATTGATCAAGCTAACTAGCTAAGTAACTCATTATAAATTAGCTAAGTAACTTCTACACCACTCCACTTGCCCTGCCAGTTATAATTGTGTCCGACCCATTTCCAAAGTTTTAACTATATATCTATTCTTGTTATACATTTATATAGTTCTCAACGTTTGGTGGCATTATACCATTCATATACATTATCCAACTACACACTACTACTTAATATTTTCCCTGAAAAATTGCAATTAATTTTATGCTATTTACTGATGAATCCACCATATTTTTCCCTTTCAATATCTTTCTGATCCATCTGACGGTATCCACTACATAGTGATAGTGGCTATCATCTTTATTGTCGTCGATCATCAAGATTAAAAACAAAAATTACCGAAAATATGAGTTTTAACCTTACATCTCTTCTCTCTTCTATAGTCTCCTCATTGAATTCTCCTCGACCGGTGCCGGTGGCTCAGTTAGCACTGGTGCCGGTCCTTGGGTTTTGTTTCCTTTCTTTGTTTTTTTTTCTTGTCTACGGTTTATCAGGCCTGAATAGAGATTTGTCTTCTTTTGCATTGTGAATTGATTTGGTGGGTGAGGTCATGGTGCTGGTTCGGGTGTTATTAGGACTTGTGGTGGTGGCTTGTAGTAAAAGTGGCGCCGTATCCACAGATCTAGGATGTGCGAATCTTTAACTCGCAAGAACTACTCTCGTCATCAAATCCACCTCTTTGAAGTTGCAGATCTCTTCCTTCGCATGTTAGCTCTATTCAGTGTGCTTTGAATTTCTTTCGATGTCTCTTTAGTTTTTGGTTCCTCGTGGGTTGGTTCCGGCATTCTACAATTAGTGTTAGTTTGTTCGTGTTTGGGTTTGAACTCGTCTTTCGAGTTGGTTAGGCCTTGCTAAACGTTGGTTGGTGGTCTATGGCTGATTTGTTCTCAATAAGTGTTGGTTTGGTTCTGGCATTCTACATGAGTTCCCTTTGTCTTCCAGTACGGGCGGTGGTGATTGGTTGTGTAGTTGAGGTTTTGATTGGTTTTGGTGTCGAGTGGTTGTGTTCTTCTCGCAATTTTGTCTCGTTAGATATGCTATTGGAATTTTTTTGGTACTTCTCTTCTCCTCATTTTTTCTTGTGTTCAGCGGCGGCTCCTCTTTGATCCTCCTTGTCGTTCTGGTTTGATATGCCCAAGAGTTTTGTTTGGTTGTGCTGCTCGCCTTTCGATTCTATTGGTGAATGTGTTTTGTTCTTGTGAGTTTATTGGTTGAGTATTTTCTTTGAAGAAAGTGATCTTGAGACTAATTTTCCTTGGCCAGCAGAATTGCGTCCTTATTTCTTGTATTTTTTAGAATAAAAGTTCCAATCGGCGATGTACATCAATAATGAGCCGACTCTATTAACTTAGAGGGGTTTTGTTGAATATCATCTGGAATCTCCTCGAGTGGTTGGGCTGTTTTTATTGCTGGTGAATCCTTTCTTTTAGGTTTTCACTGCCTCTACTAATTTGTGCTTGGTTGTAGCCTCTATCGTAATGGTTGCGTTTCTTCGATGCAAACTTGTTTTCCATGTCCGATTGGTTGAGTTAGTATGCGTTTTATTTGCTCTTGTGGTGGGATTGTGTTGTAACTTTTGATTATATGGTACCTTAATTTAGGCTTTGTCGCGCAGCCATTGTTAGAGATTTGTCTCCCTTTTGTGGGCTCTTCGCGATTGTTCCATTGCAAGTTTAGCCGCGGTTGGGTTTATACTCTTCCGACTTTGGTTTCATGTGTGTATTGTCGAATCCGTATCAATATAATATTTCTAGATGTCAAAAAAAAAAAGCTTACATCTCGTGATCATACAAAAAATGGAGCATAAGATGATGGATGGATTCGATCAGTAGGTAAGATAACGTATACTAAGGGCATTTCCAACAATGACCTCAAATCTTCAAATTTGAGGGTTTTGGCTCTCCAACAATAACTTTAAAACTTCAAATTTTGAGGTTCATCTTTTATTGCATTTTAACCCCTATAATTATATACATTTTAAAAATGTTCTTATTTCTTAACCATTTTAATCTTTACAAGTTTGTTAAAAATATGGTTTTAACAATATTTATCTCGTATCGACATATAAAAAATAAAGAAGTTCATTTATCATTTTGAAATACATTGATTGATAATATGAAGCTTAACTCAAATAGTTTTATTGAATAATTTGATATTTTATTTGATATTTATCTTTTAGTTTCTATTTTTACAATTATTTCTATTCTTATGTAATGTTTTCTTAATTAATAATTTTGTGAATTTTTTTTAATGTATGTTTTACAATTATTTATAAAGTTTTATGAGCTTTATGAATTATGATAAATAAAAAGGATTAAATTGCAAAATAATAAAATTTTAGGGTTAAATTTAAAGTTTTACCATTGGAGAAGAACACCCTCAAACCTCAAAAATGAAGTTACTCTTGGAGATGCTCTAAGAAGTTTTGGTATGCTTGAGTGCTTGACCAAAAAAAAAAGAGGTTTTGAGTATTATCACCGATGACAAGGCAATAAAGTATTTTATCTTATTTTATAAAGAAGAATAAACAAAATTGTAACTCACGAGATCGTAACACGTGTATAATATCGTTTAGATGATGACACATGCCAATTAATTAAATATGTAAGTTTTTCAATATCAAAATTGTTAATTACCCGAAGAAGTTAAAATAATTTTACAAATTGCACAAAACCTCTATACAAATAGTTATATACGATATTTAGTTGACAACGATTTTTAATAAAGGGAAATTTAACATAAAACAAAAAATATGATTAAAAATAGAAACAAGCATATTTCCATCGTTATCGTTATATATAGGTTTATGTTTAACATATGTATATCTATGAAGAACAAAAAATAATTGGCAATGGATAAAAGTTTAACATACGTATATATAGGGAACATAAAATAATTAACTATTGCTTAAAAAAGAACTAGATCAACGCGAAGGTGAAAAAATAAATAAAATTTGGTTAATAAAGGGAAATTTAACATAAACCAAAAAATATATGGTTAAAAATAGAAATGAGCATATTTCTATCGTTCGTTTATATATAGGTAGAGGTTTAACATATGTATATCTAAAAAAAACATAAAATAATTGGCATTGGATCGAGGTTTAACATATGTATATCTGTAGGGAACATAAATAATTAATTATTGCTAAAAAGAGAACTAGATCAACTAGAAGATGAAAAGATAAAGAAAACTTGGTTAGTGATATGTTTTTACACGTTAAAAGTTTACAAAATAGCATCAACGAAGAATTATCAAAAAATGTAAAAATGATTTAGTAATACTACCAAATAGTTAATGATTTAAACAATATTTACATATATCAAGCGTATATACTTTATTGATTACCAAAGTCTTCAAATTATAAAGAGATATGAAACTATATTTTTCAAATTATATATGAATCTATAATTTTAATCACTATATTATTTAAGTTAGGGTTTGAAATAAAAGATATACTATACTTTTTCCTCCAAAACATTCTTTAAACATAACTATTAACTTAAATCAAATATTTCTCGTATCGCGGGGGTTTTATTCTAGTATATTAGAATTGACCATTTTTCGTTGGTACATGAACTATGTATTATATACGATGTGAAAGGTTGGAGTTAATTAGGTAGGCCGTATAGGTAAGAGTAATGAAATGTTCTGATACGGTGAAGAGTAGTTGTTGTCTTGGTGTGAAGCTTTTGGAACATTTACAAGTTAATGTTTGATTGTTAGCTGAAGTTCTGTGACATTTTGTAGGGTCCATTTGTCCCAACCACATAATCTAACACCTCGATCTTAATTATTTTTGGAGGAAATATAAGGGAGATGCCATAATTTTGCAAGTAGATCATTGATTATTTTAGGAATATACATGTTGTGGTCGATTGACTGCATGAAATAATAGGCAACTCAAAATTTTTATTTTTTATTTTTATAGTATTGATTCTGTTTCATCCAATTTTGTAACTAAGAAAATTTTAAATGCTAATTATAACCAAATCCGAAAAATTATTCAACTATATATTTTAGTGTAGATAGTTTTCCTTTTAAAAATCGTCTAAAAACTCGAACGCGCCATAAAACTTGCATATCAACTTGAGTTTTTGCTATATTTATATAGTATTATTATAGGTTCAGTTGACTATCCCAAATCAAGTTTATATTAACAGATCTTATTTTGCACATCAAATGATAAGGTCAAACATATTCGACTTCACGTGATGTTCCTTATATCTTTGACATATATGTCGACGAAATTTATGGCAATTTCCTTGAATTTAAAGTGTCGTTACAAAATGTCAATATCGTTAGACAATTTTGGGTCCGTTTGTGTGGCTTTCGAGTCTATCGACCGTTGTTATGTTCCTACTCGATCACAACTATCGATCAGTCAATTTGGCCCAACAGCTTCGGTTTGGTTCAATGTCGTCGTAAGAATTATGAAAATGTCAAATCTCTTGTTGTGATGGGTTGGTTTTCTTATATTGTTTTTTCTTGTTGGTTGATGTTAAGAGAATTAAGGACACACTCAAGTTCGACGTATAATATTTATCTTTCAACTAGCTGAAATAATATATCAAAAGAAGACCTAACAGAACATATAAAAGAAAATAAATACTAAATCGAAACTTAAGATGATATTGACATACAAAATAGAATTTATAGATAATATCTAAGAAGAAGTTCGAAATATCCTTTTAAAAAAAACTCTTTTCATTTTCAAAAATACCTCCATGAATTGTCCATCTAAAATGACACAAACTAATGAGTTTTTAGACTTTAAATTCTAAAGGTTTAAATTTCAAAGCAGATTTTTGACCCTAATATAACCTCGAAACGATTTTTTTTTTAATTTTTATTTTGGATCACCGTTTTTGTTGGACCGGCCTGTGTGACATTAAGTTTTGAAACAAATATAGTTTTAAAATTTATATTACTTTTATCACATTTGAAGGTGAGCCACTCGATCGAATCTAAAATAAAATAAAAATACGTAAAGAAGACCTATATTATGTCAATGATAGACTAGTATCAATATTTATTTACTAAAATATCAGAACCAACAAAAATGCTAATATTAGTATATAACTCAAATAGGCTTTAAGCTCCTCCCATGTGCTTAATACAATAATACCTTATAACCTTCCACAATAACCTATCTTACGAAGAATTAATATAACAAGTAGACGGTATTATAGTATATGTATATATATTTTAAGCATACACAAGAAAACACATTACTTCTGCTCTCATCAAAAATAAATGCAATGTCTTTTACTTATCAAAAAATTTTAAAATCTAGATTTATAATCTCTTTGAATTAAGGAATGTTAAGTGGGTTTTTTTTTTTTTTCTCGTTGGTGTTCAAACTCTTTAATTTATCAATGGTCTAGTTAGCACATCAATTGAGGTAACGCCGGCTCACACAGATGTTATTTGAACATATAACTAATCAAAACCTGGAAAAAACGATTCTATTTAAAGTGGAAGAAGCTTTTTATGATAAAAAGTAGAATGAACTTTATTGCTTAATTCACTACCTCCTTTTAATAAACAAATATCATTTTGAGATTCTTTTATGCATATACTATATCCATAGATTAATAAGCACTCGTGTGATTGGTATCTCATATCTCATATCTCATCTTTATAAATCGATTCTTGGTAGAATTCTAGCTAGGAAGGCTATAAAGCCTACCAATGTAGCAGCGTGCGTGCGTGCAGTGGTCGAGGATAAAGTGAGTTTCTCATTGTTTTCTTCATTCTTTTTGAACTTTGAATCAATTTTTTATGTTGGAATGAATTTTTCGCGAAAGTGATTACTGATTATGTATGTATGCGTTTACTTGCATTCGCTATACCGATTTGTTTCCCCCACAGGTATGTAATTCTATGCGCTCGTAATTTATGTATGAACATTGTAACTTTCGGGCTTGCCAAAAAGAGTATATATATTCATGCATCTATATAATAAGAAAACGAGTTTAGTTATATCATCATATATGGTGGAATCACGTCAAAAATAATAATATTACATGGTTACTTTTTAAGTTTTTATATAGATGGTAAGATCTTAGGATATACGACATTGATATAATCACTGAAAAATATACAAACAAAGTAGAGTTCATGCGGAATAAACATAAAAAACGATAAGGACATATATAAAAGTAGATCTTAATAAAATAAAATAAAAAGTACATCTTGACTAGAATATTTTTTTCAATATTTGTTTATCTGTTATAATTACATATTGTGAACTGCACACTTTAAATTTTCGACATTATAAAGAGACGTCTAGTCCAAGTTCAATGTTCCAATGTTTTTAAAATCGAATCGGCGACCGAACCGGCAAAAATTTCGGGTTATGGGTCAATGTGGTCCGACCGGATCGAACCAGATTTAAAGTTTTTTTTTATAGATACTAGTATAAACAATTTTTTACAACTATAATATCGAAATACAAAATATATCCTTCAAATATATATATTTAAATTTTTCAATCATGAATAAAAACACATCAACTAAATATATATAGTGTTTTAAAAAGAATTCAAGTATAACAATTAAAAACCATTTAAATTTTTGTTTAAAAAATTATCAAACAATGGATCAGAGGTGACAACAAACAAAAACCATTATGAAATGAAATAAAATACAAACCAAATTAAATCTAGAAACCAATACTTTTAAAATTGATCTCATCAAATTCAACTTTCAAGTAAAAGACAAAGTTTGAAAATGAATAGTAAAATTTATAAATCAAAATTTTTAGAAACGTTAAATTAATAAAAAAAAAATAATGAAATTCAAAACTAGTATTTATTTTTAAAAATTTTAATCATAAAAAGATAAGGAAAAAGAATATGAAAATATGCAAAATTTGATATTTATTCTAGTTTCAAAAAAAAATGATATTTAATAATCAAACTCGGTTCAACCCAATCCGGTTAACTCTCCGGTTCGCGGTTGAAACCGGTCCCGTCCGGGTTCAAAACACTGTGTTGTTCTAATAAGCAGAAGTGTCAAAAGTAAGCATGTATTTAGGGTTTGTTTGCAAGTAGTTTCATATAAATATGAATTTTATATTCATGAGAATTGTAATTAAGATGGTGCTTAGGCGGCCTTCCATGAATTTCAGTGTAAAACCATTTTATTCCTAGTGACAACCTAAAGATTTTTCTTTCTTTTTTGGCACGTAAATAACTTTTTTCTCTTTACTACTGATTTCTTTTATCCATCTTGTTTTTATCTCAATAAATTCTTTTACAACAAAAACAAATGATTTGCGACTCATCAAACTCTAACGAACCCTCCACTCCACCACCCCCACATTGAGTTTAGAATTAATAATCGTTGCCTATTGTTGTTGTGGTCTAATATAATGAGTCTCCTAAATTTGGTTCACTGTCTAAATTGGACCGTCCGCTTTTATGGTTCACCGACTAGTTCCTCTTGCTTTAGTGAAGTTAGTTTCAAGAAGTATATTATTCAAATACGGTTCTTTTAACCAACCATGAATAAATTTCTTTTTTGGGGGGTACATTAGACATGTAATTTCAACATTTGGGTATTAGAAAGTTGACAGCTTTCTATATGGTTGTGTGTTACACATGCTTGTATTGCTAATTACGTACATAGTTATTGGGCCATAAGAAGCTAATTGGGCCAAAACTCCATAGAATCATTCCGTATCGTTTTGTTGTAATCTCTTTTTCTTTTCTTCTCGAATGGTTAAGGACATTATGCAACTTAGACCATGTGCAATGCACATCTTAAGGTGTCTAATTGTAGTGTTTAATCATAAAAATATAATTAAACTAAAGAAAATTAGATCCAAAATTTTGGATCTGTGTCCTAATTAGGATTTTTAAAAACACTTAGGATCTGTCGACGTGGCGTTTCATGATTGGTTGATGAAAAATAATCAACGGAGGAAAAAAAAACGCGTGAATACGCGACTTTCGTCTCCCTCTCCCTCTCCCTCTCCCTCTCTCTCTCTCTCTCTCTCTCTCTCTCTCTCTCTCTCTCTCTCTCTCTCTCTCGTTTCTCTGAAGGCGATTTGCAATTTCAATGGCGAATCGTCTGTAACTTCTGTTTTAAGAGGAGAAATCACTCAGAAATAGGCTCATAAGTGGTGGATTCTCTGTGGTGAAAGTTTCTTGCTCATAATCGGCGATTTTGGTTGAGAAAACCAATCAAAAATTCCCTCATCAGCGGTTAATCTATTTGCATGGTACGAATTCTCTCTTTTCTTAGGTAGATCGTCTTCAATTTAGGGTTTGTTGATAATATTGGAACTAGGGTTGCGTGAAATCGGATTAAAGATAATTGAATTTAGGGTTCTTGTGGTCGAGATTAGGGTTCTTCAAATTTGGGCTTTGATCTAATTGATTTTAGGGTTCTTTCATGTGATTGAAATTAGGTATATTTGAATTAGGGATTTGATATAATATATTTTAGGGTTCTTTGATTGTTTGGCTAATTGTAGAATTTCGGATTTTGGATGGGATATAATTTCTGATTTGATCAAATTGATTCGAGGTTACGACTGCATAGAAGAAGCCAAAGAGATGATTGTATCATTCTCAGATGTTTCTCTATTCATATTGAGATTGTTTGCTTGAACAAACTCTTGCATTCTGATGTTTCTCAATTTGGTTTCTTCAGGTTTTAGAGTTATCACTGCAACTGATGGTAAAGAGGTTTACAAAGAAGCAAGGCATCATACTCAGTTGTTCACCGCTTCAGAAAGGTATTAATCTTTACTGAACCCTATAATACATCATTCATGGCTGGTTATAATAGTCTTAGATTAGGTGTAGTATTGATTACTTAGTTAGTGTAATGCCCCGACTCTCAGGCCCTTGGGCCCAACATGTCCGACGGTCGGTGCTTTAGTCCGGGAGGCTCGGGAGTCATGTTTACTGACCCTACAAATCACCACGTGATCTTTTCCCGTGTTTTGACCTCACTCACACGGTACTGGAACTGACTTCCCAGTAGGTCACCCATCCTGAAACTACTCCAGCTCAAGCACGCTTAACTCTGGAGTTCTCTCAAGACCTATGACCGAAAAGATAAGTGCACTTTGGTGATATAGGTAGCCAAATCAATTCTTTTAAGCCTCTCCTCCTACACCACATATACCATATATGCCCTGAAATCGGGGTGTCACAATCACCCCCACTAACAGATCGCAATGTTCTCGTTGCGCATACCAAGATCGTTACCCCGACAAACTGACTCACACAGTTGTCAGGGCTCGCTCTGATACCACTTGTAACGCCCCGACCGCCCCTCCCATGAGCCCTTGCCCCCACTCTCAGGCTCGTGGGCCCAAAATGTCCGACGGTCGGTACGTTAGTCCGGGAGGCACGGAAGTCATGTTTACTGACCCTACAAATCACCACGCGATCTTTTCCCGTGTTTTGACCTCACTCACATGGTACTGGAAATGACTTCCCAGTAGGTCACCCATCCTGAAACTACTCCAGCTCAAGCACGCTTAACTCTGGAGTTCTCTCAAGACCTATGACCAAAAAGATAAGTGCACTTTGGTGATATAGGTAGCCAAATCAATTCTTTTAAGCCTCTCCGCATACACCGCATATACCATATATGCCTTGAAATCGGGGTGTCACAGTTAGATTCATAACTGGTAATAAATGCTTGTTTAGTTATAGATTATGACTAATTTGATGCTTTAATGGTTAATGACTTTGTGTGTGATGGAAACTTCCTCTGTCTACATCAAACTTAATGGATGTCTGTGTGATAATGGTTAGAAACTGTAGCAGTGATGAATGTTTAGTTAGACTTTAGACTGTGATGAATGGTTAGTTAAACTGTAACTTAATGCTTGTTAGACTTTGATTGGTTGGTTATTGAGTTTCATTGTAGATTAGGTAAAGACTAGACTTTGTAATTGAATGCTTAAAAAAAGCAGATGAACTACTTGTGTTCTGCTTAAACACAAAACAACCTTCAACCTCTTGCTATATAATAAACTATGCATATGAAACCTAAAACCATTAGTTCTTCTCTTTCTTACATCTTTCAAAAACTTTCTTCTTCTGTTTCATTCATCTTTTACAAATACCTTTCTTCTCCTGTTTCATCTTCTCTTTCTTAACTCTCATAAGCTAGGTTACAGATTCTCCTAATCAATATAGTCGTCAAAGGTCCAACTTTATGGACCTTAACAGGATAGCCACTACCCTGAATACATTCCGTTTGAGAGTTTTTCCCAAACTATACCAGTTGGATCATCAGAAGTCCCACTCTTTAGTACTCAGTGTTCTGATGATCCAACACTAGATCAAGAGATACCTAAGGAACGTAAAGAGAGAAAGAGATGGAAACCCGCAGAGGATGTTGTGCTCATCAACTCTTGGTTAAACACCAGCAAAGACCATGTAGTGTCAAATGAGCAAAGATTTAGTGCGTTTTGGACACGCATATCAGCATTCTATGTTGTTAATCCTAGTATTGCAGCTGGTGAGAAGAAAGAGCCCAATAATTGTAAGCAAAGGTGGAGGAAGGTAAATGATCTTGTCTGCAAGTTTTGTGGAGCCTATGAGGCTGCAAAAACTAAGAAGAAAAGTGGCCATAATGATAATGATGTTCTCAAGCTGGCTCATCAAATCTTCATCAACGACTACAAGGTAAAATTCACCCTTGAGCACGCATGGAATGAGCTTAAGAATGACCAGAAATGGTGTGCAATCTCTTGTAGTAAAGGTGTAGGGGAAGGAAGTTCAAAAAGAAGGAAGTGTGAGGATGCTTCTGCACAATCTGCTAGCTCTCAGTCAGTTAACAATGTAGAAGATGGAATAATGGTTTGACCTCCTGTGTTAAAGCATCAAAGGCCAAACTTAAAAGGTTAGTGACCAAGACATCCACTGTGGAAAAACAAAGCAGAAAGCTTAAGAACTTTCAGACCATGTGGGAGATAAAGCAGAAGGATTTAACTATGAAAGATAATCTTTCAAATAAAAAGTTGCTAGAGAGTCTCCTTGCCAAAACAGAGCCGCTATTAGATATTGAAATGGCTCTAAAGAACAAGCTAATTGCTGATATGTTGCCAAAATTCTGATTTCGTTTGTTTCCAATTTCGGTTGTTGTTTCATTTAGTCTATCCTTTCCATTTTCAGTTAATGTGTTTCCTTATCAACTCTTGTATGAAGTTTTGGAATTTGAAATGAATGAATTAGTTAAATGCAATGCATGGTCAAATTGTGTTTCAATTTCAGTTTCAAATTGTGTTTTGACTCCGTTTGTGAATGCTTGGTAGTTAGAATGTTTGCTTTCTATTTATTGGATTGAAATAGAGTTTGTACTTGTGATTGACACAACTTTGTGTATGTCCTTTAGCAGAAGTTGAGCTTCATGGAGATGGCAAGAAGAAGATTAGAGAAGATGCATTGCACATGATGATCTGTTCTTCAGGTTAGTTGTTCCTACTGTATACTTGTAATTAATGTATGTTACTAGGTTATGTTAATTTGTATTCATGTTGCCGCAGGTGATTAAGTTGTATTCATGTCGGCACAACCAAACACCACAAGTCACAAGTCCTTGGATTCATGTTGCACCATGTGTTGTATCACATGTGAAAGATATTGTAACTTGTTTTGGTCGTATCTTTTTCTTTTATTTGTAGCCAATGGTTTTGTTGCTTTCTTTAAACCAACGTGGTCCTATCTTTGTCTTATTTCTTTGTAACCAATGAATTTTCTTTTGTTGATTTGTTATTTATACCGATACCACAAGTTTTTCTTTTGTTGTACTCTACCTTTCCTTGTGCTATATATGTCTGTAAACCAACATTTCTCTCTTCTCATATTATGCTCCTTCTCTTCTCTTTCTTTAAATTGGAAACCAAATCTCTTTCTCTTCTATTACAAATCCAATATCTTTCTTCAATTACAAATTAAATCTTTTTCTCCTCTCCTTCTCTTCTTGCCGTGGGAAAACATAGTTCCACATATCAAATCTACTTTTTTAACAAAATTTCATACAAATATGACATCTTCTTCCCATAATCCTGTCGAAGGATCAATCGATCAAAATTTTGAACAAGATTTTGATCAAACTTTCTATGAAGAATTCGATAATTTGTTCATTGATTGTAATGATCGTAACAAGCAACCAAGTCAAAGAAAAAACAAGTCTTTATCAACAGAGATCGCGAAGACGGACATGTGCGGTTATGGAACAATTATTTCAGTGAAGACACAACTTACCCGTGTCATTTATATCGTTGATAAATTCTCAAATGATTTTCGATTTTTTTGACAAAAGAAAGATGCTACTGGAAGGCGCGGTCTCTCTCTACTTCAAAAGTGTACAGTAGCAATTCGTCTCCTGCCATATGGTGATGCGGCTGATCAAGTCGACGAATACCTCCGGCTCGGTACAAGTATTGTTCTTTCATGCTTGAAAAATTTCGTCGAAGTAATAAGATCTTTTTCGGAAATGAGTACCTAAGAAGACCCACACCAAAAGATCGTCAACCATTACTTTATGTTGGAGAGGAGCGGGGATTTCCCAGGATGATAGAAAGCATCGATTGTATGCATTGGGAGTGGAAGAATTGCCCCACCGCTTGAAAAGGGCAATATTCACGTGGATTTGGAAAACCCATAATCGTTTTAGAGGCTGTAGCTTCATATGATCTCTGGATATGGCACGCATTTTTTGGCGATCCAAATACCTTAAACGATCTCAATATTCTTGACCGCTCACCAGTTTTTGATGATATAATTGAAGGTAAAGCTCCACAAGTGTGTTTCTCTGTCAACGGAAAGGAGTATAATTTGGCTTACTATTTGACAGATGGTATTTATCCCAAATGGGCAACTTTTATCCAATCTATTCCACTTTCACAAGGTCCAAAAGCATCTTTATTTGCTGAACGTCAAGAATCGATCTGAAAAGATGTCGAACGTGCTTTTGGAGTTTTGCAAGCTCGGTTTGCCATTGTTAAAAACCCAGTTCTTTTTTAGGATAAGAAAAAAATGGAAAAAATTATGAGAGCATGTATCATACTCCACAATATGATAGTAGAAGACGAACGAGTTGGATACACTCACTATGATGTATCAGAGTTCGAACAAGGGGAAGGAAGTTCACATGTGGATTTAACGTATTCTACAAATATGCCTACAAATGTCGCTAATATGTTGGGCATTCGAACTCAACTTCGTGATAGAATTATGCATCAACAATTGAAAAATGATTTGGTTGAGCATGTATGGCAAAAATGTAGACATGATTAGAACGCACCCACTACAAGAAAACAATCGATGCGACGGTTTGCGACGAAAATAAGTTTGTCGCGACTAGCTCGTCGCAAACATAATTTCTTCGCTAAATTGCGTTTCCTCGCAAATGCGTCGCTAAAATAGCAACATTTTTGCGTCTATTTAGCGACGGTAAAAATTGCGACAACCTAGCGGCGATTTGATTTGTGATGGTATTGCGGCTGTTAGAATTGCGACAATCTAGCGGTTGCTTGATTTGCGACGGTTTAGCAGCGGTTTAATTTGCGACGTTTAAATTTGCGACGAAATTGCGTCTAAAATTTGCGACTGTATTGCAAGGTTGATTGATCTAATGTGCGACGAAATTGCGAGGACTATTGATCTGATTTAAAAAAAACAAAATTTAAATTAAATTTTTAATTTTTAATTTTTTTTTTTTAAAAAATCCGAAAATATTCAAAACTTGAAATAAAGTTTATTACATAAAATTAAAACCGGAAAAAAAAATCTAGGATTTGCCTCGAGAGATGGCGTCGGCTGCGTCTCAAGAACCACAAAACCAGAGCCGGAAGCAGAGCCGTATGTAAGATAAGCACGCTCTCCTGGTAGTGAAAGACCTATACCTCTACCTCCACCAGCAAAAATATACTGACTATACTCGATATCCATCTACAATATATTTTAAATATTTTAAAACTAGTTAACCTAAACATTAATTTTAAAAAATTAGTAAATTAACAATTTAATTGATTCCAACAATATAAATAAAATAATCAATTTGAATGATTCCTAATCTTGAAATTTTAGTTAATTATCAATTTTAAAGTACAATTCCATATCTAAGTAATTACTCGGAACCATTCTAATAAAAACCACTTAACTAATTTATTATCTACAAATACAAAATTTTAAAGTAATAAAAACACAAGAAAATTTTTAGGATTACTTTAGAATGTCGGGGATTGATTTAGGAAGTTGGAGGGTATTGTTTTAGAGAGAGGAAGTATTTTTAAGATAGAGGGAGGGAGAAGTGTGGTTTGAGCAAAAAAGTGAAAGTTGATTATACAGGAAATTTGTAACGTCGCAATTTCGTCGCAACCCTTTTCGTTTACCGCGCACAAATCGTCGCAAATGCCTCGCAAAATTCCAAAATTTATAAAAGCTTTTCGTTTACCGCCATTAATCGTCGCAATTTCCTCGCAAAACTATAATTCCCGAGGTGAATGAACGTTCAGTAAATTGATTTGACTGTGTAAATTTCATCGCAAAATGTAATTCGTGTTGCGTGGCAATTGCGACGTTGTCGTCGCAAATACGTCGCAAACTCCTAATTGCTACGCATTTGCGGCGAAATCGTCGTAATTACCACGCAAAAGAGTTTTAGGGTATAGTTAGGGTTTTAAGTGTTTTAGACCATTTATATGATTCATAAAGTGTAAATATACACGTTTTTAGGTCCTTAGTGCATTTATGAAGCAAATATAGCCCAATAATTGAAGTTCTTCGTAAAACCGTAAAAAAAGTTAGATTGATCATATTCATAGTATAATGTATGATATATACTTATGTTTCTCGATAATGTTTTCATAAGTGTCTTACTCGAATAATTTTGAAAATATTCTTATTCATTACACGACTCATACGAATATTTTTATATACCAATAAGGGGATAATTAAAACGGCAACGGTTAAAAATGTATCATTTAGGGTATAGGGTGTAGAGAGATTTGCGACGGATTTGCGACAAAACCCTTGCAAAACCGTCGCAAATCTCTAAACCCTATACCCTAAACGATACATTTTAAAACCGTTACCGTTTTGGAACCGTAAAACATGGTGTTTTGGAAATATTCTTATCATGATGAAGAAGTTTAATAAATTAAATTAAGTGTATTACTTTCCCGTCTTTAGTTGCGTTGTATTAATTTTTTTAAATAAAAAATAGCCTATTTGCTACGGTTTTGCGACAGTTTTGTCGCAAATTTCTCTTTTTGCGACGGATTTGCGACAAAACCGTCGCAAAACCGTCCTAAATTTCTAAACCCTATATCCTTAACGATACATTTTAAAACCGTTACCATTTTGGCACCATAAAACATGGTGTTTTGGAAATATTTTTATCATGATGAAGAAGATTAATCAATTAAATTAAGTGTATTACTTTCCCGTCTTTAATTGCGTTGTATTAATTTTTTTTTAATTTAAAATGGCCTATGTGCTACGGTTTTGCGAGGATTTGTCGCAAATCCATCGCAAATTTCTTTTTTTGCGACGGATTTGCGACAAAACTGTCGCCAAACCGTAGCAAATAGACCATTATTAATTGAAAAAATTAATACAACGCAATTAAAGACGGGAAAGTAATACACTTTAATTTATTAATCTTCTTCATCATGATCAGAAATATAAGTTTCTACTCCGCCTTCATCTTCGTCATCGTCTTCCTCCTCATCTTCCTCGTCTTCATCAAATTCATCTCGATTTCCATCTGAATCCTCGAATATCACTTCAAGACCACTATGGAGCGGGTTAATTCTTGTCAAATCGTTGGTCACGTCCGTAGGGATCGAAACTTCTTCGGTTTTGGCAGGTTGCACTAGAGTTTTTTGCTTAAGCTTTGCGACCCGTTTGCGACTAAAATGTTTAACTCATAAACAAGTAAGAATAATAAAAACATGTTGTAATAATTTTCGCCACAAATTCGTAGCAAATTTTCTTTCGACGCAAAAAGAACGCAAAAATATCGCTATTATCACGAAACATCTTATCACGCAATCTCGTCGCAAATACTTAAACATTTGCGACGGTTTTGCATCGAAATATTACCACGCAAATTTGCGACAATTTACGTTGCTAGACAAGATAACGTCGCAAATTAGACGCAAATTTGCGAGGCTTTTTTCCGTCGCAAAATTCCCTCGCAAAAAGGGCCGTTTTCTTGTAGTGACCGTTCCTTTCTGTTTATGATTTGGAATTCTATGTCATGTATGTTTCTATGTCATGTATGTTTAAAATTTCATTAAATGCAATATATTTTATGTTTCATCCAATCTACTATATTTATAAATTTTAAGAAAATAAACTCTATTTATAATAAAATAAATTTCATATTTTTTTAATTTTGTTAAGAATCCATAATAGGATCCCACCATTGGAGATAAAAAAACATTAAAAAATTGTTAAACTTTCATAATATAAAATGTGCTAAGATCCATGTGAATGGTTCTCTATTGCATATGTTCCTAAGGTCGTTTACATAAACCCACTAGTATTTCAATAAATAGAAATTAAAAAAAGTATTTTATTCAACGATTTTCTATAAGATTTTTCACTCGTGGACTATCCTTATTCTATAATAAAAAGTAGAATCTCCATATTTTTTAAAGTATAGTTTGTATAGCAATGACAACTTGTATTTGCTTTCGTAAATTCCAGGTAAAATACACATACAGATCTATTTTTTCTTCTTATAAATAAACTACAAAAAGCAAGGTCACTCTCATTACTTGGGCCGGCCCAATAAACCTTACCTGAGTCGGCAACACACTCTTTTTCTCTCCTTTATAACTTAAATCATCAACTAACCTTCCTCTTTCCCCTTAAAACCTCCACACTTATTTACCAAAAAACCAGCCATTGATACCCCCGCGTCGTATCCACGCGCCACCGTTATCTTCTTCTTCACCTCTCCTGAAACAACTCTCATGGTCGCCGGACATCATCCGCGAGGAAGCTTGGTCTAAGCGCCAAGACATCTCCCGCCGCAGCCATCGCCGCCGTGGGAAAAGCTTGACCGACGAAGATCTCGACGAGCTCAAAGCAATTTCGATCTCGGATTCGGATTCGGATCACCCGAAACCGCCGATCCGAGATTGTCTAACACGCTTCCCGCTTTAGAACTCTACTTCGCCGTCCAGAAAAGCTACAACGACACCGTTTTGAACAAATCCGGAACGACGTCGTCTTCTTCACTCTCCGACGGCGATACAAGCCCAATAACCGTATACAGAACCAGTATGTATAATAAACCTATACATACACATATACAATCAAACGATCTGCGTTTGATTTGTATTTGGTTAGGCGATGATCCGGAGACGGTGAAGACGAAGCTGAAGCAGTGGGCGAGAGTGGTGGCTTGCACCGTTAACCAATCGCCTCCGAGATGACGGCGTTAATTTAAACGTCTGTTAAACTGTCGTGGATCCCATATATTCAACATTGTAATATTATTATTTACACACGCAAATAGTAAATTACCAATATGAATTTTGGTCCCAACTTGTCTCTAGATTACATTATTGTTTATTATATAAAACATGTATAATGCCTCATTTGATTGATCTTTTTTTAGTATGTGATATATAATATTATACAACAGACCACAATTTGCAAAAGTATATTCTTAGATTCTGTTCTACTGACTTTTTACCAGGCGTTGGTGGATTATCTTATATCCATGTGTAATATAATTTGATATATGCGCTTAATTTTGCTTAGCCTTCGTGATTTTTGTTCCAGTCAAACTATTATTTGATAGAATATTAATAAGACTTACTGATTCAGTTAAATAGTTTCACTTTTTGTATTAACGAAATAAAAATAGATTCGACTGGTTTGCAAATGAAATACGTATTTTACTAAAGTTAGGATTAAAACTGAATTTATGTAATTGAATTCATATATGATTTAGTTGATTTTACCGTTGTAGCCGACTTTACCGGGGATCAAGAAATATTAGTGATTCTAATATATGATGATGTAACTTGGTTATATATTATGTAGAAAAAACATTTGCCATTTGATCATGACTAATTATTATGAACTTTGCTATGGAGTTAGGGGATTTGGTTGGTGCAGTAACGAGACCAAGAGTATAGCCCTCTTTGAGTTTCCAAACAAGTGAAATTCACAAAGCCTTGGAAGTGGAACCAACCAATTCGTGTTTGGAATTTTTTTAGGAGAAAAAAAAAGTTAATAGAGGAGTATCTTTCAATGTCCTTCCTTATTGTTACAAAAGATAGGAGACTTAGTTCGTATGCCTCAAGAGATTTCTCTTCTTGGCTAAAGAATTTTTTTGTCAATCAGAGTGCCTGATCCTCTTTGTTTAGCTTTTTTGTATTTTTGGTGTACATATCCGTGCATGGTTGGTCTTTATACCCTTTTGGCCTCACTTGAATGAATGTACTTAGACCCTATTATGCTTTAGGGAGTCTAAGTTTATAATTGGTGCTTCCTTTTGGGTTTCAATATAATCGGTCATTCTGTTGTTTCGATGTCAATTTTTTTTTTTTAATTATGATCTAGTGATGAGATTCAAGTGAAAAAAGCTTTCACATCTTTTTTGTTGTTAATAATAATATGTAAACCACATTTTTGTCGTAGAAAGTGGGCCTTTTTAGTTATGGGCTTTTTAGTAATAGGCCCATTTGTTACCGCTTTTTTGAACGAAAGAAAAGAGGAAAGTAGAGAGAAACGTTTTATTTTCTTTTGTGAATTTCGACGCGGAAATTAAACAGACCGGAAGAAGAGCTTTGATCGATTTGTGCGATTCGATTCGTGTCTTGACGAAGAAGAAGAAAGATATGGTTCGTACATTCGATTTCTCCTCTCTTTTTTCTGTGTGCAATTTCTGGGGATTCAAATTAGGGTTTTACGGTGCTAGATAACTCAATTTTTGCATTCTGGGTTTTAAGATCTGATTCGTAAACAATGATTTCTGCGAAAATTGATCTCTTTTTTGGCTAGTTTTTGCCCTTGTTGTGTCCAGATTTTGATTTTTGAGATTTGATGTGATTTTCGGATGTTTATTGCAGTCGAGTCTGTACAGAGGTGTATCGAGAAAAGAGAAGCCGAGACGTCATCATGGGTTAACACAGCAGAAAAGGCAAGAGATCAAGGAAGCTTTTGAGCTATTCGACACTGATGGATCTGGCACCATTGATGCTAAAGAGCTTAATGTTGCTATGAGGTGATTTTTGGTGTTTGTATATATGTTTCTCTCTTCGTTTTCATGATTTTGGGAATTTATTGATTTCTTGAAATGACTAGGGCGCTTGGTTTCGAAATGACCGAAGAGGTATTAATACCTTTTTTTCATATTTTGAGTTTAGTTTTTCTCAAGATCCATGAATCTGAGAGGTTTGATGTTGTTGTGTTTTTGAAGCAAATCAACAAAATGATAGCTGATGTGGATAAGGATGGAAGTGGAGCTATAGATTTTGATGAGTTTGTTCATATGATGACTGCTAAGATTGGTGAAAGAGACACTAAAGAAGAGCTCACCAAGGCATTTAAGATCATTGATCTTGACAAAAATGTATGTTTTACTCTTTTGATTTCTCTAGAAATGAACTCTCATCGTTTTGCCGTTAATGTTCCAGGGGAAGATATCTGCTGATGATATCAAACGTTTGGCGAAAGACTTAGGTGAAAACTTCACTGATGGTGAGATACGAGAGATGGTTGAAGAAGCAGACCGAGACCGTAAGCTTTCCAACCTTTTTTTCTCTTGTACAATGGCTGGTTTGGTGTTTTTGGAAAAAACTTGATGTATGATCTCATTACATAAACGAAATTGCAGATGATGGTGAAGTTAGTATGGAAGAATTCATGAGGATGATGAAGAAAACTACTTATGGGAATTAAGTAAACTTGTTCTTGTAGTTCGTATAACTGAGTCCTTCATATTATACCTAAGTGGCACAGTCTGGTTGTAGACAGACTCTTTGGATTATTGGCCTAAGTTTATCTGAAGCGTTTCCAAGTCTATATCAACAATGGTACAATGTTTTAGTACTCAGAATTATTGTTACTTTTACATAACAGGTAACCAATGTAGTAGTCACATTTCGATTCAACTTGGTCTTTTTTTTTTTAGCTCAATCACTCGGTAAATAGTTGGCCCTTTAAATTATTCCAGCAAGTGAAACATAAGAAAATTAATTCAATAAGAGGTGCTAATTTGTAAAAGATAAGAACAAAGTTAACAACAGATACAAGGGGAAAAACGTTACGGTAATATTTTACCAAGTCCCATACTGTGAAACCCCAAACGAGTAAAGAAGAACAAAATCTATTTATCTAATGAGAATAAAAATTATAAAGCTAATGGATTTATAGGAAACAAAATTGAAAAAAAAAAATCCACATCTCTTCCTTAACAAGCCAAAGCTGCTTGGGTTATTGGTATTGGTTTATATCTCAACGGACCTGGATGATGATGAATGATCAGGTTGAGGGCGAAGCGGTGGTGGTGGTAGAGGAGACCGAGGCGTTGGTGTTACTAGTCTGCTTAGCCACATAAATCTGCTTGACTTTTGTGTTGTTTGGGAAGCCACTCTCTCTAGACATGGGTTGGTTTCTGCCATGGTAGCCCGACCTCCGGTTGTGCTGCTGTTGATGTTGATGTTGGTGGTGGTGGCTCGACCCACCAACATGCTGAGACGGCGTGTTCTTCTCATGGGAAGATTGTTGTTGTTGTTTTTGTGGTGGTGGTGGCTTGAAGCCAGGACCAGTTGGATTCTGAGTGTTGATGGCGTTGGGATCAGATGAGGTGGTGTTGGGCTTTGATGGTGAAGCCGAAGTGGTGGAACTGTAAGAGTTTGATGAGTCCACCATTGCATCCGCGACTGCGGATGTTTGGATATTGGGATCTCTGTTTGGAGGAGGAAGCATGTTGTTGTTAAACTGAGATGACGGAATATTGGAGCCATCTGATGCTTCCTGCTGTTTCTGTATCTGCATGGGAGGGCCTGGAAACGGCATGTAAGGCCACCGTGCTCGAACAGGCATCTCCTGAGACGAAGACTGACCACACCATAAAAAAACATTGAAGTCCATGGATTCTACTACTTAAGCATTGTTGGAAAACATAATGATGGGATCGGATACCTGGAAAGGAGATGGGTCAAACATGGCAAGAGGAGACGGCATAGGGAGGTGCTGAAGAGACGCAGGCACAATGTTACATTGCATGGAGGCCACATTTGGATTATTTACATCACCATCTCCTCCAACCGAAGCTGAAGACGGTATGGGATTATGTTTCCAATCTGGTTGCTTCCCAGATGGGATATACGTTGTACCCATGAAACTCAACCCTCCAAACTGTCCAACAGGTGCAAAGTGGTTATAAACAAACATGTGAGGAGGCCCTTGAATGCCAGGAATACCACCGGGTGGGGTTAGGAAAGGACCCGTGAAACCAGCGGGAGGAGCATAGAAGGAATCTACTCCCGAATGACCCTGCTGCTGCCAGGTAGTAGGTGGACCAGAAACTGTTCCTGGACCTTTCTGGGACTGAGATTGGTTTGGTCCTGAGTCGTTGTGCGGGCCAAAAGCAAAGATGGGTCCTCTTAACATGGGGTTCACATCATAGAAAGGGAAATGAGGTGGGCCTGGAGGAAAGTGAGTGATCATTTGGTTTGAGTTGTGTGGACTTGACAATGGTGGCCACAGAGAGATTGGGGTGTCCACTGAGAGATCTGCTGGGAGAGAAACTATGAGAGACTCTTCAGCTTTTGATAGACTAGGTTGCCCACCAACAGTGCCTGCCAAAGCGAAAGAAATGATATCAGACAACAAATACCCATTTGGGAATATGCGTAAACCAGACAGAAAACAAATATTACCACTTGCTGCTCCATCGTCTAACTCTGTTCCTCTGTAAATTTTGGTTTCAACAGGTAATACCGAGCCAGATCCCAAGGGATTCCCACCAGTTTCATCATTAGTTATGGCTGCAACAGCAATCGCTGAAGCAGCAGCTTCTGCTTCTGCTTCACAAATCTCCACGCCAGCGGATGATGGATTTCGATGCTTACTATCCTTTTCAAAATATAATGAGCTGTTGTTCTCCGTACGACCACCACAGGGAGTGATAACAGTGGCTGACGTAACTGCACCTGAAACAGAAGAACAAGATGCATCATTTCACTGCCAAGAAGAACCCCTTCAAAGTGACAATCGAGGTGTCCAGGCCATCAGCTCACCAAATTGGATTTTGCTCTCAGCTAGCAATGATTTTATTGGGCTTGTGCCGCTTGTAAAAGTTTTGTTCTTTGGCTCGACAGACGTTGATGTTGGATTTGGCTCGCTAATTTGGTTGATACCATTCTCAACAGAAACACATGGATGAAGAAGAGATGCAGGTTTCATGGCTTCATCAAGCTGACTCTGTGTTAGGGCCATAACCTAAAAGGCAATATCAGAAAGGTTTCAGAAGACACAATACCGTGACTAGTAGAGCATGAGTCTATATTTATGATTTTTCTCCGCAATGATTTCTTTGTCACAAATTTGAAAGCTTCATATTCTCAGCAAACCATTCTCTCAATTCATATTAAGGAAGTAAGAATTTCAAGATTATTTGCCATTTCAATTTCACAGAAACATGAACCAAAGCAAAAAGAGTTAATGAGACCTTGAACAATATCTACTCACCGGCTGATCGCTACGTTCGTTACCCCAAGTCCCCACAGACGGTTGAATATTATCCAGAGCCTTACTTTTGTTGCTGAATACGAAATTGGACGCTGGAATCTGATCATCTCTGGATATAACTGGACGAGCACTACTTGCCTGAGTTGACCTGCTAAATAAAATAGAAGGTAAGAAAACTTTAACAGAGGGGAGCTATGCAAACACACATTAATCATTTTATAACAACAAATAGAAGATATTACTTGCTGCTCCCAGATTTTTCATCAGTATGGGAATCTGGTTTAGGGGCAGGTGTGCCAATTGGGGCTAGCAGCTGTCTGCTTGAAACGGGATTAAACTGCTTATTGTTTGCAACTCGGCTAGCTGGTGGGCTTCTGTTGGACCTGACTGCAGCCGTACTGTTCTGTAAAGTTGAACGGGGTTTTCGGGATGCCTGCAAAAATAAATAAAAAAATTAACCACACTTAGTGACAACTACATCAGACTATATAACAAATTTACAAGTGGCACACTAGAGTTTTAGATTGCATCACACCTTGGATGCCTGAGACTTTTCCTTGATTTCTTTTTCTCTCTGTTCACGGCGATCATTAAGCATTTGCCTTTTTGATCTTACCTCAATGAAATCATCATCGTCACTAGGAGCTTCAATGCCATGTTGCTCAAAGACACGTACGATTCCACTTTGCAAAGGTGCATCCATTTCTTTTTCAGATATCAGATTTCTTTTAAGGTTTGCCTGTCCAGAATTCGGAACATCATCTTTCCCAGGTCTACTCTCAAATGGACCCCCAGTATTGGTTTTCTGCATAGCATTTAAACCGGACACTGAGCTATCTGAAGCTTGTTTCTGGGACTTGTTGGACACAACATACTTTCTACTCCCATTTCTTGTAGAATTTTGTGCCCTTCCATGGGGATTACGATTATCCTCGGAAGATGGCCAGTTTGATTCCCGAACTCTAAATTCAACTCTCTGACGCCGATATCTTCTATAACCACTAGAATCTGTACGATAAACCTCAGCAGTACCTGATGAGCGGAAGCCAGAATTTCTAACTGCATTTGTGTCAGTTTGGACTTGGGATCCTGATTGTCTTTCAGTAAAATTTGATTTACCATAACTCATTTTTCGAGAAGGTAATTCCGACTTACGTGACAACTCTCCCTGCTTTTGAGGTGGCACAGCAGCCTCAATGTTCACTCTCGCTGAAGCTGTAGTAGCATTCTTCAATGTGCCCCCATCAGAAACATCTGTTGGTCTCCTAAGAACACTGAGCTGAGGGTTTGCTACAGAGGTTGCTGCATTTCTAGCAACCAGATTAGCCGAATTTCCTTGGCCAAGCTGAACAGTCATCAAGGATCCAGGATTTTGATTCTGATTCAAAGCATAGGTTGGTAAAGGATTCGCCTGAACAATTGAATGAGGTGGCGGTGGCGGTGGCAGCAGCCCTTGGGATATTGGGGATGTATATTGTAGTTGACCAAACTGAATGATAGGAGACTGGGGTTGTTGGATATGGGTAAGCGAGGAGCCAAATTGGGGATGAAGAGGAAGAGGCATTTGGATGGAACCAATCTGTATGGCAGGGTAAGGAGATGGTATCAGCGAAGGACCAGAAAACAAACCAAACTGAAACTTAACAGGCTCCTCCATCTGTGCTGAAGTAGAAGATAAATGAGGAATAGCTGTCTGAAGAGATGATGGATGCAGACCAATGTTGTGAGGTGGTACAACAGGATGAGTGGAAACGGTTGAGTTACTAGTGGAGTCTACTTTACTGGCCAACTCAAATGACTGCCGGCCACTATCAGTATCCTGGAAGCTCCTAGATGCATTATGGATGGTCATTGGATCAGATATTTCAACAGGTTGAGCAGCTTGTTCTCCACGGCTTGTCTCAATAGAAAGTCTTTCACCATCTAAAGAATCGACAGTATGCTGAGGAAGTGAAAATGCAGCTTCGGAGTTCTGTTGACGTTTTTCAAAGTCATCGCTGGGTATTTTAACCTCCACTCCTTCATTAAAGCCTAAGACTAGGTTAGAGTCTTTATCCTCAAGGTGCATTTCTTCTAATTCTTGGGCAAGATCTATGTTCTCATCAACCCCGTGTATTTTATCCTCCTCCTGATATCCATCTTCATCTTCGTCGTATTCTTCTTGTTCCTGCAAACGTTCATTACTGTCAAGAGTCCACTCTTCATTTTCCCAACAAGAGCCTGTAGCAATCATCAAACTATCATTTCCAGCATCACCAGAGATAATTGGCGCTCCATCCTTTTCTAGAAAAACAGCATCTTCTCCCTTTCTGGAAGCAGCTAAGAGAGATGAATCTGCTGATTCATCCAAGTCATCATGAGAGAGATGAACGGGGGAATCAGGTGGGCTAGTAACAGAAAGTGAAGACTGAGAGTCGCATCTTCCCGTCAGCTTGCTATCGAACTGATGATGTTCATCCCTAACACCTCCAGACAGTACATGTTGATCTTGAAGATCCCCTGTATAACTGGCTAGAACGGTCGAATTAGGCCTACCTGTATGGCTATACTTCATCCCTCCAATAGATGTTGAGGGGACAGGATGCTCAACCTCGCTTCCAAAGGACGACTTCTGCCTAGAAGCCTGAGGAGGGGGAAGAACACGTGGCTGCCTTACTGAATACCTTGGTCTTCCAAATGGGTAATAGTCATCCCCATCCGTATTCTGATACAACTTTTCAGGATAAGAAGGGTATGGACCACGTCGCGCACGGCCTTGACTTTGTCCCCAGCCAGGTTCACCATATTGCTCTCCAAAACTTTCACGAGATTCAGATTCCATCCCATAATTCCAACCATAAGGCCTTCCATCTCCAGGAATTCTCCAACTCTGATCAACTGTATGCTCTGGGAATCCCGGTTTGAAGTAGGAAGTCGCATTGAGGTATCCAGTTGTCCCAAAGAACTCTTCCTTAGGAAAACCTCCACCTGCATCTCTCTGCGGGCTACGTGGAACATTCTCCATATTTTGCGTGATAAACCTTGAATTACTTCCACTTTCAATATCTTCCTTTCTCCAAGTATGCTTTTGTCTATCAGGGAACCCAAAAGAACCATCTCTAGAAAACTGAGACATGGCATCGCTCTCAAATGATCTAGTGGGTACTGGGAGATCTAAATTTGATGATGCAGTAATTCTATCCACCATCCTGTCACTTTCCTCCCAATCGACAACATCTGCAGCCTTTGGAAACTCTTTTTCTTTAGCAATGTCTAAAAATTTATCCTCTGAAACAGTTGATGAGCTGCTGCAACCCTTGGAAGTTTCAGCCTGTCTCCTAGAAATCTTTTCTTCCAACTCTAAAAGCTTTTGCTTAGCAGCCTGCTTCCTCCTTTCTTCCTCCATGAGCAACTTTTGTTTCTCCTCTTCTTTTGACTTTCTCAACTCTTCTGCCCTCCTTGCAGCATCTAGCCTCTCCTGCTCGTTTCTGAAAGCAGCTTCTCTGGCCTCTTCTTCAAATTGTTTCTGCCTCTCATCTTGCTCGCGAGCCACCCGCAGTCTCTCTTCTTCTTCTGTTCGCGCTAGTTCTATCATCTTTTCCTGTTCCTCGATGATCCGCCGGCGTTCCTCTTCCTGCATCTTTTGAACTCGTTCAAGTTCAGCCTCAAATGACTCCCTGACAGGATCATGAAACTCTGTTTGCTTCAAAGCCTCTTTCTTCTTCTTGGCAACACCAAGAACTGGAAATGGATCATGGACATCAAAACCCGAGTCGGCAAAGTCTTTCATAAAAGGATCTTCCAAGTGAGGTTTGTCACTCTTGAAGAAGGGGCGTTTATCCCTGCAAGAAGTTGATATTGAGATCATTAATTAAGAAATCCTTATCACAAGAAGTAAACAAACTTGTAGAAGCAGAGCCATACTGGAAAGAGTTAGCTCCATACCTATTCTGATGTTCAATTCCATACCCATCCCGATTAAAATTTCCCCTGTTGCTGTTGTTGGTATCCATATTATTCCATTGTTGCCTTCCTCCATGCTGATATGGAGCCTCTCTTGCTACAGTATTATTCCAAACATTTTCCCTTGCCCCTGAAATGGCGTAGTTACTTTTCTTAACTTCTCTCCCCCTACTAGACGGCCTTGCTCCATAAATACTATTATTATTATTTGCAACTTCATTTTGAAGCGGTGCAGAGACTCTCCAAGAGTTGGCCTCCCTTCCTCCTCCACTGACAGGTCTTACTTGAGTCAAAGAGGACTTGGCAATTTCGTTTTCACGCTGTCCTGATTTGTCAAAATGATTAGGAGCAGCATTCTTCTGGGGCAAGCCATGAGACCTCGGAAGATCAAAACCCCTATCCCAAAATGGTTCATTCTTTGAATAGCCATGATCCCTGTCCCGATCTCTTAAGCCATGACTAGTGTCACGCTCATCGTCAGCCCAATCAGATCGTGGTGCCAAGCGCACAAGCGGTAGTGGCCCTGGAAGAAACTCTTTTTTCCTCAAATTTTCAGATGAAAGTAATCCATCTGAGAAACTGGGACTCTCGCTGCGCTCATTATCACCGAGCCGGCTATGCCCAGACTGGTTTTGAGGTCTCGTATCTACAAGTGAACTGCCCGTACCAGAGACACCTCTCGGCTCTTTTGAAAACTCTTCACCCAAAGCTTGCTTATGTTTCTGATTCACACCATCCTTCTGTTTCTGCCCAGACACAGAAGCTGAAGGCAAACTAGCCTTCAGCGACGGGAAATCTTCCCCTCTCAAAGTCGCAACTTTCTCTACAGATTGAAAAGCCCGTACCAACGGCTCACCCCGAGAAGCAAGGCCGTTATTCATCCCATTACTCCCCCTGGAATCAACTGTACCATCACCATCTTGCAAAGCAGGCTTACTCCATCCCATACCGGACGAAGCGGGTCTCGTTCCAGTACCGGAGATTCCGCCACCGGAATGAAAACTCGAACCGGATAAATCAACTCTCTCATGCTCCTTACGGAGTGAAGGAAGGTTCAAGGGGGGTGGTACAGATAGCTTCGGCCCAGCATTTTGCGAGCTTCTTGGCCGTGAAAGGACCACCATATTCCCTCCTCCACCACCGCCATAGCCACCACCACCACCACCTCTTCCTCGGTTTGCACCATATCCTCCAGATTGATACCCATAAGACTTGTTCGGATTCACAGACGCGTATTTGTTTCCTTCTCCGTGATTATTACTTGCCATATCCCGCTTCCGCCGATCACTGAACATCTCCAACGCATCAAGCCCTAAAACCTAGATCTGGTTCCCCAATCAAATTTTTGCTTCAGATCTACTTCAGTGACAACGAATAATTCAAAAATCGACGAATCTCCCCTGGGTCAAAAATACAAACAAAAACAAGAATCAATTTCCAGATTCGATGCTCGACGAATTAGGGTTTCCCCGCGGCGCACGATTACCTCCGGCGGTGGTGGGCGTATGATAATCGAAGATGGTGGCTAACGGTGAGACGACGAAGCGAGCGAGGGAACGAATCGTCGGAGAGAAAGCCCTACCCCTACTACTGCCTCTCTTTGTCGGAGATTAAACACCAAAACAAAAATAAAAATTAATATTACACTAAATCCAAAAAAAAAAAAAACAAGCTGAGATTACCAGGACAAGTTTTACTATTTTGTTTTACGTTTCTGACCTCAAGTTTATACAATCATCTATTTTCTAGCCAATAATTCTCAATTTGACTTTTATTACCCCAACTTTCAATATTGAAGTAGGAAAAAAAAAAACATGTTAATTTGAGAATCAAAGAGAATTATTCGTTACAAAATTGTTAAACCCTACTAAATATATATAAGATTGAGAATTCGTTACAAAATCGTATTCAGAAATATACTCTTGAATCCATGTTGAAATCTTCATTATTTGTTTTGAAGAACTCCCTTCAAGTGATCAAGCACGGATATATCTAGACTCAGAGCGGATTTTAGGGTTACCATTCTTGGAAAGGAATAGAATAATGCGAAAAGCGTGTGTTTTGGTGATAAGTCGAGGAGTAAGAAGAGGCAAGCTTCGCATATATCTGAGAATTTCAACGCAAGTTACCGCTTCCGAAGAGACCATGTAAAAGCCTTTATCTCTTGCAACATGAGCGGCTCATGTGGCCAGGCTAGGGATGTTAATACGGGCTACCCGGGCCCGTTTAAGCCCTGCCCGTTTAGAGCCCGCCTGTTTACAGCCCGTTTAGTCGGAGCCCGTTTAGAGCCCATTTAGCCAGAGCCCATTAACACGAAGCCCATTAAACTCAGAACCCGTTTAAGAAGCCCATTTAAATCTGATTCCTATTCTAATATGTATTGTTTTGAGTTTTGAGTTTACATATGTATAAATGGGCCGTTAGTTCTGTATTGTTAGCCCATATGTAAAAAAGACGAGATTCACACACAAATGTTGAAGTTTTGCAAACCAGAGAGGAAGGAGAAGAGATCCTATAAAGACATAACTCAGATCCTATAAAGACATAACAAATTCAAACACATGAATCTCCTGATCTAGAAGACTCTACTCTTGAGCTACTAGGAGTCTTTTTAGCTCCTTCATCGCCATCCTGTATTATACCTGCAATTCAAATTCAAAATGTAAATTAGTTGAACAAATTACTTATAAGATAATTTGATGATTTAACAAAGTTTAACCTTCAAAATCCGCGAAACCACGTAGCCAATTCCTAGCACAAAGCAAAGCTTGCACATTTTTGGGAAGTAAGCGGTTTCTATATGGCGTTAAGACTCGGGATCCTATACTAAATGCAGACTCAGACGCTACAGTAGTTATAGGAATACTCAACAAATCCCTTGCCATAGAAGCTAAATCTCCAAATCTAGGCCCATTCTCTTTCCAATACTCTAAAACATCTAGATTTGGGAAATTCTTCCTCTCTAGCCTTGCCTCACTTAAATATAAATCTAAGTGTGATTTTGTCTTAGCTACACCAACGTCAATACTTTGTTCCAGCTCAAGAAGATCCTGTCACAGACTCACAGGTCATGAAAAAACGACAAAGATCAGATACATGAATCAAGTTATAACTGAAATGTCAAAAAGAAAGTTTATAATTACTTACAATGTCAAAATCATCAAGTGGTGACTCTGTAACCAGCTCCTGTGGTGTTGGTGTCACTGAAACTGCTGAATAACTTGTAGAAGCCCTAATTTGATAGTCTTCGTAAAGTTTAGTCATATTCCTTCTAAGTTCTTCAACTTTTGACTTGGAAGTACTCGAATCAACCTTCTTATAAGCAACTTCAAGCAGTTCTAGCTTCATTCTAGGATCTAATACTGCTCCCATAGCCAAAATTATACTATACTTCTTCCAATACTTTTCAAATTTAACCTTCATATCTTTGGCCATATTCATCAAATCAATATCATCACAAGAAGCAAACTTCATCAACAACAACTCAATTCTCCAAACTTGAGTAAAATAGATATTCGAAGTAGGATACTTTGTACCAGAGAAGTGAGTCGTTATAACACTGAACGGTTTCAAAAGTTCTTTAATCTTCTCTCCACGGTTCCATTCTTCTTCAGATGGTAAATGCCTGTCAACAACAGAATATTAACTCAGTAAACACTGATCAAGTTTAAGGTAAATACCTGTCAACAACAGAATATTCGAGTGAGTAAACTTGAGTAATATAACTGATACCTGTAATTTGGATCATATGACTTCATGCTTGCAAACGCTTTCTTGAATCTCAAAGCTCTAACAAGCATAAGGTACGTTGAATTCCATCGAGTTTTAACGTCAAGAGATAAGCCAGCACCATCAGATATTCCTACTCTCTCTACACAAGCAGCAAAGGCTTCTATCCGGGACGGAGCTGCTTTCACGTATCGCACACTCTCTCTGATGTTATGGAGAACATCTTTTGCCAAAGCCAAGCCATCTTTAACTATCAAGTTTAGGATGTGCGCACAACACCTAATGTGTATGAATTTACCCTCACAGAGAAGACCACTTCCACTAATTAGCTGAAGCTTACCTTTTAGAATGTTCACCATAGTACCATTGTTTGTTGCATTATCCAAGGTAATGGAAAAAACCTTCCTCTCTATCTCCCACTCTTTCATACAATCCAGAACACAATTAGCTATTGCTTCACCCGTGTGAGGACTCTTGAGGTCACAAAACGCAAGAATTTTGCTCTGTAATCTCCAATCATCATCTATAAAATGCGCAGTTAGACACAAATATCCCATCATACTTGCATCAGATGTCCACAAGTCACATGTGAAACAAATCCTACCAGAATGCTTTCTAAGTATTTCCTTAAGCTTCAATTTCTCCATCTTATACTTCCTAAACACATCCATTGCTGCTGTTTGCCTACAGATAGGCTGACAATCAGGATTGAGATACAAGTCTCTTTCCCTAACTTTCTTATATTCACAATATCTGAATGGTAGATCATGGTATATTATTACCTCACTCATTATATCTTGGTCTACCTTCTTGTTATAAACAGGCCTATCTTTCTTCTTATTGGGATTCTTGAGACAACTACTTAAATGGCGTCTCAAGTGATTTGTCCCATGTGTAGACGTGTTTATCACTAACTGAGCACCACAATAAACACATTTACCTCTTTCTTTTCCATCTGCTCCTACTCCTACCGACTTAAACTCATTCCAAACATCTGAAGTTAAACATCTTTTGCGTCTCTTGCGTCTACCTTTAGTTGGTTGCACTAATTGAGTATCACTTTGATCCTCATTCTCTGGATCCTCATCTAAAAATGGATTCTCTGGAATCTCACACTCTTCCAACTCAATGTATTCATCCTGAGCATCTTCTTCATTCATTTCTATATAATGATTATAATCTTCTTCTGCTTGTAATCTTGACAATGCCTCTACATATTCTGAATCCAACATTCTACTGAAGAGGAAACCACCTACTGAAGAGGAAAGCAGCAGAGAGTCTCATAATCAAAAACCCAAAAGTAGTAATCTCATAATCAAAAACCCAAAAGCATAGAGATCTCATAATCAAAAACCCAGAAGCATAGAGATCTCATAATCAAAAACCCAGCAGCAGAGAGATCTCATACACAAACCCAGAAGTAGAGAGATCTCATAATCAAAAGAGTCCATACCTGATTTGCCGAAGAAACGGAAGAAGAAGACTCGCCGTCGTGTGTTCAATCACTCGGATTCGGAAGAAACGAAAAAGAAGACTCGCCGTCGCCGCCGGAAGAAACGAAGAAGAAAACTCGTGTTCTTCAGGAAGAAACGAAGAAGAAAACTTCTAGGTTTTGTCACTAAAAACATAAAAAAAAAAAAACGGGTTAACCCGTTTTAAAAACCTAAAACCCGTTGAAAACCCGTATTAAATATGATCTACTTGGACGGGCTACGGGCTTTGTCTTTATAAACGGGCTAACTAAAGCCCGTGGGCCTTGTACCCGTATTAACATCCCTAGGCCAGGCTAAGCAAGTCTTCAAGCTCTTTGCTTCTTACCACTCTTCTTTTTTTGCTTCTTCTTGTATTCACGTCTTTCACAATTTGTGGTGGTAAATCATCCATGGCTTTCGAGAACAAAAAATAAACAATGCAGAGAGAGCAAGAGAATAAAAGAGTAACGTGACCGAGAAGAGACTACAACTGTTTATGTAGAGGAAAGTTCCAAATTTGATAGGAATTGGAATTTAGAAAAAAAAAAGGAAAATTTGCTGAACCGACTTCTGTTCATCAATTACATGAGTAGCTTGCAGGCCAAGTAAAAAAAAGCCCATTTATCACACTTATCGAGAGGAGATGGGTTTTTTTTTTGTGTTGGTTGTTGCAGAGAAGAGGAAAAGACGTTTAAGAATAATATTACTCTTATTTATGTAAGGTGATTCTCTACTGTAAGAAGAATATTTACAGAGGAAGAAAAATTTACTGCTCATTGCTTTGGTCAAGAAAGCTTAACAGAAACCCACTGACAATCCTACGAGCTATTGGATTTGGAATCTGTCGACATAAACGTCCGTCGATGTAAGCTACTATACCCGAAGCCACGAAATTCCCAACACCGGATCTCCACATAAACTTCATCTTCTTTTTCTTGTTGTCACTCAGTACCGGTACCATTGAAGTACTAGGAGAACCAGAGTCATTACTCTCGACCTCTGCTTCTTCTTTCTTTGGTCTAAGACCTGTAATGACCTTAGTCGCGTGCTGTTTCAGTATGCGAATTGCAAAGCTCACGAAGAGATGTTCACATAACGTCATCACCGTTGGTCCGATCTTCCATTCCTGATCATATTGAGATATTGAAATGACTCAGTGTCTATGAAGATCATACACAAAAGGACTAAAAAAAGGATTTGACTTTAACCTTATCTCCATGGAGACGGCGACGAGGACGAGTGCTTGAAGGATCTCCTTTGAGCAAACCCCTGCTTTCGAGAAAATCTTTAACACGGTCTATCATCTCATCTATGAGAGAATTGCTTGGTGGGAGGTTTTTCAGGAAAACCTATAAGTGAACATGTTTGTCAGTCAGGGAAATAGGCAGTTCAGAGGTCTTTTTGAAAAATCATGAAATTTAGTTTCCGACTTTAGGAGAAGCAAAGCAAATCAGAGGTAGAGAAATATTGTTCTTAGTATTTACCTGATCATCAATGACTTTGACTCTGAGATACTCTTGTCTATACATTGTATCTAGCATAGCTTGGAGGTATCCTTCGATGTATAACTGCAAGGAGTGAATATGAACATACATATTTAAATCTCACAAAAATGTGTGACAGTGATTCTAAATATTTAAAGAAATTAGTAAATTTGAATGGAACCTTACTCGTCTAGGTTTTACATGATAAAAAAAGCTGGATCGTTCTATTTCTAAAGTGAAAACCTCAGCAGATGGATATGTAACAAAGCTCTATGCGTCAAGTTTTTCGGTTTCTCTTTCTACTCTATAGAAATGGAAAAAAAACATTTGAAAGTATAAGACAAGGCCGTGAGATATCACCTCATCAATACCCGGACTACGATCAAGCTTAATAGTTCTATCAGGCCCACCTTCCATCAAAGCTGTTCCTATCACTGAAGGTTCCATCGCCAGTTTGAGGATTCCATGGTGGAAACCGCTAACCTGGGAGAAGAAAGATAGATGATAATAATAAAAAGACCGTATTGGTAAAGAAAATTTAGCCTAATTGATCATCAGTATGAAAGGAGATACGTCCTCACCAGTCCATCAAGACCTTTCATTTCTGCACCCCTTAGAACAGAGTCAGAGATTTCAGTGAGAGCAACAAAGATGACATTGGATCCGGCTGTTCTTAGCTGCAACAAGGTAGTTCCATAAGAGGTTTTACTGAAAAACTAGGAAATTTCATGATTTGATATATTTTATGGTACGTACAGTTTTCCCAAGATCACCAAAGTAACGTCTTGTGCCAGACAATCCTTTGTTGTCAATAAATTTGCTGAGAAGTTTGAAGGTGCCTACAACAGATATAAGCAAACGATATTTCCACCTTCATTAAGATATGATGCATATAGAAGCCAAAAATGAATGTATCGATACAAGAAATGCTCATTGCTTACCAACTGTCAAACCAGGGACATTCACCAAGCCTCGAGAAGGATCAAAAAAGGCATCAAGAGAGGACGATGAAAAATCATCAAACATGGACGCGAAAGCTGGTGGAAGTAATGGACTGCCCTTTGCAATGTAGATTGCTCTCATTGCATACCTAAAAAACAGTTATGCAAGTAAATAATATCTAAAAACAGACGGCAGTGTACTTAGGAATTTTTAACATACAAACGAAAGATGATACCATGAGTAATGTTTTACACATCGGAGAATTAGTTCGCGAACTGTTATCAAAGCATGTGTGACCAGTACACCATTTAGCTCTACAACCATATTTTTTATGTGCGGAACCTACAGAAAACCAAGCACCGGACAAGCATTAACTCATGAATATATATTTGCATTTGAATACACTTAAAAAAGCAAATTAATAGATTATGGAAAATTCTGATGCCCATACCTTAACAACGCTATGCAGCAATGACCTCAGAGTTTCTTGAGCTGAATTATAGCTCGAATATGAGCTCCCAGGAACAAAATTAGCAATTATCTAATTGACAAAAAGGTAAGAAACAGATGTATAGTTTTAAACGCAACTTAGAGTAGAATTGAAAAAGAAAACGATTAGAAAAATTGCTAAAGCAAACCTTTACTGGGTGAATTTCAAAATGATCAAAATAATATTGACTACTTTGCGTACTCGTACTGAGAGACGATCTCCAAAATGCCACAACTCTCATTAAAGTCTCTTCGTCTAGGTTCAAATTGACTGGCTGCATGTAAGACATAACAATATTAAATCCAGCAGCATAATCAGGCATCAATGTCAACACAATCAGTATTTGAAGAGTCAGAAGTCGACTCTGGCTGTTCGATTTCCTACTCATTAATTTAGACAGAGTGAGGAGAAAAAGGTACGGATAATTTCGAAAAGAGTGACACAGTAACCGCCTGATACCTGCAAAACTACTGAGGAGTGCTTGACTTGTGTGACGTTGGAACCACTTGATACTAGAACAAATACACATTTCAATAGACAACCATTTCCGTCACTGGAGTCTGATTGATGCTGACGAAGCATTGCTGCAAAGGGTGCCCCTACCCATTTGTGATCTACATTCAGAGCCTACAGTATCCAAAGACAAAAACTGTCTTAACTATGCAACCAGAAAAACCAAGCCAACCTATTGCACTTCATAAAAGGATACCTCTATACATAATTGGTTAAATTTCTGTTGGTCAGTGAACATGGATTGTAGACCAAAATTCTCAAGTCTTGCCACTAGGATCGGAGAATAAGACAGGATATTTTTCTCCTCCGAATTCTGCATAAACATTTTAACACAGAATCAAATCTAGATGACAAAGGACGTCGATGCAAACTAATGCAGGAATCGCTATATAATACAGATATGGTGGTGTAAAGGAGAGAAGTACAGTACAGACTTACATGCTTCACTTTTTCAAGTAAGTGAATTCCTAAATGGGTTATTCGGAATTGAACTTTTGAACGAGACTGGAATACTGAGTCTTCTTTAAGGCTTTTCGAACTTTCACAAATGCGAATGACTCGAGTCAGACCATCTGCATATACTTCATAACCAACCTTTACCATCGGAATGCTACTCAATTGCTCGTAGGATGTTTTATGATCTTTGGCTTTCTGTTCCAACATTAAGTGGGAGGCTATGCTTCTGTGTTGAGTTGCCTTGAAAAGGGGTTTCCATGGACGGACCTTGTCTAAGCTGACTTCACGCAAAGGTACCATGCCTGAAAATATAAAACTCAAGCTTTGATCAATCAAATACCTATGAGTGCTCAGTAGATTGATAACATGGAATAAACTACCGAATTTTGTTTTTCCTAGTAAATCTAAGACGTTAAAAAGGTTGATTATTTCTAAGCAAGAAAAAAAAATGGAAGCCAACTATTACCATCTACTATAACTACAAGCTTGTGCGGAAGGGTCATATCATCCCATGCATAATCGGTCCCATTTCCAGGTCCAAGTACTTCAATCTCTGATGAATCCTGCAATTAACAAACAATGAACACTGAAAGAAGAACAGAAACATATATATAGCGAGACAATAAGTAGGATGTGGCCAACCTTTTGGTAGTAAGTGAGAGATGCTGACAAGAAATTCTCAATTCGATATGGTGGTGGGGTATTTGGTGGTTTTTGGAAGCGGACAGCAAGAGTTGAACCTTCTTCAGAAACATTAACAGATGCAAATTCAATTGCGCTTCTGCCTGTTTCACCTGACTGCTTTCTGAACTTGAGGAAAAAACATCCAATTGAAGTGATGCATAATGGGCCTGACCAACTCCAGTTTGCTTTGTTCAACCGAAACTGAATGAATGTCAATGTTACATTGTCACTTCCGTGCTTTCTGATAAAATTTTCGAACAGATGAAGTTCTTTCTTCTGTGTAGTTTCTTCATGCAATTGTAAGGCTGCTCTTTGCTTACTTTTGATGGTGATTATGCCTTTAGAGTCATCCTTCCCACAAAACCAAAAGTGATAGAAGAAAAGGTAAGTAAATCATGTTTCCAGGATGAAAGCAAAAAAAAAGGGGGGGACACCAAAAAAAAACCTGAAAATGGCGTTGCCGGATGCTGATGATCTCTTCCGATTCATTAATTACAAGATGTCTCGGAACAAAAGTCACAATCCGTGATGGAACAAGCATTTTACTTGAGATTGATTTAACTGACAACCCAAATCTTGTTATATACCCAAATCCAGACTCATCTTTTGTTCCCAAACTAATTTCTGTAAGTCCTGATAAAGCATCCAAATCTAACACTGCTTCAGTTTCCTCATGACCATCAGCCAATATAACACTAATCTTGCGAGATCTGGCCAAACAAGGTGCTGAAGTAGCTTATAAAAAGTTATTGGGTAGAAATAACTATGTACTGAGCCCAGATACCCTACCTTAAAAACAACGACCCCTCTGTCTTTTGGGGCAAATACAATCCAAACTCAGGTGGAACAATGTGATCAAGTTTGTCCAGATCTTCCCTGCATTTGTTTACTTATATGTAAATAACCATCAACAGGTCAAGAGATATTTCAGTTTATAGTTCATGTACCTGGATAGAGGCTTTTGATCAGGGGGATAGAAGAACAAGGTGCAGTCTGAGTCGTTTTTAAGAATGTATGACGTGAAAACTGCTGCCTGCACCAACCAGAAAGTTCTATTTGAGTAAAAGCTATCAGGAAGGAAACAGACTACAAGATAAAATCATGACCTCCAGTATGCCTCTTTTCCCTAAAGATAATCTCAAGGAAGCACAGTATTTTCCACCGGCAAAATCGAGATCAACATCCAAAGATTCTGCATCACTCTTCTGTTTCTGTAACTTCTTAACCCACTGACCGCTATTGACTGGTTTGCAGCTTGCTTGGGAAGCAGTGAGAGTGACTCTAAAGTAAATCATGTCAGGATTAGCATAGAAATCCATTGTTTTTCCGCTCTGTACCGTTGCATGCTTCCCAATGCTGTGTCTCTCTACCGAGGTAAACTGATCTGCGAGCGAGATGATAATGTTAGATGCAGAAATATAGTTTACCCAGAAAGCACAAACTTTTCTGCAGTTACCAGTCTCTGTCAAAAAAATGGCTGCTTCGGAGGATAGGAAGTTGGACACCTGCACTGTGGGCAGAAGAAAAATTTCCTTCTGCTCTCGCAATGCAATACATGCATTCCGTTTCTCAAACACATCAGAGGATGCATCAGGCCGTATCATAGATACTTCCCTCCCAATGCTATGTATCAGAAAATGCACCTTGTCAACACACTGACTTGCAGATGTGACAGAGCAATATGTAGTGGTCAAGGAAACGTTCACTGATTTGATAGATAACGCCCTTTTAACTCCATAACTTAATTTATCAAAAATTCCTGTCAGGCGTACCGCCTTCCCTCCTTCAAGCTCTTCAGACCATTCACTCGCTAGTGACTTCTCACTCTCAAACAAAGTATCCAAAGATTCAGGTCTGAACGAGAGTGAAAAATTACCTGCCATTTAATTTGTGAAACCAATCAGAATCACTAATAACAATCACTGTAATCAATCATCCTGTCTGCTAAGAGAAACTAGACTATTGATATTGCTTGCAGAAATATAGAAAAATATAGGGACCCAAAAGTCATTAAAAACGAAGAAAGAAAAATCGATAGAATGCTAGTTCCCTAAGTTATTGTGAGGAAAGGACATTTCAACCTTACTCGAAAGTTCAAGTTATGAATATCGTACAAGAAACCAAAATTCTACCAGCAAAACCTACCAACAGCTAAGGATGTCAATGCCTTCTTCCGATCCCCTGATAAGCTTATGGCATTAAAAGCTGCCACTGAATCATCAATTGAACCACCAGGCTTCAGAGGTACAAAAGCAAAATCATCTCTCTTCTGCTTAGATCGTAGGAAACGTATCTCCATCGGAAGACTAGTTTCGTTATGAATCCTTGTCAAAGGAGAAACTGAGATCGATAAACCATCCTACAGGTTATAGTGAAATGCAAAAGATCAAGGAAAAACTGCATCCATCGTTGATATTTCATGATCTTATAGAAACCCTTGAGAATCAACTTACGACATACCTCAAATCCCTTCTTAATATCGACAACAAGAAAAGGTCCAGGATGACTCCTTGAATCTATAAAACATATATAAAGTTCATCAGTAGCTACAACAAATATTTTGGAAAACGCATTAACAGCTAGGTGTGAAAAGCATCAAAGTACCTTGGAGTGATACTATCCTTGTTCTCCAAGCTAGTGTTCTGGCTTCTAACAAAGAAACGTTAATAGAAGAAGTTGTGAAATTTCCAGAAGATAGCTGGACTGCAGCCACTGGAGAAGCTTCTGATTGGTGGTTCATTGAATGCCTTTGAAAAATACATTACACATGATTAAGGATTTGCCATCCACAACTTTATGCAAAAGTTCTATACAGGAGTGAACTCGCTTCTCCTCTCTCAGTTAGTTCAAAAGATTATTCTTAGTTTAGTACTTTTACTTTGCACTATGGTTAAAAGGAGTATGCAATCCACTAATCGGAAACATGGGAACGAAAATTCTATCAGCAATCTTAGTCATGAGAGTGCCAAATACTGTCAGCATTTACCACGGAGCATAAACACATGCATCTTCCTGTTACAGAATAAATCAAGGCATTTAGGGACCAAAGAGTTACCGGAGAAAAATCGAAGCAGTTTGCTTTCTACCAACAGTGGCAGTCTGTTTCTCATTGAAACGGCAAGTAAGATCAAGGCCAGAGAGGTTTTCAATCTGCGAAAGACGATTTTTTTCATGGTATTTCTATTGCTCAGGTGTATATCAAGGAAAACAGTGTGAAACTATAAAAGCATTAGACAAAAAACAAGGAAGTGATAACCTTGCAACAATTGGCAAGAATAGCAGAGGTTTTCACAGAAAATGGACCAGCAAACTCCAGTTTTCCAATCACAAAAAGGAGGATATCCAGCGACAGCTCGGTTAGCAAGACCTCCATCTGCACATGCGAGGGGAAAAATATGTAACGAGTTATATAGCTGACACCATGGAAAATGCAGTAAGAAGCTTTGAATACCTTTCCAATTCTGCAGTAAATATGGGTAGGTACTTTGTGCACAGTATTTTTAAGATCCTGGGTCTGAAAAGTTGTACGATAGAAAGCACTAACTTCAACTGGCTGAATAAATTCCCGCCTGTCCACGGAGCGAAAGAGAGAAAATTAAAGAACTGCTGGAGAGAATTCTATATAGGCAAGTAAAATGCATAAATCGGGGAAACCATACGCATCTTAAGAACCCAGGGAAAAAAAACTTCTCACCATTGATTAGTCTGGGCATCAAAGTACAGCACTAAAATGTTTGATGTGTTCATAATCCTGGCTTTAGTAGATAGCATTTGTAAAGTTAGCTGAGAGATGTTGATTGAACCACGAAACAGGGGAAATCTGTCCCTTGTTTCTGAAAGTTCATGAACAATGGTCAGAGACACGCCATCAACTGTTATGGTAACAGAAGGGGGGGAAGAGTTCATCACAGATTGCATTTCAGTCTCATGAACCTCAGGAGGTGCCACAGATGTGATATTACGGGTTGCCAAACTTTCATTAAACACTTTAAACTTGAATGGATTTCCTGGCTTCCGGACAAATTCTGGAAATCCATCGATGAACGCAACAGCTGAATTACTCTTCTTGTTGACGAGGTAAAATGTATCTTTGACCAATTTACGGTAGGTCTCCCAGTCAACGTCACCCTTATAATTTTCGAATTCGCCAATTGATGCCCGAAAGAGTGTTGGTGCATTGTCATGAAGTCCAGAGACGTTAACAATATCTGAGCTTGAATGATAGTTTAACCGTAATGGCTCTCCTTTATTGTTTTTGGCATACAAAGATGTCAAGGAGAACCATAAGATGGATGAATTCCATCCTTGATGGCGGTGGTAGGTGACCTGCACATGAATTCAATATTCTAAGGGATATCATCTCACTAAGAAAGCAGGGGAAATAAAAATAAGTATCTGGCCTGATTCTCTCTTCTTGTTGTTCTAATATTGTACTGTACATACCCTGAAAAGAGCTCTTTCTCCGACCAGAGAATAATGAAGGCTGCCAGTCACAACACACTTGTCCCCCTTATCTTCCACTGTGAAGAACATATGTTGATGAATATCTTGAATAGCAACAATCGCTCCTGTACATATAACAATTTTCCTTTAGGCGAAGAACCCAAAAGTTTTATGAATGACTAAAATATTATAATACCTACTTACCATCAGGAACTACAGACTCAAAACCTCTTTCAGGTTCACTGTTGTGCGAAGGCCTTTCAACAGAAGCATGTGTGCTTTCTCCTCCAGGTAACGCAGCAAAGGATGAAATCATTGAAAGGACCATCTGACGTAACAACACATAATAGGCCAGCAAACATGAGCATTAGCAACTATAGGAATGTGAACACATAAGGAGTATTTCAAAATCGTCTACATATGTATTCCAAACCTGATAACTAAATTACACAAAGAATTATACCTGCAATTCGGACAGAGAAATGGTTATATCAAATCCCAGAACAGAACAACCACCTTCCCAGGCCTGGCTACACTGGTGACCGGTAATTTTTCGTTTCTTAACAGATGCAGAGACTCGTAGGTCTTCCAAAATATAGTTGTTATGACGAGAGTGAAATTCTTCCAGTGAATTGCTGTTTGTAGAAAATTCTCTTGGATAATTAAAATCTCCTGAAATACTTGTGCTATCACCTGAACTGATTACATCCTTTTGCTGAAATGATGTTTCAAGAGGAGCACCAGACAGAAATGAAGAAGATTCACTAAATGCAGGAGAAGAAAACTGAGTAATATCAATGTCCTTTTCCACGCTCTCAAGAATCTTAGAAAGAACTGATAGGCGAGAAATTTCACAAAGAAACTTCTGTTCTCTGCCTGCTGAATCAAGGGAACTGTGAAGAGTGATCTCCAGAACAATTTCCCTTATACCTCCTGCAAAATCAAGCAATTATAATTTCTTTGGAAAGCCAATTATGTATTTAGGTATCATAAACGTAACGCAAGTGGATAAAGATAGTACAACTCACCATATTCATCAACACAGACAAAACCCAGTGCAAATTGGGTGACATCTATAGAAAATGCTTCTACGAGGTACCATTTTGCTTGTTGTGAAGATATATTAATTTCACTGAAACCTGAATTAGCTTCGACTTTCTCAAGAACTGGCACAGAAGATTGAATCACTGACATCTTACTTGAAATGAAATCAAAATACTCGGAGTAACCATGAATTAACCCTATCAAGGCCTCTGGTTCAAGCACAAAAAGACTACCCTGCCAGAAACATGGCAAGTTACTTCATGAAGCATAGAGAGCTACTTCATATGTAAATAACGCAAGTAGTGTTTATTATTTACCTCAGTTCTACAGGAAACGGACTGCCATTTTCTCCCAATAGAGACCGATGTTGCAAAGTTACTTGACCGGCGAGCTTCAAGCAAGACATTTTTTGTTGAGAACCTAGCTACAAGTAAGTCAGTCAACGCTAAATTGATGTGTATCCAAGGAGTAGAGTTGGACAGTGAAGAATCTGAAGCAGAGTCCAACTGGTCCACTTCTCTCTGAACCTGAACTCTGTTTCTAGTAGGTTCATTGGCTATTGATGCGTTTCCTGTAGAATCATCAGCCATACCATAGGCATCCCTTAGAGCTGATGGGTTTGAGAAATCCATAGACACACTCAATATGCAGCTAGGAAGACATCCTTCAAACAAGATATCATGTGACCTGAACGGCAAAGATCCTGTGATAAAGTTGCCAGAACTCTTCCATATATTATCCATATATTTGAAGAGTAAAGACTGGAGTTCACCCAAATCAACACTGATTAGAAACTTATGTTCTTCACAAGATAGTTCAACGCATGCTTCCTGGACAGAAGACCAGATTCTATAATCAGCTAGCTCCATAGGCTTCTCAAATTTTTCATCTGCTGCAGGAACATCAAATATCACATCTATAGCCTTCACCTTAATGCTAACTTTAGCTGCAAAAAGAGTTCTGTAACAAGTCTTCTCGATCTCATGTTCCACATGCACAGCATCAGACCTGGGAAATTCTTGTCCCAGAGAATGACCCTCAGACCTAGAGTCGCCCATACCACAGGATAGCCCAGAGACTAAGCTTAGAAGCATCTGGTACAAAAGAACAAAACTTACTTGAATGCTTTTTTCATAATCTTAAAGGTAATTTAGGATCTTGATGCTGTTCAGATGTTATCGGAATCTTAAACCAAAGAAGCACAAAGACAGGTTCATTTAGATTATTGAGGAACTCATAAGTACTTGAGCATCATAACAACATTAAGAAAATCGAGAAGGGTCTTTTCTGACACAACACCGAAAATCATTAAGAATATTAACCTCTTAACATCATAAGTATAAATCCTTTAGGCATCTTAATAACATCTGTTAGGACCAAGTCTATATCCAGAGATTAATCACCTGGGTTAGAAATGTACATTACTATAGAACATATTTTATCAATTCCACTAACAAAGATTAACGCCCATGACACTATGTAAGCAAGGACAAAAGGCAAAACTTTTTTAAACGGGATATGATAATCATGCTTCCGAGCATCTGAGCCCTTAATGAGCTTACCACAGCCAACAAAAAACAAATAGGAAACTACTTGCCAAAAAAAAATGAAAACTGCCAAGAGAGCCTTCTTACCTGAAAATAAGCATTTAGGTCATCCGGTTTTGATGCAATAGTCAGTCCCAGCACCAACACATCCAAACCAGTTGAGAAATCCATAATAGCTTCGCTAAAGGTATAAACATGCTCTCTGCAATATATTGCAATTCTCTCAGAGTCAGATGGATTACATAAAATGAAATTGATGGCTGCTGCCAATTATAATACTTGATTGCATAATGAAGTCATGGTATATAGGATTGACATGTGATTATTGCACTATTGAGAGAAAAAAGAATAGTGATTCTCAGTATGAAAGTAAAAAAACACATGAAAAAAAACATAAGCATAAACACAAAATCCATGGAAAGAAGAAATTCATAATTAACTGTCACAGAAAGCAATATAACTGTGGCTATTATTCCCTCTTTTCTTTGATGTAGCGTCACCGGAGTTTAGAAATATCTTATGGACATACACTAACTAGATCAACGAAGCACCTAAGCTCAGTCCTATATGACATGACAACCAAAACATTTAGCAGGCAGGGATGTTGAGCTTAGTCTAACACATGAAGCAATAAAAAGGCAATAAATTCTCCAATGATCAAAAGGGATTAATTTGATATAAGAAGAAATCCCACACCTTAAGGATGAAAAGCAGATAGTTACAGGTCTCAATACAAAAAATTGACTCCACTTCTTTTCTGCCGTTTTGCAGAAAGAGCAATCAAAACCTGAAAAATGTAGGTGTGCGGACAAAGAATTCCATCCTTGAGAAACATATTTTTCATGGCTTGGAATCATAGTATCACTTAGCCCCAGCTCCTGAAGTGAAGGCCTATCTGATATTGAGTTATCAGGCCCTTGAAGCATCCTTAATGGCACCACGTCAGATTTTGAAGTCGGCCAGACGACAAACTCAAAATCATGGAAATCAAATAAAAGAAGATTCTTCTGGCCAATTGAAGCAACTACTTCTTCAGCCTTCTCTACCAACAATTTGACCTGTGGGCCACCAACAAGGATAGCAACCTGAATCTGTCTCTCGGGATGAACTCTATGCAAAGACTGCTCAATATTGAGTCTGTAGATCCCATATTCGTCAGGATCCCCACCTGGTACCAAAGAACTTGAATGAACCCCTGCTGTAATTTCGTCTACGAATAAGCTCTGAATCTGTTGCGTCTGCCTAATTAGCAGAGCCATTGAAAACAAGGATGAATATTCTAAAACAATATCCAACTTTCCCAATACCATGCTGCATTTCCAGAGCCCAGAATCCTCGTTACCAATATCCTGATATGCCATGCAGCTTGTAATATCAACGAGTAGACAAGGTTTATCAGAAATTTTAAAAGTACTTTTATCCAACTTCAAGCAATTGCTGTACCAGTTCGACCACATTTTTGTCAGAAGATTTTGTAGATGCAGAATACCTTCATGTTGTCCATTGCCATGAACATGATTGTTGTCTGTTTTTGGGAAGCATGATGCTGGATTCATTTCTAGAATAGTTTTCACATCTTCACGCATGTGCTTCTTATTTCCTTTAGCAGAACTACTGGGATCTTTTGTAGATCTCATGAAATGACTGGTTCTTTTTGAACTAGAGGACTTAACCTTCAATTTCCCACAGGAAGCCGACAAACACTGAGTAAGACAGCTAGCAGTAAACATTACCAAAAGCTCATCAACCAAAAGGCAAAGAACGACAACATCTGAATCTGTGTATCCAGTACTGTCTTTTGATGTCATAAAACTTGAAATCATCTTCTCGGGATAAAATGTGATAGAAATTTTCCCAAGATTCACAACTGCATGAAACTCAAGAGATACCCTCTCCAAATCATCTTCAGCATTCCTATCAGTTTGTAGTTCTTGGGTCAGCAGTTTCTTTGACGAGAAAAAACAAGCCATAGACCAGAACGTTCTACTAATAAGTCTCCAGATATAACCTAAAACAAAGGTGATCTTACACAAAAAGTTGAAGTGGCCATGTAGGGAAGATTCGTCATAACTATCATTAGCATTCTCAGAATTCAGCCAAGTTCTGTATCTGGCTACTCTCCGTGCCCGTGCGATTGCTTCAGCAGGGAGCTTTTTCTCAATATTACAAATCATCTCCCATTTCTGTCTTGCAGTTACACAATGCCTTTTGTTTTCTGAAACTTTCCAAAGCATTGATTTCTGTGGCATTTTCCTGGAGTACCCAGCTAAAGATAGCAAATACTCGTAAGCATTCACGTATCGCAGCCAGAGGATAACAGCGCTAACTAAATTCTGGAATGAAGAAGTGTGAGGTGAGACCATCAAGCTAGTTCTGCGAGCAGCCACTTTCCAAAGATAACGTCCATTTCTGACAGAAATGCCATAACTGGAAGATAACTTTGCCAATCCCATAAAGACCAGAAGATCAGAGGGTCTAAACAAGAAGCTTAACTCTGGAACGCGGACGATAAGATCAACAAGTTGAAGATTATGCAGTGTAATCAACACGACAAGGCTGTCAAATGCGCAAAGGTCAGCGGTATCATTATTCCTCTTATATCCAATCTTGAAACCGTAGCCACTCAGTGTTACCGAACTCCGGCTCAAAGGGGATAAAACTGCAGCAGCTGAACTCCTAACTAAACTTCGATTTCCAGAATTCTCAGACTCACTCCTCAGCTCATTAATTTCCAAAACACAAACCAAGTCACTTGAACCCGGGAAACAAATTTGAACATTAATACCATGTACCCGAATACGGAAATGCCCGAGTAGAAGATTCGAGAAAGAAGACTTGAACTTACTTCTCTGGGAATTGCCATCTAGCATCCTCTCCAAAATTTCATGTAAGAAACATCCCTGTGATAGCATTACACCAAACACACACATTCACTAACTAGAATCAATCCCAGAGTTAACCAAGCATAGGCCCCAAAGTAGCAAAATTGGTTAGGCAAGTACCTCAGGATCAATAGAGGACAGATTTTTTTTAATCTCATTTGCTACAGTTTCACGCCTCCTTCTCGGGCTTCCTTCCTCCGTCTCTCTAAAGAAAAAGACGCAGAAACTGATAAACCCTAAAGAACCAACCCAATACACGAATTTCACAATTGAGCGATAAGATTAAGTTTACCTGGCCGATAATCTGACATTGACACCGCGAATTTCGATGATAATGGCCGTAGCTGACCAAACGGACAAGCGAATGACCACGTGATCGACAGTGAATTCTTTGAATGAGAAATTAGATTCATCGAGGAGTTGATTAAGCTGAGAAACATCGAATCGGAAATTCCGCAAGGTGAGAAGAGCAGTAGTAAACCCTAATTTGAGCTGAAGATCAGGTTCTTCCCGAGAAAAAGTCCGCAACAGAGTACGGAGTCTCCGTCGGACGAAATTGCAAAGGAACGTCATGCGAATTTAGGTCCAAACAGATTCCTCCATTAACGAGTTCGAAGATTTACCAGGACCTTATCCGGCAGAGCGGGAAAGCAAGAGGACAAAGACGAAGGAAGTCACCGCGAGAACGAACCTTTAGTGACACGTGTCAGTCTCTTGCTTCACCGCAAGCTTATTGTTTGCCGTTTTCTTTTTACCCAATTGGACTACCTGTCGTTTCCTAGAAGGCCAAAAAAATTTAGAAATTTTCCTTTAATCAAATGGTTTTGGGAATATTGCTAAATCCGTTTCCTTATTGTATTATGTTGTTCACCTGCTTACTCTATATAAATAAATCCATCACGTAAGACACCAAATGAGATAAAACAATCACGTCAAGCTAAATTGATCCGATCATGGACAGGTTACCTGGACATCTCCTATACAAGGTTCTCTTGGGGATAGATCCCAAATCTCTGATGAAGATGCGATGCACGAATAGATCTATGCTTTCGCATATTGACGACCCATGGTTTGAATCTGAATACCTTTCTAAGATCCGATCCGGTTTGCTTCATATCTCTACTTGCGGCTCAACTTTGCTGTGCTACCACACCTTGGAAGATTCTAGGTTAGTGAGAAAAACAGAAACCTCAATGGAGTGTCAGGTTTTGGACTCTTGTTATGGCCTTGTTCTTCTTAGCTTCGTTGATAATGGTGGTCGTCTATGCGTCGCAAATCCCCTTACGAAGAAGTTTCGATTCTTGAATCACAATTATTTAATGTATTTCGCTAGGGTTCGTCGGGACGAATCAAAGCTCCTAGGATTCACGGTTAATCGAATTGATCGAACCACCCGGCGTTTCAAAATCGTCCACATAATCGAGATGGGAAATCGCGGTAAAACGAGCTATAGGTTCGAGATTAACTCTGGAGATTCATGGAGACGTTCGGAAACGACGATTGCTTGCTGCTCAAGCAATCTCAGTGACTTAATGAAAAAACCTGTTTACTTGGACGGATCTCTTCATTGGCTAAGAAAAGACGGAAGCATCGTGGCTTTCAACCCCGAAACAGAGCAAGCACGACTGGTTACGCTTAAATTTCCCCAGGAATTGCATTCGAGAACGTTATTTGCGGCTGGCCATAGTAACCTAACTTTGATATCGGCGACGGAGGAAGTCATTTACGTTTATGCCCTCGAGAATATTCTCAGTGATCCCAAATGGGTTCTCGCGAGGCAGATCAAGAACGGAGTGGTGGACAAAAAGGGGTTTCATTACTGGAACCTAGAGGCTTATGACGGGAAGCGTTTAGTGTTGAATGAAGGGAGGAGGAGAGTCGAACGAATGGTTCATGTGTACGACTTGAGTGCTAACAAATGGGTAGTCACGAGTCCGATTCCAGGATGGTCCGATGCTAATCAAGATATGTTTCAGTTTACAGCGTCGCCTTATTCTGTGATAGGACTAAGTGATGAGATATTGGCTTGTGATGATAAACGCATCTCCTCTCTTAGCTCGATTATGGGACTGATTGATGGAAGCTCATCAGAAAAAGTGGAAAACCATCTTAGAAACAGAACGCGTGGAGAAAAAAGAAAAGAAATTAGTATTGTTGAAGAAGGAAAAAAACTAGTATTGTTGAAGAAGCAAAAATACTAGTACGAATATCATGCATGTCTCTTTTTGGTTTATCAACTACTTTAAAGCGAACCAAATCATATGTATTCATAAATCATAATATTTCATAGATAGAGGTTTCGTTTTTATTAAAAAAAATTTTAGGGGTGGCATTGGATCTAAAAAATTTAATGAATCTACAAGAATTCAATTGCACAGTCAATCAAGAGATTTCCAAGTATTGTATGGGTTTCTAAAGTTTTTTTTTTTGCTAACAGATTTCTCGGAAAGTAATCTACCATGCAGCTATAATTCTTATTCATCTCTAATGAAATTTGTGGACATTTTTCTTCCAAAACAAACACTGCTAATTTTGAATAAACTATATATAGAACGTAACTATCATCCATAAATTCCAGATAGGCACCATTGTCTCCAATCTTTTTTTTTTTTTTTTTTTTTTCACGACATTGTTGTAATCGAACAAAAAACAAATCTCCAAAAATCGAACAAGAGAAGCTAATTTCTTCATATAATTTCTTCAAATGCATAGTAAGGCTTCAAGCAGAGATTCTAATAGCCAAAGATTTACAAAACTAAAGCAAGTAGAAACCATTCCAAATCCAGACATATATGACATAACATACGTCGATATTTCTCCCTCCGATGGTTCCTCTTCACCTTTGTCCAAATCACCATGGTCCGTACACGTCGATCCCAACGACGTAAAACCGTCGCATTCCACGTCGAGAGTCTCCGCGACGCATTCCACCAAAGACAAATCCGAAAACTACTCTCCGAACATTCTCATGGGATCTCTGGTCCGCGAAGAAGGCCATATCTATTCATTAGCTACATCAGGAGATTTATTATACACAGGATCCGATTCCAAAAACATTAGAGTTTGGAAAAACCATGTCGAATTCTCGAGTTTCAAATCGAATAGCGGATTGGTAAAAGCGATTGTTCTTGCCGGAGATAAAATCTTCACCGGACATCAAGACGGGAAAATCCGCGTTTGGAAAGTATCAACTAAAGATTCGAATATTTTCCGACGTATAGGTACAATGCCGAATCTCCGAGATTTCATCAGAAACTCGATAGCTCCTTCCTCGTATTTCAATTTTACGAGACGGAATCGGACAAGCGCGCAAGGATTCCGACATCTAGACGCGATCTCCTGTCTCGCATTGAGCGAAGACAAACGGCTTTTGTATTCAGGTTCGTGGGATAAAACGTTTAAAGTTTGGAGAGTTTCGGATTTACGGTGTTTGGAATCGATCAACGCTCACGAAGACGCGGTTAACGCGGTCGTTTCCGGTTTCGACGGTTTGGTTTTCACCGGTTCAGCGGACGGTACGGTTAAAGTATGGAGAAGAGAAGATCAAGCGAAAGAGACGAAACATTTCTTCTCTGAGACGCTATTGAAACAAGATTGCGCCGTTACGGCGATCGCGGTTGAGCAAACCGCGACGTTAGTTTATTGCGGTTCGTCTGACGGAACCGTTAACTTTTGGGAAAGAGATAACAGTATGACAAAACGGCGGCGTTTTGAAAGGGCATAAACTCGCCGTGCTCTGCCTTGTCGCGGCGGGGAATTTGTTGTTTAGTGGATCTGCCGATTTGGGGATTCGCGTTTGGAGAAGGCCGGAACGCGGCGGAGGAGGAGAGCACGTGTGTTTGTCGGTGTTGACCGGACACGCAGGTCCGGTGAAGTGTTTGGCGGTGGAGAGAGATTCGGAATCGGCTTCCGGGGAGAGACGGTGGATTGTATATAGTGGGAGTTTAGATAGGTCGGTGAAAATGTGGCGTGGGTCGGAGAATTCACCGGCGATGGTAAATCAAGAGTTTCGATCGTCGGGTAGGTTTTGTGGTCCGTCGGGATTAACGGTGGCTCCTAGCTTCTCGGCTCAAGGGAGAATTAGCCCCAAGAAATAGTTGTTTTTGTTAATTTTTGTAACATGTAATTTTGTGTGTAATCAACATATAATTGTTCAAATGTTTCTGTAACTAAACTATGAAATCGATCCAATCATTTTGTAGCATTTTGATTGGAGTCCGGTTTGATTTCTTAACCGGAGTTATGAGAATTGGTTTAAGTAGCAACTCTACAATGATTTCAGAGAAGAACAAAAATTCCCAACCGTAAAAACGAATCAATGAAATGATTTATCCAAGTGTTTGGCTTTTAAGTTTCAAAAAAAAAAAGTGTTTTGCTTTAAAATGTTTAATATCATCGGAATTAGTATTTCTCTTTTTTTATCAAGTTGGTATGTTTCTCTAATTAGTTAAGAGTAGATACCAAAACAAGGGTATATTTTATTTTCAAACTTTCTTAACCATAAAACACAATATTGGTGTCCTAACTTTCTCTGTTTTGTGAATAATTATTTTTAAAAATTGGGAACATGTTGACCATAACAAAAGCTCGTGTTGGTTAAACAACCCAGTTTCAAATATAACACATTAGGTTGCTTGTCACCGCTTCTTTACCAATCTAAAAAGTTATCTATATAAACTCCCTCTTTGTTTAAGAACACCAAAAACACAAACTCATCATGACAATGAACAAGAGTTATTTCTTCGTCATTTTCGTCGTATTCTTCTTCTTTGGATCAAAATTTTCAAGAGTAGTTAGCGCAGGAGACAAAAACGCTTTAGCCGCATCATTCGTCTTCGGCGATTCACTAGTGGACGCAGGAAATAACAATTACTTACAAACGTTGTCTAGAGCAAATAGTCCTCCTAATGGCATCGATTTTAAACCATCTCGTGGAAATCCAACCGGCCGGTTTACCAATGGTCGTACCATAGCTGATATCGTTGGTAACTTAATAACAACTTTCATCCAAAATATAAATCATATTTTCATTGTTTTAGTAGGCTATGCTGATGTTTATTTTTATTTTCTATTTTGTTGTCTCTATAGGAGAAAAGTTAGGACAACCAAGTTATGCAGTTCCATATTTATCACCAAATGCAAGTGGTGAAGCAATATTAAATGGTGTGAATTACGCATCAGGTGGTGGTGGAATTCTCAATGCTACCGGTAGTGTATTTGTAAGTCTTTTTGTCTTCGTGCTGACACTATCTGCCATTTATTATGTGTCACGTACGTTTGGTTGGCAGGAAAAGTTTACGCTAAAACTCACTTTAAATATTTTTATTAATATGGGTTAAATTTTGTTTTTCTACTTGAAATATCTGCTTATCTATGAACATGAACATGCATGTGGACAATTGTATATATTTTTACATTTCAAAATTACAATTTTGTAGGTGAATCGGTTAGGAATGGATATACAAGTCGATTACTTTAGCATTACAAGAAAGCAATTTGATAAACTTTTGGGTGAAGATAAAGCCAGAGATTACATTCAAAAGAGATCCATATTCTCCATAGTAGTTGGCTCAAACGATTTTCTCAACAACTATCTAGTACCTTTTGTGGCGGCTCAAGCAAGGTTAACACAAACCCCTGACGCTTTTGTTGATGACATGATTAGCCATCTTCGCAACCAGCTTAAGGTATGTTAGTAACCTTATGAATTTTTTAATGTTTTTGGATGTTAATTAAAATACTTTTACCTTGATAAAATGTTAGCGATTATATGCATTGGACGCTCGGAAATTTGTGGTGGGAAATGTGGCTCCCATCGGCTGCATACCGTACCAAAAATCGATCAATCAGCTGAAGGATAAACAATGTGTTGACTTGGCAAACAAACTGGCTCTTCAATACAATGCTCGTCTCAAAGATCTCTTGTTGGTGGAATTGAAAGATAGTCTTAAAGACGCACACTTCGTTCATGCCAACGTCTTTGATCTAGTCATGGACCTCATTGTCAATTACAAAGACTATGGTAAGTATACTTACATTTACGGCCCATGGGCTTGTTAAAAACATCCATCGACCACTAGCAAAAATGGAAACTAGTATTTACCACTTTTGCAACTTTTCACATTAATCATATTTGTCGTATTTTGTAGAAACATGCGTCTTTAATTAATACAGTTTTTGAAAAATGTGTGTGATATTATTATTGTGAACAAATGATAGGGTTTAGGACGGCGAGTGAGGCGTGTTGTGGGACGGGAGGGAGATTGGCAGGGATATTGCCATGTGGACCAACCTCGAGCCTTTGTACGGACCGGTCAAAGCATGTGTTTTGGGACTCGTACCATCCTAGCGAAGCTGCTAATCTTCTCATTGCTGACAAATTACTCTACGGTGATTCCAAATTTGTGACTCCTTTAAATCTCCTACACCTTCGTGATCTTTGAGGAAAAAAAACTCCACTTTTTCCCCTTAAATTGTAATTTCAATTCAGAGTATTTGTGAGATTCTTTCTTTATTAATTGTTTTACCGTTATGTCTTCGTTCATGTTTTCTTGCTTTAGATTTGGATTTTGCTAATGCAATGTAATTTATGTGCAAGTGCAATCAATTCATGACATGGTTTTTGCCTTTTGTTTTTGGTCTTGGAATTTAAAAGTGTCGGATACTAAAGTTACAGTAATCTACAAACGAGAAAACAACTCATGATATATTTTAAGTTAAAAACAAAGGAAACTTTGAAAAAGCGAAAGGGAATAATCAGTCAGTTGTATACTTGTTCATATTTTATTTGGTAACCAAGATAAAAGAAAATAATGGACCGTTGGGTTTTAAGTGAAGTAAAAGACGAAACTAGTCCTCTTGTGATACACACTAGCAAGGGAAATGACAAAAACAACCTTCGGATCAAAGGAAAAAGAATCGGGAATAAACAGAGAGGATCAAGGAAGTAAAAGACAAGAAGAAAGAGAGAGGGAATAAGGAAGGTGTCAGTGGTTGATCTGATAAGACCGGTCCGGACCCGAATATCCGACAACGAAAGGACGGCTGCAAAAACAAACAGGACACATCGTCCCATGGCACACAACAACACACAAACCATGCCTCATTTCTTCAAGTTTCATTGTTTTTGGGTGTGAAAGTGACTAGAGAGAGAGAGTGTAAGAGAGAGAGAGAAGTCGTTGAAATGGATGGTGGTGTGGTGGCTATGTGTGGTGGCTATGTGTGGGTCATATCATCCTCCGGCTGCGCGTGCTTATCCACCTCTTCGACCCGACCCGACAACTTCACTCTTGTCTCTTTGACCGTTTTTTGCAGATTCTCTCTCTCTCTCTCTCTCTCTCTCTCTCTCTCTCTCTCTCGTTTTGGTACGTACGTATTTGCAACTTATTGTAACGCATTTCCCTTTATATATATGGACCAGACCATGTATGAATACACTTTACTTTACAAAAAAACATCGGACTTGTCTTAATCACCTTATGGGTTTTGTTTATTTTTATACCCTTAAAACTTATGCAAGTCGTCATTTTATTATTTTTCTATGGAGTTTTTTTTAGTAGTAGCAATTTTGAAAATAAGAGGAACGAGAAATGCGGAGAGAGACAGAATGATGGGAAGGGTTGGGACAAAGGCGTGAAGAATTATAATTACACAATTCCCTCTGATTGCGGACTCTCCTCGCTGTCTCACACACACACTTTTTATAAGTTCTTCAATTTTTACTTCCAACTAAAATGATTATACTCTTGATCATATATACTCATAGGTCTTACTTACAAATCATAAGACGATATTATTGTTAATGCTTTAAGAGAAAATTCTTAACTCTGCCGCAATAAAAAGATGTTCATTCTCATTTAAGACAAAATATTTATTCAGATTCATTATTCGCTTAAACATGCTCCTAAGACAAAAATCAAAAGATGAGTATCTTGAAATATTTTTGGCTTCAAAAACTATTTTGCATACAACGATTAAAAGAATGGTAATTTAATAAGAGTCCTAAAGTTCGGTGCGATGTTTTCTTTAGAAAAGTTTTTGTTTGTTTTCGTCCCATGTTTTAACTTTAAGTCATCATACAGTGTAATCCAATATCTATGGTATAGATTTGGTCTCAACGTGGATTATTAATGTGGTCCTTGAGCGATCATACTCCAATCCAAATTTTGTTCTTGTAAGTATATGCTAACATAAAATTCTTGTTCGCTTGTCATAATCATAGCAACATAATAATTTTTAACGTTGAAATTTGCTATGTAGTTGATCATTTCCTATGTTAGTTGAGAGAGATTGAACAAGAATTCAAATGAAAATAAAATTTTATTCAACAATAATACTCCACTTAATCCTTTACACTGTTGTACACTCTCTTTATAGAGAAGCTTCGGTTAAGTATAACCAACATAAACCAAGTATAATAATAATAAGTAAACCAAGATATTAGACTCATATCCTAAACCCATAGTAATACAAAGTCATTAATGTTTATTACTGGAGATACATGAAAGCTGAGCCCACCATTTAACCACCGCAAACTTCTGTATTAAAGTTTGAATAAATAAGCGACTGTCACCTGTCTATATACTTTTAAATAAATATTTTACAAAAGTGTTCAAATCGAATAATCTACAAATAAACAAACAAAAGGTTTTTGGTACATTACTATATTGTCTTTTCTTAGACAGCGAACAAATGAAACAAGATCAAATTTTTTGGACTTTAATTTCAAAAGCTACGTGATCCCACAAACACCAATAATAATTTAATTTCGTCTCACTTAAAAGAAGTGTAATAAATTCAATTAATTTTTAATTTTTTTTTTTAACGAAGACGATAGAAAAACGTGTCCCTTGTTTCCACCTTTCTGGAACATTCATGCTATTCTTTTTTAATTGCCGAAGAGTTACGCTGACGGTAAAAGCAAATACTATTCTTCATGATGAGCTTACATAAATTTATGTATTAAAAAATTACTGTAAAAAAGATTCAATCAAGTATATCGTAAAAATACGAATGTTTGCTTACATGATCTTTCTTTTTGGTCATCATAAAAATTAAATCTGAGAATTAATTAATAATTTGAAAAATCTTAAGAGAGAAATGTAGAATTACTGGGAAAACTGGCCGTACATTGATAAGATCAACAGTCTCCTACCTGTATTGCCTACTGCGACCTACTCTATGCCTTATCTCGGTATGATTTTGTTTTTATTCAACTCTTTTGTTTTTCCACAAAGAGAAAATTATGTCATTATTATTAGTTTTGACTGTTGTTTACTAATTTTAAAGCTTTAAACACAAGGGCAACCCAATGACTAAGCTTTAAAATTATTAGCCATATAAGTACAATAATTGTAATTCTTTTACGTTGTAAGCAAATTATTTATAAGGTTGGTAAAGAAAAGACTAAAATATGTATCATTATGGGTGTAAATGGTGATAGTGGAATGATTCAACCGACAGTATAATTGTCAAATTGTTACTATTCATATTTTTTTTAACCGATAGTTGAATTCCCCACCGATAGTTGAATTTATGTATTAGATTTTTTGTATTTATCTCAAAATACTTAATTTTCATACTTTATGATTTATATGATAATTATATATAATAAATTTAGTTTATTTAATTATTATTTTGACAAAAAATTATAATCAACTATTTATAAATTAATTTTATTTATTCTGTGAGATTCTGCTATTGGTATAATGGTTCTACTGACACTATTTAACTTTCTTTTATTCTTCCAGATTCTGCTAGAAATTTAATTATTCTGCCAGAAATTTAATCATTCTGCTGTTACCATTCAGAGTTTCCGGGTAGTATAGGACCTATAGGTACTAAACCAATTATTAGGCATTATAACCACAACCGTGAATTAGTATTTACCTCTTTGAAATTTTTAGTAGAGACATTTCAACTCATTTCACATGCCATTCATTTAATAAAACGTTAGTGTGCCACACTATTCACATACGATATGACATTGTAACTAGAGTGTTTGGGTTAGTCAAATATTGCGACAATCATATAAAAATTCAATCTTTTTCCTTAAAAAAAATTGTATTACTATTCGTTCGATTGATCAGATTAGAGTGTTGGAAACTAGAATCAAAGGGGTGACATTTGTTATTATAATGGTAATAATAGAATAGGGTTTGGTTAATTTGTTAAAACTTTGAAAGAAGAGCCAGCTACGTATGAAGAGAGCCGACTCATAGTGTTTAGGGAAGAAACAGAACCTCACTGTTCACAATAATCCATAGCCGACTCAACAATTCCAAACTGAAATTTTGTAAAAATCCTCATAAAAAGACAAACTTTAAAGACAAGAGAGAGAGAGAAGCGTGGCCTCAAATCAACCCAACAGCCTCTGTCAAAAAAGCCTCACTTTCTTCTCCATCCCCATTTCTATCTGCGCATGTTTCTCTCTCTCCTCCATAAAAACCAAACAAAGCCCCCAAAAGTTTCAATCTTTAACCCTCACACAAACATAAAGCAGCTTCAATCTTTCTCCATTTCCCGCGTTTTTTGTCTTCTTCTCCGATTATGCCGACGTCTGACTCCGGCGAACCACGGCGGATAGCGATGAGACTTCACGGCGGAACAACAGGAGCTCCGACCACTGAGCACCAAGAGCAACTCCCTTGTCCTCGCTGTGACTCAACTAACACCAAGTTCTGTTACTACAACAACTACAACTTCTCTCAGCCACGTCACTTCTGCAAATCCTGTCGCCGTTACTGGACTCACGGCGGTACTCTCCGTGACATTCCGGTCGGTGGTGGTACTCGCAAATCCGCCAAACGCTCTCGCACTTGCTCCTCCGCCACTTCCTCTCCTTCCTCAGTCACCGTTAACTCCGTCGTCTCTTCCCGTCCGTTACAAGCGACGCCTGTTCTCTTTCCTCCGTCTTCCATTACTAACGGCGTTAGTGCTCCGCTTGACAGTGACGCAAAGGGAAGCGCTTTATCTCTCTGCGGCAGTTTCACCTCTCTCTTGAACCATAACGCCGCCGCAAACGCAACTCATGGATCCGGTTCCGTTATCGGACTCGGCGGGTTCGGAATCGGACTCGGGTCGGGTTTTGATGACGTCAGCTTTGGGCTTGGAAGAGCGGTTTGGCCGTTTTCAACTGTGGTTGATGCTGCGACGACGAATGTAGGCAGTAACGGTGGTCATCACGGCGTTACGATGCCTGCCACGTGGCAGTTCGAGGGTTTAGAGAACAGCAACAGCAACGGTGGGTTCGTCTCCGGTGAGTACTTTGCGTGGCCGGATCTCTCCATCACAACTCCAGGAAACTCGCTCAAATGAAAAGACTCTTTTTTCCATTAAAGCTTCTGTCTTTACCAGAGGGTCTCAGTTTCTTCCTTTTGTTTAGTCTCTTTTAGTGTGTCTGGTCGTTTTAGAACTTGTGTTTGGAAACTAGGAAACAAAGAAAGTTTGTGTTTTTTTGGCTCTAAGATTACTTTCTCCTCTGTTATTAGAGTTCTTGCTTGCACAAGTGATTTCTAATTGAAATGAGGTTACTTGTTTACAAACATTTAATCTGAATAGAACGGATCTTGTTCATTAGATGATAATCTACACAACATATTACTTTTTAACATATTTAATTGATCTTGAGCTTGATTTACTTCTGGGTTAGATTGGTCTCCAGAGGAGAAAACTTGTGTATTGTTGTTGTTCACTTCAATCCAACTCAATCCTGGATCTTTAGTAGAAGCTAATCCTCTTATCTTCCTTCTCATCTCTGCAACATCGTCCCATCTCCCATTCACCGCATAAAGATTCGATAGTAGAATGTATGTTGCAGTGTCTTCTCGATCAAGTCTCAGGATCTGCTCTGCTGCGTATAGTCCCATATGCAAGTTTTTCGTGTTAACACATGCGCTAAGCAGAGTTCTCCAGAGCTCTGCTCGGTTGTTACCAGGAGGAGATTCCTCTATCAGTTCCAGTGCTTCTTCTAGTAACCCGGCCTTTGATACCAAACTCACCATGCAAGAGTAGTGCTTAAACCCTGCTTCGATGCCACTTTCCATCATTTGGTTCCACAGGAACTTACCTTGCTGCGTCGATCCGCTGTGATTACAGGCTACTAATAAAGACAAGTATGTTACTGCATCCGGAGTAAGACCGTTTTCTAGGATTTGTCCGAAGAAACTCATAGCCTTTTCTACCATTCCATGTTGACTATAAGCTCCTAGCATTGAGTTCCAACATTTCAAATCTGGATTCGAAACACGAGAGAATATTGATTCTGCAGCGTCGTATTTGCCATTTTTGCTGTACATATCCACTAAGGCTCCACATACCGACATAACGCTATCGAATCCTGTCTTTACGGCAAGAGAATGGAAAACTTCACCTTGTCTTAGCATCGCCATGTCTGAACTTGCTCCTAAGACACTGCTCAGGGAAAAACCATCAGTTCTATTATTTTCTCGGTACATTTCAACGAAGAGTTGGACCGCACACTCGCTGTTTCCTACTCTAGATTGCCCTACTATCATCTCAGTCCAAAGAACAATATCCCTTTCTGTGATCACATCAAACACCTTCTGCGCAGATTCAGCTTCCCCGTTCTTGAAGTACATGGACAAGAGTGTTGTTCCAACAAAAACACTCCTTTCAAATCCTAATTTCGTCACTTGTCCGTGGAGAAGCTTCCCATGAATAGATCTTTGTGGTTCCGCAGTCGCAGATATAGCAGCAGAGAAAGTAAACTCATCTGGCCGAGGTGTCGACCTCCACAGTAACCGTCTATACATAAGAATCGCTTGCCCTCCAAAGCCGTTTTCTGAGCACCCTGAAATAATCGAGTTCCAGGAAACCAAATCTGGGTTATAAATCCTCCCAAACACATAGAGTGCTTCTTTCGTGTCTCCGCAATTGCAATACATGTCAAGAAGAGCATTTTCTACAGGTAAATCCGCTAAACTATCCGAAACTATTATCCGGGCATGGATTAGTTTCCCCAATGAATAGCTTCCCAGTTTACTACAAGCATTCAGCACCAACGAATACGTGAACTGCGTTGGATCAACACCAGATATCAACATGTTTCTAAAAAGCATAAGCCCTTCTTCTACCTTATCGTTTCTCAAGCTCCCAACTATCATTGTGTTCCAAGCCACGGCATCTCCATCATTTACACACTCAAAGATCCCTCTCGCAGATACTAAGTCCCCGCAACTCGAGTACATTCCCAAAAGCGATGTTTGGAGAACTACATTATCTAAATATCCAAGCTTTAGAATCTGTGAATGTAATGATGATCCCATTAAAACATCCTTAAGCAGAGCACATACTTGCACTAAGCTAGTGAAAGTCGAGCTATTGGGCTTCAAGGACTCAGATTCCATACGGGTTATCAAACGAAACGCGTAACCTGCACAATCTAGGCTCCGGGAATACGCGGAATAAAGCGCATTGTAAGATATTACGTTTCTGTCAGGCATTTTGTCGAACAGTTTGCGTGCTTGTTCTAATGAGCCGCACCTAACGTACATTGAGATGAGAATGTTGTTTGCGTACGGAGATTTGGAAGCTGCGCCTACGGTGAGGACGAGAGCCTGGAGCTGACGCGCCCGTTTTAGTGCGGTGATCGAGACGCATCTCCGTTTTAGTACGGAAGCAGCTATTTCGTTCAGTAGCTTAAAAGCGTAAAAAGGCTCAAGGACTACACTCATAGTTTCCGAAGAATAATAAATTTCATATACAAAATACAAATTGAATTTTTTTTTTGTTTCTTTTGTCGGCAAATAGACTTTTCCATTAAGTCCAAACAGGGAAGATACAAGTGATGATTACGGCCCAACATTCGAGCTTTACAACATAAATCAAAGCTCAATTTATCTATGGGATAAAAGGCTTTGATTGGTGTCAAATCTTATATTATACCGCTCCAGCTTATAGCTTTGCACTATGCGTTACACTCAGCTTACCGCTCCAGCTTACAGCTTACCACTCCAGCTTACAGCTTTGCACTATGCTTACAACTTACCGCTTCAACTTATAACTTACCGCTCCAGCTTACAGCTCGTTACCAATCGGACCCAAACATAAACTTGCAAAGCTTAACCACGTGTAATAACACACATCAGCATGTCAAACACGTGTCCAAACCAGAGATGATGGGAAGGAGCTTCCGATGAACATCCGGCGCCATCAATTCCGGACAAGCTTCCGATAAAGATTTTGGCAGCATCACCGTCCCTACTGCAAGCAGATCAAGTTCCGGCGCACAACATCCGAAATCAACCTCAATGCCAGGAAACTCAACCAACGCCTCTGTAAAATCACTTTTCCCTGAAAATCCCTTGATAGGAAGAAAACCTAGTTTGACTGATTTAGACCTCTTACCACCGAATAAATCCACCGACCGTTTCTCATACAAGGCCAATCAACCTCCAAAACCTTCGATTAAGGCTTATATTTAGGGGAATATTGGGGAGATTCTACTCCCGACCTAAGAAAGACTAATACCAAAAGAAGAGGAAAGAGACACTAAAAAGCAACCATCAGAACTAGGATCTCTGTGGAAGCTGGATTCCGCACTAAGAATTTATATGTGAATTCGGGAAAGAAACTTTAGTCATAAGAAATGTCTATAGATTTAACAAGGATCGAGACCAAGATAACGGAAAATGGATTTATATTGATAGTCGATCAAGTATACAAATAACTTTAGCTGAAACAAGTGATGATGAGCTAAAGTGTGTGTTCGGTGTAAAAACGTATGGAAAAAGTTAGCCATTTCGGCTCTAGAACTAGCTATTTATACTCCCTCGAGCTGAACGGTTCAGCTCCGCGGATCCCTCCTCATCACCGGAGATCTTGGGCACATTCTGGTGTATCCTCCGGAAATGTTGGGATCTTCTCGTTAACCGTTGAGCGGTGCTGACTTGGTCGTGTCCTTGCTAGGCAGCTTGGTCAGCGGTTCTTTATCTTGGCGGTCAACGAATCCGTTCAATTAAGTTCAGCGTTGCCGAGGGGCATGCTAGTATTTTACTATCGTTAGCGCGGTACTAGGCCTTAGGCCCAATACTAGATACAATCGAGTCTGACTATATCCTAAGCTTAATGGGCCAGATTTCTAATGGTGAAATCCAGCTCCAATAGTTGCCCCCTAGCCCATTAATTACTCAATGAGGAGAATGAATGGGCGGTTACTTCTTTAAGGCATAAAATGGGACCTTCCCTGGGTGAAATCATGATTATTTTCATCGAATCCTCGGATCGTGCGGCTCTGAGGCTTTTCCTCTCCGAGATCTAACGGTTGGAATTGCAAAGGTCAAATCATAGCGAGGCGAGTGGGAATCGTGAGCGGTGCTGACGGCGATTTAACTCCCATGGGGTCCACCACTCGAAAATACTTTTCCTTGTTCTTATCTCGAGAGCAGATATTTCACCTCCTCTTTTACCCTAACTGTTCCTTCGTCTCTGTGAAACCTTTGACTCTCTTCTTTTCATTTTCCTACAGAACTTCTCTTCTTCACGCCTTATTCCACTCTTTTTCTACTTTCATTATGTCTAGAAATTAGGATGAAACATATTTCGGTCTATACGAACTATCAACCATCACCTCTAAGGAGTTCCTCGCCCTACAGAGGGATGGTCTCGTACCATCTTTGGTAGAACTCCGGATGCCGACTGGGCGTGATAACCCAGAGACTATTGAGGAAGGTTGGTACGTTGCATACCTGGTTTACTTCCGGGCCTGCGGTCTTACCTTTCCCATCCCAGATTTCCTCATCTGACTCCTTAGGAGTTTTAAGATAGCATTCCCGCAGATGGCTCCCAAATTTCTGTGTCATGCTATTGGCACTTACGTCGGAAGTTTCGAGGACTGGATGGAATTATCTCCAAGGATATTCAACGAGCTTTACGTAGCTCGCAACTGTGGCTACCCTGGTCGATGGGGTAAAATCTACCTCGCTCCTCGACCCTTCGAAGGAGTTGTTACAAATATAACCTCAAAGGACACCAATTGGCACAAAAAGTTCTTCTTTTTCAAGGTGAACCAGAGCTCAGTGTATACTGTGGCTGATTTCACCAAAATTCCGAAAGCTTTCGTCGACGGCGCGTGTAAGTACCTCTTGTCACCGCCATTGTCCAGTGGGATTATCACTTTTCTCCTTATATTTCTCGGAACTTGTTTGATTTTTAGGTAACTACAAGGTCAGAGAGGCTGATGTTTTCATCAGCTCGAGGTTGTAGTTGCTTCGCCGGGATCGGGTGCATTGGGCTTCTTTTGATCGTATGCGGGTCTTGCTGGCTTATCGTGTTGGCCAACAGCTGCAGCAGCAGGCGGGTCTCGCTACTTCAGCGGTGCCTCAGCCTGCCACATATAATCTTCTGTTGCTTCCTCAACCAGCTGTACCAGGAGCTGGAGCTGATGTACTCCCTATCGGAGCTGTTGCTCCGATTATTCCTCCCGTAGCTCGCTGCACCCGATCACGCACAACACGAGCTCGGGTTGCTCTCTCTTCTAATGCCCCGGGCTTGAGTAATCTTCCGGTGGCAATTCAAGATGACTCTTCTGCTTCTATGGCTAGCCCGGTGGAGCCTCTGTTGAGGAGGCCGATTAGGCATGCTGCCGCGCCTGAGGATCCCATCGGGGATTATGTCATTGGCGCCGAGGAGGTTTCCTTGGCTCTCCAGGTTATTATTCCATCTCCTGCTAACTCTTCCTTGGCTTTTGTTAGGACAGGGGACGATGTCACGCCAGGCGTGGAAAGGTCTTTGGCGATGGTTAACCGATGGTTGGAGAACTGGCCCCTTGAGACGGAGTTGCCGGTGGGTGGCCTTCCTGGCCTGGGCCCGGTTCTTCTAAATAAGCCAAGGTGGAGGTGACAAGACAGGAGTTTGACCGAAATATGAAACCAAATGTCTTCTTCTTGACTCGATAACTACAAATTTAGTAAGTAATCAGTGATTAACAGAGCTAAAGGTCATTAAAAAAATGAACAACAGACTAAACGTAAGAAAATGAACAACATGCTACTTTCCCCTAGACTAAACCCATTTCCCCCAATTTCTATTTTCCCCAAGAGGGACGATGTTTAGGTTCGCTCAGGTTAGCCGCTCCTGGTGTAATCGGAATCGAGGAACAATGTTTAGGGTTTCTCGCCATGACTGGTTGAATCGGTGTCTAGGTTCGCCCATCATCCTCACTCTTTCTTTCAATTATCTATTTCCCATTGCTGATTTCGATTGTTTTTTTTTATTTTGAAAACAAATTTGAATTTTGATTATGAACAGTGCCGGTCAAATCATTTAGGATGCCCTATGCATATATGTAAAAAAGTGTCATTTTCGTACATTTTCCAATATCGTAAAAACAGTAATCTAAATAAAAAAAACACATGAAAAATCCATTAAACCGTTTATAATTCCAAATAGCTAGTAAGAAATAAAAGAAAAACAACAAAATAGAATTTGTTTTTGAAATATTGATCTCCTTGTTTTTTTCATGCAAAATCATTAATTAAACTGACGTTGTCGAGTTTTTCAACCATCTATTTTTCAATAGATGATAAATCTAACCTATTCAATCTCTCTTGTCACATGATAGATCGCAAATAATTTTGTTATGAACTTCAACTTCAAATTTTAACTAATAATTTCAATTTTTTTTTTTTTTGAAATGAGTAATTAACATGTTTGCTTAGAGAAGACCATAAACATTAAAAAAAATTTGAAAAACAAAATCTTACGAATATTATTATTGTAGAAGAAGTTTATAATCTTTTTTAATTATAGCTATAACAAAAATTTAACTAAAAAAGGCCCTCTAAATTTAGGCCCCTAAGCGGTGGCTTCACAGGTTTGTCCTCTGGGCCGGGCCTGATTATGAAGGAAGTGGTAGTTCCTGCACTGAGATTGATAAGCTTCTAAATGGGTTTTACACCTAGAAGAGGAGTAGGATGATGAGCTGGAAGGGAAGTGAAAGGAGAAGAGAAGTGGTTATGAAGTCATTGAGAGTGGTTAATTAGTTAGGAGGTTGACTCAAGTGTTGACTGAGAGAACCTTTGGATATAAATAGAAGGTTGTATAGGAAAGTAGATCTTATCTCTCATTTGTATAATCAGATACATTGTTGTATAGTTTCCGATATCAATATACGATTTTGTATTCTTTACATACTATAGTCTATCAGAGATTTTCAATAGATTTACACACTTTTCATCCACTCTCCAATTCCGTGATATTGAATACTTAGTATGTCTCTCTCAAATTTGGGTTTCGCTATGGTACATCAATTTTTGGTTTTGATGGATTTGATACTACTCTATTGACATTGGTATGTTCGTTTTATCAATAGGGAGTTACGTTGTGGATATCTCACCAGAATTGGGAGGAGGATCCAAATATTGGGTTTGTGTTTGTAGAAGGCTCCCTCTGTTCAGCTTCTCCAAGGCCTGATACATCTTATGAACAATGCCGTCCTAGCAAATTTGTGGTGGAGCTGGGCCACATTATAGACCATGGTGGAAGGTAAAGCTTTCTTTAGGATAATGCTACAAACGAAAATTTATTTTGGTTGTTATGTGTTGGAGTGATGGTTTATGAAATGTCGTTTGAAATCATCCTCCTCAGTTCATAATCGTTGCCACTTCAATAGCTCTACATCTTTCACTGACACTGTCACAACCATTCACAAACATCCTTTTTCGAAAGACAAGGTTCTGTTCTGATCTCCTTGTGCTTATTCTTACATACACATTCTCTTCTCGAGTTGTTCTTATACGCTTGACTTTGAGCTCTTTGTAAATAAATACAATTAGGATGACTGCTCTTTAAGCCACTAGATGGCTAAATTAGAATTTTTCTCTGTAGATTAACTTCTCCTACCTCTCTCTTTGTATATTGTCTTGATTTTGAAAAAAATATGTGATTCTCCTTACTTCCCTATGACTGATCATCTAGAGTTTCCTTTCCTATTTGTTTTGGCAATAATCCATTTGCATTGTTGACTCATATAGACACAATGTAACTAATGCTTTATGCATGGTCTGCTATTGGTTGGAACTTCTTACTGCTTCACTGGTTATAAATGCCAAACATCTCATGCTATAAATGCCAAAGACCAGGCAATGGTTTGCGCATAACATTATGCTGCTTTGATGTTGAGGAGCCTAAGTCCGATTCCACTTTGGTTGTTCGTGGTTATCACTTCGTCTAAGTGTCAAACTGATGTTTGCCCCTTTAAAAAGGGGCATTTAAGAGGAATGACATTAAACATACTTTAAAGCTTTAATTCATTCAATTTGGGGCATTGAATTACAATGAAAATTATATACTTAATTCATAAGAGTTGGTAAACTTGGTAAACAGCAAAAATCCTCAACTCTAAGATTATAAAAGTTGCAAAAATAAAGAGACAAAAACAAAATAGCAAGGTTTATGTTTTGCAGAATATTATGAAATCAACATCAACTAGTAAGAAATAGGCACTAACAACAAAAAATAAAGAATAGGACAAGAATAGTGTGACACCCCGGTTTTAGGGCATATATGGTATATGCGATATATGCAGAGAGGCTTAAAAGAATTGATTTGGCTATCTATATCACCAAAGTGCACTTATCTTTTCGGTCACAGGTCTTGAGAGAACTCAAGAGTTAAGCATGCTTGAGCTGGAGTAGTTTCAAGATGGGTGACCTACTGGGAAGTCATTTCCTGTACCGTGTGAGTGAGGTCAAAACACAGGAAAAGATCGCGTGGTGATTTGCAGGGTCAGTATACATGACTTCCGAGCCCTCCGGACTAACGCACCGATTGTTAGAGAGTATGGGCCCACGGCCGAGAGTGGACGTGGAGCCAATGAATAGGGCGATCAGGGTGTTATAAGTGGTATCAGAGCGTGCCGTGACAACTGTGTGAGTCAGTTTGTCAGGGTAACGATCTTGGTATGCGCAACGAGGACGTTGCAATCTGTTAGTGGAGGTGATTATGACACCCCGGTTTCAGGGCATATATGCTATATGCGGTATATGCGGAGAAGCTTAAAAACAATTGATTTGGCTACCTATATTAGCAAAGTGCACTTGTCTTTTCGGTCACAGGTCTTGAGAGAACTCAAGAGTTAAGCGTGCTTGAGCTGGATTAGATTCAAGATGGGTGACCTACTGGGAAGTCATTTCCAGTATCGTGTGAGTGAGGTCAAAACTTGAGAAAAGATCGCGTGGTGATTTGCATTCTACTTCCCTATTTTGTAACCGGTAGGCGGGATGACCGCTTCACTGAGTATTTGTGATAATACTCACGCAACTCTTATTTCCATGTGTTGCAGATATAAGAATATGGGATCGCGAAATCATGGCGTAAGAAGAGGATGATAGGGTTTTAATGTTATGATTTATGTTTAGTGAACCTGGTGCTATGTTGCTAGATTATTTGTTTAGAATTTTGGAATTGAATCTGAGTTTAATAATTTATTGAATATTTATGAGAACTTCCGCCTATTGTTTAATAGCTGTAGAGAACTAAATATTTATGGGAATATTAATTCGGCTATTAATTGTTTTTTAAAAAGGTGTTGGTTGTTTCATTTTGGTATCAGAGCATCCGTGAACTCAACCGGGGTGTCACAATCACATATATACTTGGCGTTGAACTCAACCAAGAATTCACCCCAGGTCCACTCTACACGCCTAGCCTCGATGGCTCGCCACCAACAATGAGCATCACCACTCAGATAGTGGACATCTAACTCAACCTGATACTCAGCAGAGCATCTGATCGACCTAAAGTTGCGCTCTAACCTTAGACGCCACTCATCTGCCTCCTATGGACCAACTCTGCCCTCAAAGAACGGCGTAGCAATCCTCTGCATCTGCGTCATCATCTCAAGATAACACGGAACATGCACTGCAACTGCAGCCCTTGGCTGCTCAGCAACTATAACCCTCTGCTGCATCCCAACCACTGGAGGCACACCGGAGCCTGCTTTGGAGCCACTGGCGAAAAACGTGCCAAAAAATGCGTCAACAATCCCACGACCTGATCATCACGATCTGGAGCTACAACAGCACCCCTACCTGGGCCCACTGGAGCCCCCGACCTCTACATGAGGTTGATTCGCAGATGTATCATGAAGGATCAGGGAGTAGTGTCAGGGTGTTTGTGGGTACCGGCGGTGGTACAAGAGCATATGACGTTGCGGTAGGCCCGGGTGGGGATGCTTCTGCAGGTGTGACCCAGGGTCCAGATGATCGTTTGGCGAGGATGTAAGCCCAGATTTTGGAGAGGTTACCGAGAGCAGTACCAGGGCAGATTCCAGTGGCGGAGGAGCATTCGGCTTATCGAGCATCGGGTCTTTATCTTTCTCGAGAGGAGGGAGACCTAAGATAGCTGATGAGTGGAAGATGGCGGTTGAGCGTAGGTTTTGCTCTCTCAGATGTCCTGATGAGTATCAAGTGGATTTAGCGACGCACTTCTTGGAGGGTGATGCGCATCTCCAGTGGAGGTGTATTGAGGCTCGGAGGAGGCGGACGGTGTGGATTTGGGGTGAATTCTTGGGCGAGTTTAATGCCAGATATTTTCCTCAAGAAGTAGTAAATCAGTTGGAATTGCAGCTCCAGAGGTTGGTTCAGGGCGACCGGTCGGTCCGCGAGTATGATGCTGAGTTCAGTAGTCTAGTGGCCTATGCGTGTAAAGGCATGGATGATGAGCGGGCTCAGATGGGTATGTTCGCGGGTGGACTTAAACTTGGGCTGAGGAGGGTGTGCAGAGCTTTCAAGTTTGCCTCGAGGGCAGAGCTAGTGGAGGCGGCCGCAAAAATTAAGAAGAACCTGAGGGAGCAAGGCGAGGAGTTAGCTGTGGTTCTTTTATCTCAAGTTGTGGTTCTCTTGTTTTTCTATTTCAGAATTTTAGCTTTGGCTTTGGTGTTTTGGAATGTTATCATTTTTGTTGGTGTTGAAACGATTATTCTATTTTAAATTTATAAGATGAGTTTTGCTTATATCTTTAGTTGGTGGTGGATTTTGTTTTAGTCCGGTAAGTGTTATGATGACATTCTGGGAGTCTGGGATCTCGGCCATTCAGATGTTTGGCCAAGGATTGCGAAGTTAAGTAGCTATGGTTTTTGAGAGCGAAAGTTGGGTTTTCCTAGTCGTGTGCTTCTACAGAAGGAGTTACTGTGGATCCGGCAAAGATTGAAGCTAGCAGTGATTGGCCTAGACCGTGTAATGCTACTGAGACAAGGAGTTCTTGAGCTAGCAAGTGATTATCGTAGATTCGTTTAGGGATTACTAGTATGGTCCAGTCTAAGATGACGTGGACAGGAGAGATGTCCCGTTTGTTGGTTTCAAGAGTGTGTGGATAGCCTTGCGAGGCTGAAGGAAGTATCAATGTGTATACCTGTTTTGGCGTGCTGTGCCGGGTAAGCCATATGCGGTGTACACCGATACTTTTGGTTTTGGATTAGTGTTTGAGCAGCAGTGGGCTGCAGTGTTTGAGCAGCAATGGGCTGCAGAATTGAGCAGCAGTGGGCTGCAGTGTTTGAGCAGCAGTGAGCTGCAGATTTGAGCAGCATTGGGCTATAGTGTTTGAGCAGTAGTGGGCTGCAGAGTTGAGTAGTAGTAGGCTGCAGTGTTTGAGCAGTAGTGGGTTGCAGTGTTGGATCAGAAGTGGGCTGTAGTAAAGAAACTCTTGTGTAGTATCTGTGTGTCTTAGGAGGGTGTGTCTTGGGTCGGTTTGATGCATTGAAGAGTATTGTTTTGGAGTATCTGGTCTCTTCGGATGGGACGTTTCAGATGCGTTGGCGAGCGTGTGCCTAGGGATGGGTACGCTGAGTTTTCTGGTTTTGGTCTGGACCGCCTGAGGCAGTTCCAATCGCTGATGTTTATAGGCAGTTAGTATTCACTGCTCTAAGGACCGCGGTCTCGAATAACTCATCTACCGTTGGAGATGTTTGGTCTCTTGTATGTACTCGGGACTGAGGTTCCAGTATGAGCATTAGGCTGGTGGTCCCTGTGTTACTTATGGCTCAAAGGATTCGTTCCTGCGAGTGCGAGAGATATGAAGATGGGTTAAGAGTAATAAATATTAGTAATGTGCTTATAAACATAGGATTAGTAATAAGCTTCAGAGGTCATGATTGGATTATGATAAGGAACAGTTGTGTTGGCAAAGGGTGCTGGAGGAGCAAAGATGTTCTAGAGTATTATGAACGTGGATTTTTTATCGGAGGTACTTCTTGTTCCTGGTGCTTGTACACATAGGAATTGATTACTCTATAGGAAGCGTTTTTCCTATTTATATCCAGAGCTTGAGGGAGATGTCCTAAGAGTAGAGTGGCATGGGCATCGTTACCTCGAAAGAGACGTCTTGAGAGTGTGATGATGTCTAAATGAGTACGAGTAGTCAATGCCTGATGGTGGCATAAGCATGGGACGGGAAATGGACCTCCAGGTGCGGGTGTAATTCCGTGCTATCTGGCTAGTGGTTTGCAGCTTGTGATAAGTGTCAGCGTGTGGATGTGAACTATCAGGTTCTAGACAGAAAGTTGCTTTGTTGCCCACTTTATAGTGGAGATGGTATATGATCGTTGGAGTCATGGTGGGATTACCTAACTCGGAGACCTATGAGACTTTGGAGTGATTGCGAACCATCTGACTAAGTCTGCGCATTTTATGGCTATTAAGAAGACCGATGGAGCTGCGGTTTTGGCTAGGAGGTTTGTGCGTGAGATTGTGAGGCTGCATGGAGTGCCAGTCAGTATAGTGTCAGATCAGGATCCCAAGTTCACGTCCGAGTTTTGGAGAGCCTTTCAGGCTGAGATGGGTACTAAGGTACATAAAAGTACAGCGTATCATCCGCAGATTGATGGTCAGTCGGGGAGGTCTAGACAGACCTTGGAGAATTTGCTGAGGGATGTGTGTGCTGGATTGAGGTAGTCACGGGGTTGATCATTTGTGCCTGACTGAGTTTGCGTATAGCAACAACGATCAGGTAAGTATTGGCATGACTCTTTATGAGGCGCTTTATGGGAGGCCGTGCAGGACACCTTTATGCTGGACCCAAGTGGGGGAGAAGAGCATTTTTGATGCGAGTTTTGTGCAGGAAACTATGGAGAAGATCCGTGTTTTAAAATTGAATATGAAGGAGGCTCAGATCGGCAGAGGAATTATGCCGATAAACGGAGGAGAGAGCTTGAGTTCGCAGTGGGCGATAGTGTGTATCTCAAGATGGCTATGTTGAGGGGTCCTAATAGATCTATAGCAGAGAACAAGCTGAGTTCGCGTGTTATGGGACCATTTCCGGTGGTGGAGCGTGTTGGACCGGTGGTGTACCGGTTAGAGTTACCTCTGATCATGAAGGCATTCCACAAGGTGCTTCAAGTGTTTATGCGGAGGAAGTGCCTGCATGAGGCGGAGGAGATAGGGGCTAAGATTCCGGAGGATCTACAGCCAGATTTGATAGTTCCAACATTTCCTGTGAGGATTCTCGAGAAGAGAGAGAAGGTTCTGCGCCGGAAGAGGATACCGTTGCTGAGAGTCTTGTGGGACTGTAGCGGTACAAAGGATGAGTATTGGGAGCCTGAGGCAAAGATGAAGTTGAAGTTCAGGAAGTGGTTTGACAAGTAGGTCGCAACTTAAGCTTACTTGTATCTTTGTGGTTCCAAGTATTAGTTTAGCATGTTACTATTGTTGTCGTGGTTCATGTATTTTTCGTTATGATGTAACGATGTACATTTTTTAGAATTTAATAAGATGAAGTTTTCCTTATTTATTTCCAGTGCTATTATAAGATTGGTGGTTCTTATAAGCGTTTTTGGTTGACAAGTATGGGTCGTGTTTTGGAGGATATTGCGGGTGGGAAATATCGAGTTTAGCCATATGGGGCAGATCTAGTATTAGATGTTTATGGTCATTTTAGGATTTGTTACTCTAGGGAAAGCGGCGTTCCCAAGTAACTCATCACCATTTTAGAGAGACGCGTGGGTCTCTGATGGATCTACCTGTGATGGGTGGATCACAGTGTAGTACAAAGTGCTACTTACCGGTGACGGGTGGATCTCGGTATAGTATCATGGGATGCTGACTTATCTGTGACGGGTGGGTCTCAAGATAAGTATCAGGAGATGGGTGGGTCTCTTGGAGGGAGTGAGTTTTCCCTGCATTCTTTTAGGAGTTGGTGGTCTCCAGAGATTTATTTGAGACAGGTGGATCTCAATATAAGTCTAAAGGGGAAAGTATTTTTCCCAGATACCATGGGTGGTTGGTATGAGGTTGCTTATGGATGCGTCCTGAGAGCGTGGTAGAGTGATGATGAGTTAAAGAGTAATAGACGGTTGGCAAAACGTGTGCATAAACATAAGACTAGATATAAGTTAAGGGATCGGGTGAGGATCTCTAGTGGATTATTGACCAAGTGGGGTCAAGTTTCCGGTCTTGGATAGACGATTTGTGGATGCGAGTAGTAATTTTTGAGAGGTGCTGACCAGGTTGGGTCAATGGTTGGTGAGTGGAGACCAGTGGTGGGTCATTTTTGTGATGATATTCCGGATTGGGGATGTAATGTGGGCCTTGGAGATCGTGTTTTGACCAGGTAGGGTCACTGTGATGGATTTGATGGGGAGTTGTATTAGGATTCGAGGTCAAATCCAGAGTAGTGCGCGGGGGGGGGGGGGGGGGGGGGGGGGGTTGGAGAGTTGTAACATCCCGAAACCAAATTTTTGATTTTGGAAAGGGGTGTCGTTCGACACCAATGTTTTTAGTCGATTTCGGTTAAGTTTTAATCGCCCGGTTAACGAGTCGGTTTAGGGAAAAACCTAGGGATCAACTTTATAAAGGATATCATACTTGTGGCCGTGGGAGAGAGGCTTATTTCACAAGTTAGATCATTGGGAGTGATTGTTTGAGAATTTCTGAAGGATTGTTGCAAAGAAATCCTTCGGGAACTTTCTCATTGATTCCCAGAGATTTAGAGATCCTTGTTCCCTCGTTTTCGTGGTGTTGAGTCTGATATCCTGCGAGTTTTATCGCGATTTTGAGGTGATTAGGTTATTAGGATTTGGAACAATGGTTTGTGATGCTTTGATTGTTTTTTCCGTGATTGTTTTCCGTGTGATTTGTGTGGTCTGTGTCGTGATGATCTCGTGCGATGAAACGGAATTCGAGTCGTGTGAGGATTTGACTCGGTTCAGGTTTTCTGCAAGAGGTGTCGATCGACACCTAGTGGTAGTGTCGATCGACACCACTGTTTTATGATCGCGAGGATCGTATGCTTGAATGCAGCGTCGATCGACACCAAGTGGGTGTGTCGATCAACACCCCTTGTTTTTAAATGGTGATTTCTTTAATTGCTGTGGACTGTTGTTTGATCGCTTAGAATAGATAATCTATATTCCCTTATTATGTATCCGGTAGGCGGGATGACCGCTCCACTAAGTATTTATTAAATACTTACGCAACTCTGTTTTTCCTTTTGAGTTGCAGGTAATAGAAATGCTTGATCGCGGAATCATGGCCAGTTGAAGAGGATGATTAGGGTGTTGTAGTTCCTGTTTAGTCTAGTGAAACATGGTGTTTAGGTTGCTAGATTTTTATTATTTCTGGAATTTGATTTATGGAATTGTTGGATTATTGTTTTAAATAAATTATTGAATTATTTTATGAGAATATCCGCAACTGTTTAATTAATAATAGAAAAAAGTGTTGGTTGTTTCATTTGGGTATTAGAGCGGATACAAATAGTCTCATTTTTTTTTTACAATTTTACAACAAAGAATGAAATAAAACGAGAAGAAGATGGATAATCCATTATTACTCTCTTCTTCTCCTTATGAGCTTTATCAATTTTATCAAAAGAAATAGCTTTTTCCTCCTAGCAAGAACCTAAATCATAAGTGGAATCGCTATATCAAATCGAATCAAACAGTTTCCAATCAAATTGATTCATCGCGAAGAGATAGCACTTCGACAGTAAACCTTTCCTCGCCTATTGATAAGCTCAAATTAACCTTAAGCTACTCTCTCAAATTAAGAGATCAATTGTAGTATTTAGGGATCGAATCCACAGGGAACTAGTTGCACAATAGACTAATAAATTCGGATTAAACTAAGCAAGAATATGATAGTGAAAAGACAAGTAAATTAAACAAGTAAATCGGTTGTGAAAATCAGTTAAAATAAAGCTAGGCACAGGGAAATCGCAGGTGAATCAGATATGCAGATGATAAATAAATGATAGGATTATGATGCACAGTTCTTAAACATGAACATGATTATAAAATCAATCAACTTTCGTAGCAGAGATTATCTATGTTTAAATCCAAGAAGATCAAATTTCTTTGCGAATCCTATAAATCTAAAAAAGCTTTAAAGTTGAAGTTCAATTGTTCACAAAACCCTAAACCAAATTTCTTTGCGAAAAGGAATTTTGCTCATCAAAGTCTAGATCAAGTAATCAATAAAACTGTCGTTTCTATTAATTATCCTAAGATCAGATTTCAGGTCATGAATCTAAAATCAACATTAATCTCAAGACAAGATGAAGAACATTCTAAAAATATTAATCCTATGCAATTAAAATTAGATATAGCAAAACATCAAACACCTTTGAATAACCCTAAACCAATCAGGGAAACTACTCAGACATAATCAAAGAAGAAATCATTACTTTTATTGATAGATATCTTTTAGACTAAGTAAAATAAAGCATAAGCCTAAATAATGGCTTTAAAAACGTATATATAGAGGTTCTAAACCGTCATAGATCACAAAAGTAAACATATGGAACTTCTGGGCAAAAACGGCAAACTTCCGAAAAATGACTTTCTATGTACGCGCAGGGTGTCGATCGACACCCAGGGATGGTGTCGATCGACACAAGTCTCTAAAATCCATTCTTCACTTGCATTTTTGACGTCTTCTTCCGTAATGCTCCAAAACTCCCAGTAAACATCTTTTATGCTCCAAACGTCTAGAAACCTGTAAAGACACTAAAACAATCACAAAACAAACCAAAGACTCTAGATGTTGGACTTATATCATGGCCTAAAATATGTAAAAACCATGATATATCACCTATGCCCTCGGCGTTCTCCACAGTCAGCAAAAGACTCAATTTTTATACCCCGATGATTTGCCATCTACATCGATTTTGTCTTCTAAATCCACACAGATTGGCGAATTTCTTACTGTTGCCTTGCGCCTAAGACGGCAAGACGGGACGGTTATCAATGCTTGATAGGAGAATAACTCATCGAGCAGAGAGTCATCATCGATATGATCGTCTCGGCCAGAGGGACCGGCTTCTTCTTCGACATCACGAGGTCTTTCGACCGAACGATGGATCGGCTCGTCGCTACCGCTGGTTGAAATAATCGGCTTGCCCTCACTTGAATACTTCCATATTGTTGAGGTATTTTCTTCTTCGAGCAGCTCGGCATAGCTTATAGATCTACTTGAACTTGCGGACGACATCGATTTGGATCGAACTTCTCACAAAACACGATGTATAATGCGAATTTTGACTGATCGGATCTCACATATTTTTTGTCGAAGAACGAAGAAGAAAATTGGCAAGAACACTTGAAGATAGATCGAAACCATCAAAGAATCTAGCCGGAAAACTCAAGAGATGACGACGGTGAAGGAGAATGCGGCGGCGGCGAAGTGATGGGACAAACTAAACCTAAAAAAAATAACTCAAGAGAAACTAGAGAGAAAAGTTGAGAGAAGAGGCTACCTGTTTTTGGAGAATGAGAGTTATGAGCAAAACTTTGACGAGTTGAAGTTTATATAGGACTTTAATGGGCCGACCTCTGAGGTGGGCTTTGTGTCAGGATTTGGGCCTTTATAACGAATCTGAAAGGCGAAATTTTTCTAAGTATGGAATGTTCTTATGATTTGCTTCGATGTGGTATGCGGCGAGGTATGGGACAAAAAATGGCTCAACAATGGGCTCGCAGCCTTACCTGAATCTTCAACTCGGTTCGCCGTAATCATAAGCGAAGATCAACAACCACCTCGCCTGTCATCTTGTGATCTCTCTCATTATTGCTATCACCCAGCTCGCCGATTATGACTTCGATAATATCTCGAAGCAGCTCGCTGATTCCTCTGTTCTGTGCATGAACTAGTCCAGGCGGCTCGCGGTAAAATCTTGGACTTGCCAAAATATCCTACAGCGATGTCGGTCAGCTTGCGTCAAGATTGAAAACCAGTTTGCTCTATAGCATCTTTGAAGCATTTCATTGCCAAATATTATCGAGTCAGCTCGCTGTAACTCGATGGTAAACCAGGTTGCAACTACATAGTCAATCAGTTCGTCGTAAGAAATGTTTAAGTAGCTCGCCGTAGTGTGTCTTATGATCATCTTGCTACGATAAGTTTCCAAGGCCAGTTCGCTGCGACGCATTGCCGTGTCGGCTCGCCGCAACGTGTGTTTGAATCATCTCGCTGATACGTCTTCAAGCCAGCTCGCATCATAACATATACAATCAGCTTGTTGCAACGTGACAACAAATCAGTTTGCGGCAGAAGATCGTCAGACAGCTCGCAACGAGACTATTTCGTAATGACTCGCCGTTTCGTATGCTCAGTCATCTCGCTGAATCGGACAATCCCCTGTCATATGGGCTTGACACTACTGTTAGGAAGGTTATCGGGATGGTCGGGTCATCATCAACATATCTACGGTCTAATCGGAAATCGATTCTTCATCTGGACACCTCTACTTCAGCATATTTATCAATAACATTGTTGAACTGGGGAGCTAAGTGTATGGGTCATATCTCCCCTAGAATAACCGATAAGCCTAAAATGACTAAGTATGTGTTGAACCGGCTATCCCAAGGCATACTTAAAGCGGAGATCGAACCAAAGACCTAATTGAAATCAACCTAGTGATCAAGCCCAGAAGAGAAATACTCATTTAAGGCCCGGCCGATCTAGTGGCTGATGCTTAAATGGAAAACCTAGGAAACTTAGGAAAACTTCCAATGTTTGTATTGGGTCTGGCCCAACCGACTTAAAGTATTATAAATACGCTTGTACATCCTCATAATAAGGGGATCACGAAATTATGCAAAAAAACTTTGTAACAGCTTTCCAACTAATAAAATCCTAATTCTTATCTTTTGTCTTTGTCTTTGTGTTTTCTAAACCTAAAAGCTTTCTATTCTTCCTTGAATCTAACAAATTCAATTGTGAGAATCCAGCTCCCACATACCCTATATTTTTAGTGAAACTTTCATCATTTCTCAACAAACAGGTATTTTTGGAAAATTGTTTAAAAATTATTAATTTTTAAAAATATTGTTTTGAATGCCCCAAACCCTATATTCTTAGTGAAACTTTCATCATTTCTCAACAAAATGATATTTTTTAAAATTGTTTAGAATTTTTTTTTTAAATATTTTTTCGGATGCCCCAAACCCTATACTCTAAGTTAAACTTTAATCATTTCTCAACAAACCCTATACTCTAGCCGTAAAAGCCAAAAACAGAAAAAATCAAAAAAAAAAAGTGTCCCACGTGACTTCGAACTCGGGATGTCATGGGGCTCTAGGTAGTTTTGGAACCAAATGGGCTAGTTTCGATTAGTTCGTTAGTTCATAAGAACATTTATATTTAAACGTAAACCCTATACTCTATCCGTAAAAGCCAAAAAAGAGAAAACCAAAAAATGTCACTACGTGACTTCAAACTCGGGATGTTATAGGGCTATAGGTAGTCTCAGAACCAAATGCGCTAGTGTCAATTTATTCGTTGTTTCATAAGAATATTAACATATAAACTTGTTTAGAGGAGGCTCAGAACACAAACCTTATTTCTCAAATCCCCTTTCATCGAGAGACATAGGTCATTTCGATTTTCTTTGAACAAACCATAAAGTTTTGAATTTTTACAGATTTGAGTGATTGTTCTCTCTATTGCGATAACTAGTTGTCTGTATTGTTTGTCTCGTGTGTTGTAGGAAAACAGAGTAAATGCTTTGGATATTATGTTCTGGTTTTCAATTTAAAAACTCTTCAATAAAGACCTGTTGCAATTGTTTTCTTGTGAAACATGTGAACTTATACTTCTTGTATGAAACCACAAGTACTTCTTCATTATCCAAATTGTTGTGAACTAATAGCATTCCATATGTAAACAAAATGCAAACGAAATGCATTGAAAAATCTCAACATAAGAAACAAGAGAAGCATATATGTAATAAAAACAAAAGAAAACCAAATGGAACAATCTCTATATCGGTATATCACGTGTTGATCTGTTGTGGCCTTCAGGATGACAACGGCTGCACTTGTTGCTCTTCGATCCTTTTGATTTTTTCGACGATCGTATTTTATCTTCAGCTGATTCGTATTTCTTTTTCTTCCGTCTTTCCGATTGTCGTCGTGTCTTTGGCGGTAACACCTCAGCTACTTCAACTTCCGTTGGGATACGCCATGAATCTTGAGGAACACATTCTGAATTAATGTATTCTTTGTAAGCTACTCGCCTTGTAGCGGTCGTGTACTTTACATCAGTCAGTGAATGTGGTTCCCTTTTCACCGATAATCCTGCTTTAGTAGCATGTCTACAAGGAATTTTTACCAAGTCATATTTTCCACATGTACACGTTCTAGTAGCCAAATCAACAAGGCAGTCATTCTTATCGCCTACGACATAAAAGCGATCATCATTAATATGATAAACAGTAAATGTTTTGCCTTTCAGGATCCTTCTATCTACCTTCTTCTTAATTGCCTCGGTTAAAGGATGGTTGTGTTTCGAGGTCTTTGTTCTACATTCATGAAACCACCGGGTTAACAATTCTCGTATGTTATCCCACAACGGAATCACAGGATATTCTCTAGGTGATTGCAACACAGAATTGATTGATTCAACAGGGTTTATGGTCCTAATGTCGTACCTGAATCCTGGAAAAAGACAACGCGCCCATTTTCGGACGTCAGCTTTGATTAAATATTTTCCAGTGGATCAACTAATATTGCAAAGCGCGGTGAATTTCTCCTTGAACTCATCAAGCCTATATATTTTTGCCGCGTCCGCAAATAAACTAGCCACACCCTTACCATGGTGACTTGACACCATGTTATTTATTAAGTGATGAATGCAAATTCCAAGTCTAGATTGCGGAAAACTTTTACAAATCTTTTTGCAATTGAAGAATGTCTATCGGACACAAAAGCCAAACCATTCTCGTCCTTAATAACAACTTTTAGTTGCGTCAAAAACCACTCCCACGAGAGATCGTTTTCTGAATCAACAATCCCCAATGCAATTGTATACAAGTTAGAATTTCCATCTTGAGCTGTAGCAACAAGTAGTACTCCTTTGAATTTATTCTTCAAACAAGTACCGTCAACAACAATGACTCTCCGCATGGTCCGGTAAAACCCTCTTACTGATTAACCAAAAGAAACAAATAGGTACATAAATCGGCCATCTTCATCGGTTTCATAATGATAATGTGTTCCTGGGGTTTGCTGCGTTTAGCATGTACAAGTGTTTTGGTATTTTACCATAGCTTTTCTCCGGTATACCTCTAACCGTGCTTATTGCACACTCACGTGCGTCATATGCTAGAGAGTATTTCAACTCGACTCCATGTTCGGAAGGAACGCATAATCTGCATCACATCCCTCGGTTTAGGTCCTTCTTCTACAACCACATATTTATGCATCATCAATCTTCCGATTTTTTTTACCGAAGCTGTTTTTCCACTTTTTGTCTTGCTTGAAGGAGTACATGTGTGTTTATACACGTATTTGTTGACAATGAAATACTTACAACCGTCCAAACACTCTACATGAAGCCTTCAAAAGCATAACCGATTTTTGCACCGTATACTCCACCATTTATGATCAGATTTATCAACCATATAGTCGAAGTTGTATTTCATGGCAGAAATTTCCATTTTTTCCTTCAAAAGTTGTTTGCTTTCAAATCGTTCACCTTTCTTAACAATATTCTCCACATACCATTGGACCATCTGATCATATTTATCTGCCTTCTCAACCATTAAGCTTTCATTGTTAACAAAGCTATTACCTTTAAGTCATTGTCAGGCTTATACGGAGGCACAACTTCTACGTTTTTTTCACCTTCATACCATCAACACCTTCTGAACTCTCGGCTTCTTCATTCAAACCAAACAGAAATGTATGTTTCAATGTAACACACAACTGTATACTCACTTTCTTCTTAGCGTATCGAACAAATTTTTTGATTTGCCGATCATTGGAGATTATCACAGGAGGATATCCTACATTATTGATTAAACTAGAAGGTAAAAAACTGCACTCAATCTTCACACTGCTTTTCTCAATTCCATAGTCCTCTGATATCATAGACGTTAGCTCCTCAAGAGTAGTTGTAGGTTCCAACGCAATCAATTTACCTTCTTTCTCTTCGTCGACAACAAACTCCCATCCTTTTTCTCAACACTATTTCCATTCACCACATGTCACATAGATATGCAACATATTAACAAGTAAGAGAAAAGAAGAGAAGATTGAAGATGGAGTTTGAAGGACAAAACAGAGAAGAGAATGAAAAGAGAACAGCCGGCCACGATAGGGTTATATTAGTCTAGTTTTTTTTTAATTATAATATTTAAGGAACATTAATACATAACATTTTTCTTAAGAAAAGTTAAATAATAATTAATTAAGGAAAAATACTATAATTACGTTATATTTAAATTAATTAATTTTAAATATAATTATGGGATTTATTTAAGTAAATTGCATTAATTTGAAAATATTTATATCCAAAATTTAGGGAATCTTAAACTAACTCTGTAGAACACATATTCTAAAATCTGGTAGTTGTAAATCAAAATTGTATAACTTATATTCTAGAAGTGGTAGAAGATACCGGGAGCTTTAGAATACGTTTTCTAAACTTGGTAGTACAAAATGCAAGTAGCAGAAAACACATTCTACGAGCTTTAGAAGATAGAGCACCTTGTGGAACTGAATGTCTACCGACCCGTAGATGTAGAATGAATTCTGCAAGCCGTAGAAGAAAACAATATAATTAATTTTAACCATTGTTTTCTGTTGACTAAGCTCCAAGAAGATGTTAGAAGAAGATTTCCTTAAAAGAATTAGGAATCTCAATAGGAAAAGGAAATTGTCTAGTTCTAAATCTAAAAGGAAATAAAGTAGGTTTAGAAAAGAAAATCTATAACCTATATATGTAAGATCATCAAGTTGTGTATGATCATAAGAACTAAGGAAGAAAAGCTTGTATTTAGTTTTTGAGGATTTTTCTAAACATTAATAGAGGAAGGACTCTTTATTCAAGCTTTTGTGTGTTCTTGCGACTTTATTTTGGTATCAGAGCAAATCCTGAGGAAGAGAAGCTCGAAATCAATTGTATAACCTAAGCCATAGGGGATACAACTACAGACGCAAAACCAACGGTGAAGACAAGAGAAACATCATCATCCGCAGTGGTTTGTCCGATGTTAAATTCATCGAACTACACCGTATGATCGATGAGAGTGAAGGTGACGCTGCATGTTCACAAAGTGTGGGAAGCTATCGAACCGGGATCAGATAATGAAGATAAAAACGATGTTGCAACTGCCTTGTTGTTCCAATCTATACCGGAGAATCTTATTTTGCAGGTCGGTGAACATGGCTCTCCAAAAGAGATATGGGAAGCCATTAAATCAAGACATCTAGAGGCAGACCGTGTTAAGGAAGCTCGTCTTCAAACGTTGATGGCCAAATTTGAACGTTTAAAGATGAAAGACACATATACAATCGATACCTTCTCTGGAAAACTATATGAGTTAGCTTCAAAATCTGCTTCTCTAGGTCAATCTCTTGAGGAACCGAAACTGGTGAAAAAGTTTTTAAATAGCTTGCCACGAAGCAAGTTTATTCAGATCATAGCTTCAGTCGAACAAGTCCTCAATCTAAATAAAACTAGCTTTGAAGATATTGTTGGAAGACTCAAAGCATATGAAGAGCGTATACTAGAAGAGGATATACATGAAGCCCAAGGAAATCTCTTGTTCTCAAACGCAGAAGGAGACAATCAAAGAAGGTTTGATAATGCAAGAGGACGTGGTCGCGGTTTTAGAGGAAGAGGACGAGGCAAGTTCAACTCACAAAGCAGAGAAAGAAAGCATAGATCTCAGCTTGTATGCTTTTGTTGTGACAAACCAGGACACTTTGCCTCTGCTTGCCCCATAAAGGTTCAGGAACTTAACAAAACCGAAACAGAAGAAGCAGATACAACTTTATTTATGCACAAGATTGTGTTTCTTAATGAGGAGAAGGTAATTCCGAAGAAGTTTGAGTCGAGTACAAAAGAAGATGGAACATGGTATTTGGATAATGGCGCTAGTAATCATATGACGGGAGAAAAAGGTTTCTTCTCAGAGTTAAACGAGAACATCAAAGGAATGGTGAAATTTGGAGATGGATCGTGTGTCAATATCGGTGGAAAAGGATCGATTCTCTTCGAAGGAAAGACGGGAGAACAAAGACTATTGACAGACATCTATTATATTCCTATGTTAAAGAGTAACATAATTAGTTTGGGACAAGCTACTGAATACGGTTGTGATGTGAGAATGAAGGCCGATTATCTCACCCTACATGATCCCAACGGATGTCTATTAGCAAAGGTAACACGATCTCTAAATCGACTCTATAAAATCAATCTTAAAATAGGTAAACCTGTGTGTTTACATTCAAGAATTGATGAAGATCCATGGCGTTGGCACGCTAGACTCGGACACATCAGTTTTAAAACCATCAACTCTATGTCTGCTTATGAGATGGTTCAAGGCTTGCCTAAGATTACTTGTGAAAAGGAACTTTGCGAGTCTTGTTTAGTAGAGAACCAGACGCGGCTTGCTTTCACAAAGGCGACTCAATACCGATCTACACGCGCTTTAGAGCTTCTACACGTAGATTTGTGTGGACCCATATCACCAACAACACTCGCTAGAAATCGATATATCTTTTTGATCGTGGATGATTATACAAGATATATGTGGACCATTCTTTTGAAAGAAAAAAGTGAGGCGTTTGAGAAGTTCCAAAACTTTAAGACTCTTGTCGAGAAGGATTGCGATAAGAAGATCACAACATTGCGTACAGACAGAGGTGGTGAATTTACATAAAAGGATTTTCAAGAATTTTGCGATCGAAACGGGATAAGAGGACATCTTACTGCTCCGTATTCTCCTCAACAAAATGGCGTGGTAGAGAGAAGGAACCGTACGTTAATGGAGATGACTCGAAGCATTTTGAAAGCAATGAGAGTTCCGAATTTCTTATGGGGAGAGGCTGTAAGACATTCAACGTATTTGATCAACAGAGTTCCCACAAGAGCTCTAAAAAATCAAACTCCGTATGAGTGCCTAAAGGAGAAGAAGCTGAGCATTGAACATCTCAGGGTATTTGGGTGTCTTGCTCATGCTAAGGTAGAATCTGAGCACCTAAAGAAACTCAACGACCGATCTCAAATGTTAGTACACCTTGGAATAGAGCCTGGAACCAAAGCCTATCGACTTTACAATTCGACAACGAGAAGAGTTATTGTTAGTCGTGATGTGGTTTTCAACGAGAAAGGATATTGGAATTGGAAGGGAGCAGAGAACGAAATAGATGAACCTGGGATGTTTCGAATGACTTGAGGAGAAGCCGTGGACACTGGTCAAGGTCCATTTATGGTTAGTAATTCACAAACTGCGCATGAACCCGGAGACATAGAAGTGACACAAGAAGGTACCAATGGAGAAACATAGGACTTAATCAATGAAGAAACAGAGGTTTCAACTCATCTAAGAAGATCTAATCGCCAATGAAATCGTCCGAGCTACCTTGATGATTATGTTCTTTTGGCTGATTTAGAATGCGAGATATTTCTTTTATCACTCAATGATGAACCGATTAGTTACCAAGAAGCTAAAGGATCGGCCGAATGGACAAGAGCTTGTCACGAAGAAATCGATTCAATCAACAAAAATCATACTTGGTTTTTAATCGATATGCCAATCGGTGTGAAAGTCATTGGTCTCAAATGGGTATTCAAAATCAAAAGAAAGGCAGATGGCACAATAAACAAGCATAAGGCTAGACTTGTAGCAAAGAGTTATGTGCAAGAATCCGGGATTGATTTCGATGAAGTGTTTGCGCCAGTTGCTCGTTTAGAAACTATTAGGATGTTGATTGGTTTGGATGCATCACATGGCTGGGAAATTCATCACCTCGACGTTAAAATGATGTTTTTACATGGTGAATTGAATGAAGATGTTTACGTTTCTCAGTCAGAGGGGTTTGAAAAGAAGGGAGAAGAGCACAAAGTTTTCAAACTCTCTAAAGCCTTATACGGACTAAGGCAAGCACCGGGAGCATGGAGCACGAAACTTAATCAAATTCTAAAGGGCATGAATGTGGGGGTCGAAACCAACACAATTAGAATTTGTAAGAGTTCGTGAGGGAATTCGGAGATTTCTATGGTAAGCTAGGATTGCAAAGGATTTGAGAAAGAGATGTTGTTTATTGCTCTGAAAAGTTGAGTACAAGTTTTTGTATATAGAAATCGGATCCCTTTTGGTATTGTACAAGAGAGGTATATATAGCTATTCCTAAGGCGGCTGCTTCTTCCCATCCTCTGCGGAGTCGGTCATATCATCCTGGGCTTCGCGTCCGGACCAGGCTATCGTCACGTTACTGGGCTTGAAGGCTTTTGGATAGACACTGCAATTGAGGAGTGAAGTGAGCGATCGGCCCATGGCGAGCCGACAGTCGGGTCGCGACCGAGCGCTCGGTCGGTCCAGAGTGCTCGGTCGGTCCGGAGCACTCGGTCGGTCCGGAGTGCTCGGTCGGTCAGGAGTGCTCGGTCGGTCCGGAGTGCTCGGTCCTTCCCTGCTTCGCTTAAGTTCCCATTTCCATGTGCTCCGCTCCGCAGGAAGATTTGGGTTCCGCTAGGCCTCCTTTGTTCAGGATCTGGAGAGCCATCCCTTTGGTTGACTTGCCTTTAGATGTTAATGCTGAGGGGGTGAAAACCGACCTCAACAGTTAGCCCCCCAGCTCGGTAGTGTTAGAGCTAACAATGCCGAGTTTGAAGATGTGTTAGATATTAGCATTACCATCTGAAGTCAAGGTGTCTGCCTATCTTATCTGTAGTACGCTTAAGTACTCATCTTGTTCAATACTCCCCCTCAAGTTCATACAGCAATGTGGAGCATGAACTTGGAAGATACTAGATGGTGGCCTCGTTAAAACCTTAGTAGGGAAAACCCTTTGGGACAAAACCTCTACTTAAGGGAAAAGAGTGCCACGCATAGTGATGAGGGGATTTGAACAAGGAACCTGGTTCATTGTGGATCCCTTGCCATTGCTTGGCCTTGGCGGATCCAATGAGGGTTAGATCCCCAGCCCGGTTGTGTTAGAGCTAATAATGGTGCCGAGTTAAAAGAAGCATCGAATATTGGCGTTAACGTTTGAAGTCAAAGCAATTGTCATCTACAGTAGTAGAGAGTGACTTTTTCGCAAGAGGTTTTAGGACTCTGTAAATGTTGTGAAGATTTTAAGACTTCATGCTTCTTCAGTAGAAGCTGCTATGTTTTCTGCAGAAAATTTTTTTTTTTTTTTTTTTACTCGAAGATTTTAAGACTTCGTGTTGCGATTGTCAATGTCAATGACGTTTTCGTGAAATAGCAAAGTGATTTTGCAGAGGGAAGAGCGTTGTGTTTTTTTGAACAGAGACGGGACCCGTGTAATGAGAGAAAGAGAAGATCCCTTAAAGGGATAAGGTTTGACTTAGTCAACCTTTTGTCCTTCCTCTTTCTTCTTCCCTTCTCAAAAATTATTATTATTATTTTTTTTTTTTTTCCTTGCGCCGTCGCCGACCACGAGCCTCTCCCACCGGATCTTTGCCAACCGATCGCAAGCTCGGGTCTCCTCTTCTTACCCTTTCATTCTTGGTAAGTTTCCTTACTCCATTCTCAAGCCATCTCTTAAGTCCCCATGGCTTCTTTGGAAATCCAAACTCATAGATCTAAGTTTGTTCATGGAGAATCAAGCTTTGTTGTGTTGAATTGATGATTGCTTTGGAGAATCATTGAGCCTTTGGTTGTTGATGGAACTTAGATTTGGATTTTGCATAGATTTTCGAGAATCCCTCTTTGAAGCTTGTTTGGGATTGAGTTTTAAGCTTGAGATGTGTTCTTGGTAAAAAGATGGAAATTCTTGACTTTTGATTTGTCTTGTTGATTTGTGCATAGGTATACTTGTTGTTATGGAACAAGACACACATGACTTGGCTAATGATGGTAGATCGGCGCTTAGGACCGACCCACCTTCGTGCGAGACCGACCGCGCGGTCGCGGACGGGCGTGAAGCCGACCGCACGGTCGCACGTGAGCGCGAGACCGATCGCGAGGAACGCGAAGATGACCGCGTGATCGCGGGCGATCGCGGTCGCGAGGATGAGACCGACCGCTCGGTCGCACATGGGCGTGAGGCCACTCGCAAGGCATGCGAGGATGACCGCATGATCGCGGGCGATCGCGGTCGCGAGGATGAGACCGACCGCTCGGTCGCACATGGGCGTGAGGCCACTCGCGAGGCATGCGAGGATGACCGCATGGTCGCGGTCGATCGCGGTCGTAAGGACGAGACCGACCGCTCGGCCGTGGACGGACGTGAAGCTGAGCGCGCGGTCGCACATGGGTGCGAGGCCGACCGCACGATTGCGGGTGGACATGGGACTGATCACGCGCTCGCGACTTCTCTGAACCGAATTGGGGATTCGGTCGCGGCTTCGTCCTCATCGATGATTGTGATGGTTCCTTCGGCGAATCACGTTGGTACCGGTACCGGGATCCGTCTCCGTAACAAACTCACCGTTCCCCGGGTTAGTCTTGGTGGGATTGACGAGGGTGATGATGGTGCTGGTGACTTAGTAGATGTTGAGGATGCGAGGAGATCCAGTGGTGATGAGGATTTGATGGCTCGTCATGGGGGAGTTGGACTTTCCTTCCCCCTTAACGATGAGGATCCGAGGCTTCCAGAGGGAGCAGCCGATGTCGCTGTGTCACTCGACTCTTCTTCTACTTCGAGGTCACCTCCATCCGATGTTGAGGATGGCGATGAGGTGACCCGCCCTGTTGCGGCTGAGAAGAGGAGGAGGCGACCGGATCCCCCTGGATCTACCTTTTGCGATGAGGACTCGCTGCAGCGCCTTCGAGAGAGATGTGAGATCTCTGATGAGATTGAGTTGGTCGTTCCTGATCGCACACAGCGTGCTAATGCCCCACCTCCGGGATACTTTACCATGTATGAGAACTTCATGGATCATTGCCTGTTGTGGTTCCCGGTGCCAGGCTTCCTCCTTCGCTTCCTGGATGGGAACGGTATCTCCCTTGCTCAGATCAACCCCAGGGGGTTGAGGCACATTATTGGTATCTACGTGCTTAGCCGGGAGTGCAATGCAGAGATTAGTACTGAGCAGCTGACCAGCCTTCTGGAGTTCAGGCCTAAGGGCCCTGCAGACGAGTTGCGGTATCTCGTTGCCCCAGCTCCGGGTCGCGTGCTTATTGATGGGTTCCCCAGCAAGGATGATCTCTTTGAGTGCTCATTCTTCTTTGTCAAGATCTCAGAGAGGACCATTGAGGCTGACTGCATCCCCCTTGTCAGGACGAATTGGGGGAAGAGAGGTAAGTTTACACTTAGAAAAAGTTTATTTTGTATAGTGGCCATGTCTTGCATGCTAATGTATTGCTTTGTCTTTGCAGTGAGACCAGCATTAGTGAGCCGAGGTGAGATGACAGCTATCCACAACGCTCTAGCCTCTGGAGATGGTGATTGGGTGAAGTCCTTCACCCGTCAGAGGATCCAGAGAGCACTCTCCAGTCGGATCTTCGCAGGGAAGGTCCTTGGACGAGGTGCTCCTAGAGTCTCCGCTTTTCAGCGAGCTGAGTTGGCGAGAGCGGCGTTGACGAGCACCACGGTCTCAGCGAGGGCAGGCTCGCAGGCGGGTGCTCTGTCATCCGCAGCGCCCAAGACTCCCACTGCGTCAGCTCAGCGTTCTCGTGCTTCTGATCTCACTCCTGATGAGATTGCTAGGCGGCGTGAGCAACAGCGGAAGAGGGCCCTTAGATCGGAGGGTAAGGCGGGAGGCACTCCTGATGGAGCACCTCCGAAGCGACAGAAGGTGGGCCCCTCTTCGGCGTTTGTTAGCGACCCGACCAGTGACGGTGTTGCAGCAGCTCGCTCTTTGACTCCTGGTTCTGGTGAGAGGGCTCTTGAGCTGGCGAGAGCCACAGTGGCTGAGGTTTGCTCTCTTTATCTTCCTCTCTTTGTCCTTGTTATTGTTTCTCCACTTATTCCAGCGTTATGTTTGATTTCCTTTGTATGCGCAGCTCTCCACCCAGCTGGATGGCATGGCTTTCTGCTTTGAGGAGGACTCTCGTTCTCGTGACCGTGAGGTTAGCGAAGCCAGGAGGGCCAATGCTGAGCTCGCTGAGAAGGTCCTAGCCCTCGAGGACGATGTCGCTTCCACGAAGCAGAGGTCGGATGAGTTGAGCGGGAAGTTGTCCAAGGTGTCCTCGCGGCATGCGAAGAACAAGGAGGAGATCACCTCGCTTAAGAGCAAGCTGTTGGAAACCGAGAGTCTTAGGGATGCCCAGATCGAGGAGGCCGTTTCTAGGGCCAAAGAGGAGGCAGACCGTAGCTTTGCTAGCCGGACCCGACAGGTTGCCAGGTCGCTCGCTAGGCTTGAGGGGACAGCGAAGGATAACATGCTGGATCTTGCTGAGATCGATGCGAGCTTGGAGCTTATTGAGCGTCTCCGTGGGTCTGATGGAGCGTCTTTGGACGCTGCAGCAGAGCTTTTGGTCGAGAGGAAGATCCCGATCTACGACGCTCGTGATGTGTTTGATGAGCTTGTTTCTAGCGTGAGGCAAGCTTTGGAGATCTCAGAGGATGCTGATGTTGCCAACGGAGAGGTGTGACCGATGAGCGACCGTTGCTCTTCTATTATGACCTAGTTTATTTATAACCTTTTGTTTCTAAAAACTCTTGTTGGACTTGATAATTTTCGGTTGTAGCATTGGATGGTTTGTATCCTTGCTATTATTTTGGAGCCTTGCATTGTGGTGAATGCAAGATGACTTGTAGCTTTTGCTGATGTTTAACCTTGATGGTTACAGATTCAGGTTTTGCTTTAGATACTGTTGATGTTGTACCTATACTTAGGAATTCTTTAGGCTGTTTAAGCGTTTCTGTCATGTATTTGCCAGCACCAGCGTTGGGCTTGGTGAACCAAGGGCCGTAAGACCCCGTGATTGATCAGAGGTCTGACGACTTCTCATTGTGCTTGCTCATGTATGAGGCTCTTGTTGAGATTGTGAAAACGCTAATGCGCTCATGCTCTTTATCACCAACGTTGCTGTTGGGTTTCGCAAAATGGTGCAGCTCTTCTAGACACGTCTGTCTGAGAGCAAGTTCACCTTGAATTCGACCAGTGCTTGTCCTGGGTTTCAGAGTGACACGCTCAGGGTATAGGCCGAACGGAGGTCACTAGCAGCTGCATTACCAACGATGTTTGCTGGGTTTCTGAGTGGTCAGGTGGGTACATCCGCCCCAGTACTGAACACTGGTACTTATATAGCGCGCTTGAATCCGTTGTGGATGTCAGTGTGTTCGCATCTCCGCATTCATTACTGTGGCCAGCAGCAATGAAAGCGGAACGACTCTGATTTAAGCCATGAGGCTCGTGACTGATAAAGCTGTTCTTATGCCACTGAGGCTGTTGTGGAAAAGTGGAGTACGGGTACCCCACTCCCCCCCTTCGAGACGAAGGAGGCTGTTGACTTCGTCTGAAAGCAGAGTAAAACACTCACTCCCCCCCCCCTAAGGCGGAGGAGATCATAGAGTTCCTCTGGCAATGAGACTGATGAAGCGTAAAATCCCCCTCTTTGGATGGAGGGGGGGCAATTGAACCTATCCGAAGACAGGCTGCCTACGTACCCTTTGCAGGGATCAAGTCGCCTCGTAGTTCAAGTAAAGGAGAGAAGACTAATGATAGTACTTCTTCAAATGCCTTGCGTTCCAGGAATGGAGGATTGGAGTCCCGGTCATGGTGGCGAGCTCATAGACACCAGGACGAACAACTGTTGTAACTCTGTATGGGCCTTCCCAGTTGGCTCCGAGCTTGCCAGCGTTGGGTTCCGCTGTGTTCTGGAATACCTCCCGCAGGACTAAGTCACCTGGGTAGAAACTCCTTTCTTTGACCTTGGAATTGTAGTACTTGGAAGCGGCGTTCTGATAGTTGGCGATCCGAATAAGCGCTTGGTCACGTCGTTCATCGAGGAAATCCAACGCGTCAAGGAGCATTGTGCTGTTGATAGGCTCGTGGAGAGGTAGCAACTGACGGCGTACACCAGGCGAACAGACTTCGGACGGGATGACACACTCGGTGCCATAGACAAGGGCGAAAGGGGTTTCGCCTGTTGCTCTGCGGGGAGTGGTGCGGTGGGACCACAATACCCCTTCAAGCTCGTCGGCCCAGCGATCCTTCTTCGCCTCTAAACGCTTCTTAAGGCCATCAAGGATTGTTTTGTTGATAGCTTCTGCTTGCCCGTTGCCTTGAGGGTAGCGAGGCGTAGACTTACTAAGCCGGATGTTCCATTTTGAGCAGAACGACTCGAACTGGTTGGATATGAACTGCGAACCATTGTCAGTTACTATCTCGTATGGTACTCCGTGACGGCATATGATGTTCCTCCATACAAAGCTCTCCACTTCAACATCTTTGATGTTAGCATAAGCTTCAGCTTCCACCCACTTCGAGAAGTAATCTGTTAGGACGAGTAAGAACCGCTTCTGCCGTGACGGGTGCAATGGTCCAATGATGTCCATGGCCCATCTCATGAACGGATAAGGTGAGGTGACGGAGGAGAGCATTGCAGTCGGTTGATGGATTTTCGGAGCGTGTCGCTGGCACTTTTCACATTTGGCTGAGAACTTAGTGCAGTCACCTACTATAGTAGGCCAGAAGTGACCATGTCTCTTGATCTTTATAGCAAGTGCTTTCCCTCCTGAATGATTGCCACAAGAACCACTATGAACCTCTTCCATTATCTGTCTTGCTTTCTCTCCTTCTACACATGTAAGCATTGGACCAGAGAATCCCCATCTGAAGAGGTTTCCGTCAAGGAGAACATAACGCGCGGCTTGCTTTCGTAGTTTGCGAGCAGCCCACTTGCTGCTGGGCAATTTGCCATCGGCGATATATTCTCGTATCTCACTTATCCATAGCTTGTCACAGCCATACTCAGATTCTTCAGTGTCAGCGTCCATTGGGATTGCTTCAGTATGATGTGGGCTGTTGGTGTCACGCATGTCAGCGTCTCGGATTTCTGGTTCTTCTGCCATTTCTATATCTTCGTCAGTAGCCCCCACAAGGGCGTCTGCTTGCTTCGCTGCTTGGGAACGTGTCAGGATGGCGAGTGCTGCATCCTTCTTGATGCTAGGGAATTCGATGAACTCAACTGGGATAACTCGCTTTAGAGCTGGATCCTCTGGCGCAGTGGTAGCGGAGGCCAAATTTGCCAATGCGTCAGCATCCATATTCTCACCTCTAGGAATCCTTGTGAGGATAAACTCTTGAAATGAAGCAGCCAAGTCCCTTACTATCTTCAGATAAGCTTCCATTCGGTCGTCTTTTGCGACATACTCGCCGCTGAACTGACTGGTTACGAGTTGTGAATCCGAAAACACGTGAATGTGTTTGATTTGTAGCCCTTGGGCGAGCCTCAGACCGGTGACAAGGGCTTCATACTCTGCCTCGTTGTTAGAAGCTTTAAAACAAAGTCGGAATGATTGCTCAAGGACCTCTCCAGTCAGTGACAGGAGTCGTATCCCAACTCCGGAACCGTTCTTTGAGGACGAACCGTCTACGTATAGCTGCCAAATCCCTGGCGGCACCTCCTTGGAATTGCTGTCCTCTGGAAGTTCTATGAGGAAGTCCGCCAGTACTTGAGATTTATTGCACGTCCGCCCTCTATATTCGATGTCGTACTCGCTGAGCTCTACAGCCCACTTGGCCAGCCTACCGGACTGACTTGGGCTGTGTAAGACCGATCGTAGCGGGAAGGTGCTAAGTATAACGATTGAGTGCGATTGGAAGTAAGGCCTTAGTTTCCTTGAGGCCATGAGGACGGCTAATGCCAGCTTCTCCAATTGAGGGTATCTCGTTTCAGCATCTGTGAGTGTCTTGCTCACATAGAAGATAGGCTTCTGCTCGCCTCTTTCCTCACGCACAAGGACGGCACTGACTGCTGTTTCTGAGACAGCGATGTAGAGAAAGAGAGGTTCACCAGTTACTGGCTTAGCAAGGATGGGAGGCGTCGCCAGATACTCCTTCAGTTGCTTGAAGGCGTCTTCACACTTCTCTGACCATTCAAACTGCTTATTGCCTCATAGAGTGTTGTAGAAAGGCAGACACTTATCAGTGGATCGGGAAATGAACCGATTGAGTGCAGCCACTCTCCCAGTTAGCCTCTGTACTTCGCGTTTATTCTTTGGTGAAGCCATCTGGATCAAGGCATCGATTTGTTTCGGATTGGCTTCAATACCCCGGCGAGTGACCAGGTATCCAAGGAACTCACCAGAGGTTACAGCAAACCGACACTTCGTTGGGTTGAGCTTCATGTTGTGGAGGTTCAGCTGATTGAAGCATTCTTCTAGGTGGGAAATGTGATCTTCTTCCTCGAGTGATTTAACGAGCATGTCGTCAATATAAACCTCCATGGTCTTTCCCAACTGGTCTTGGAACATCTTGTTCACCAGTCTCTGATACGTTGCACCAGCATTCTTCAGGCCGAAGGGCATGACCTTATAGCAGTAGATACCTCTGTCCGTGATGAAGGTCGTCTTCTCACGATCCTCAGGGTGCATTAGGATTTGATTATAGCCTGAAAAGGCGTCCATGAAGCTAAGCAGTCTGTTACCCGCCGTTGCTTCCACTAAACGATCTATGTGAGGTAAAGGGAAACTGTCCTTCGGGCATGCTTTGTTAAGGTCTGTGAAATCAACACAGACGCGCCACTTCCCATTTTTCTTCTTTACCACAACTGGGTTGGCGAGCCAGTCGGGGTACTTGACCTCGGTTATTGATCCTACTTGCAGAAGCCTTTCGACTTCATCATTCACAGCCTTTGCTCGCTCAGGACCCAACTTCCTTCTTTTCTGCTTGACCGGTTTAAATGTTGGATCTACGTTGAGCTCGTGGCTCGTGACGCTGATGTCTATCCCGGGCATGTCTTCAGCGGCCCAGGCAAAGGTGTTGATGTTCTTCCGGAGAAAAACCACCAACTTTGTTTTGAGCTCTTCATCAAGAGCAGCTCCGATCTCAACGCATCTCTCCGGGTGCTGTTCATCAATGCACACAGAGATCACAGGCTTGCAGGTGGGTCGCTCTTCTTCTTCACGACCCTCTGCAATCTGTAATTGCTATAAGAGGGTGGTTAGGTCCTTCACTTGATCGGACCCGGCCTTCGGTTTCTTCCGTGGCCCTTGTGAGTCCGAGTCGTCTTTCTTTTGGTCGTGAGCTTCTGGATTCAATCCCTTGCTCTCTTCACGGTTGCGCAACTTGTGCTCTGCTAAGAAGCACGTGCGTGAATCCCTTTGACTACCAAAGATCGTGTGAACGCCTTGGCTGGTTGGGAATTTCAAGCAAAGGTGGTATGTCGACGGCACTGCTCGCATCTGACTGAGCCATGGTGTCCCCATAATCAGATTGTAGATGGCAGGATGATCGGACACTGCGAAGTTGACCATCTTCTTAACACCTCCAGCTTGGACTGGCAGGCGGATCATTCCCCGTGTCCAGGTTGTTTCACCTGAGAAGCCCGTTACAGGCTTTGGCTGTCCTGTGATGAGGGACTGGTCGATCTTCATCTTCTCGAGTGTTTCCCGGAAGATAACATCCACTGAGCTTCCGGTGTCAATGAGGACTCGAGCGACATTGAAGTCGTAGACGGTCAGGTTGATTACCAACAAGTCGTTGTGCGGATGATCGATGCCTTCAGCATCCACTTCGTCAAAAGTGACGGGATCACTAGCACGCCTTGTTGTTGGAGATGTCGAGATGTTGGCGCAAACCTCAGCGCGCCGTTGATAGGCCTTGATCGCAGCTTCGTTATCGGCACAGTATTGTGATCCTCCCAGGATCACGGAGATAGTACCATGGGTGCTTCCGTTTTCGGGGTTATCTCCACGACGCTGTCGCCTGGGGTTCTCAGTATGGAGCTCAGTAGCATCTTGAAACTTCTCCTCTGGCTTGAAGTCCGACAGACTGATGTTACCCTTGAGGGTGCCTTCGGCCAGCCTAGCAGCTAGCTGTCGACCCAACTCTCGGCACCTCGCGGTGGAGTGCCCAGTTGCTTTGTGAAAATCACAATACAACTTCTCATCATACTCCTTCGGGTCTCTTACCCAAGTGAGATTTCCTCTGCCACGTCCCCGACCACGGCCTCGACCTCTGCCGTAGCCAGGTGAATCGATCTGGTAATTGTGAGCTCCGCCTGCTCCCCCTTCAAACTGAACGAAGGCGGGATTACTTCTTTTAGAAGCAGCTGGGGTCAGAACCTGGGAAGGTTCGCCTATCTGCTTTGCTTTACCACCCCTCTTGGCGCGAAGCTCTTCTTCGCTTCGGGCAAAATCAGCTGCACGGTGAAGGGCGTCCTGAATCGTCGTTGGAGGGTTTATGGTGAGCTCTTGCCAAAACGGGGATGGACATCTCACTGCACCCCTCAACGCTTCCAGTGCGGATGTGCTACTGATTCCATCCACCTTAGACAAGGTGTTCTTGAACCTTGTCATAAAAGACCGCAAGCTTTCACCTTCTGCTTGCTTGTTGGTCCACAGGTCCGCATCGTAGATCTTCCGTTCAGCGAAGATGTTATAGTGTTGGACGAACATCTCGGAGAGCTGCTGGAAGGTGTGGATAGAATTCTTCTCCAGCTTGTAAAACCATTGGAGGGCAGGTCCCTTCAAGCTTTCCACGAATAGCTTGCAGTATCCGATGTCCTTCTCGGAATCTCTGAAATTCGCCCTTCCTAGGGCCACCTCAAACTCCATCAGATGATCAGCGGGATCGGAGGTCCCTTCGTAAGTCGGAAGCCTAATCCTTCCCGAGTCAGAAATCCTAGCCCCTGAGATGTTATCTGCGAAGGGGGTGTTCCGTGCCTTCTCCAACACGTAAGCGACCCCGGGAGCCTTCCCGGTGCTCCGATACATCTGCAGTTTAGTCGTCCTCAGATCTAAGACGACATGATCCAGCTGGGCCTTCAGGGCGGCGACCTCTTCGTCACGGGAGCCTCGAGGAGTTCTGCGCTCCTGCTCCCTTCTGTAGTAACCTGCTGCAGTCTGGGCCACTTCTTCCCCAGCCTCAGCGTCGCCAGTAGCTGTATCGGTTCGAACTCGCCTCCGAGGGGGGTGATCTTCGTCTGACTCCTTGATCACACGCTCAGGAGTCGGATCGAAATCCCGACGAGGTGGTGGTGGAGGCAGATCCTACGGATCCGGGCGGTCGGTCCGAGGTGGCAGCTCCTCGTGTTGACCCCTCCGAGTAGCTCGCGGTGTATTGAACCTGAGGTGCGTCGGACGGACACGGGACCTTCTGCGCTTTCTCTTCTTGAGCGATTGCAGCTCGGTGGCCGTATCGTCAGTCTTCTTCACCAGAGTCTCAAGCATCCGCTTGATCTGTGTGAGGTCAATTGCGGCGTTAGGAGCGGGAGGCACCGTGTTCTCCGTGGAGTTGCTTCTGTCTTCGTCGTGCTGGTGAGACGAAGATCCTTCGTTGCTCATGGTGTTGCTTGACATCGTGATCGTGTGATGAAAACCCTAACTCTTGAGTGTCAGAAATCTGCAGTTATTCCCCTTAGTCGGCGCCAAATTGTGGGGGTCGAAACCAACACAATTAGAATTTGTAAGAGTTCGTGAGGGAATTCGGAGATTTCTATGGTAAGCTAGGATTGCAAAGGATTTGAGAAAGAGATGTTGTTTATTGCTCTGAAAAGTTGAGTACAAGTTTTTGTATATAGAAATCGGATCCCTTTTGGTATTGTACAAGAGAGGTATATATAGCTATTCCTAAGGCGGCTGCTTCTTCCCATCCTCTGCGGAGTCGGTCATATCATCATGGGCTTCGTGTCCGGACCAGGCTATCGTCACGTTACTGGGCTTGAAGGCTTTTGGATAGACACTGCAATTGAGGAGTGAAGTGAGCGATCGGCCCATGGCGAGCCGACAGTCGGGTCGCGACCGAGCGCTCGGTCGGTCCAGAGTGCTCGGTCGGTCCGGAGCACTCGGTCGGTCCGGAGTGCTCGGTCGGTCCGGAGTGCTCGGTCGGTCCGGAGTGCTCGGTCGGTCCGGAGTGCTCGGTCGGTCCGGAGTGCTCGGTCGGTCCCGAGTGCTCGGTCCTTCCCCGCTTTGCTTAAGTTCCCATTTCCATGTGCTCCGCTCCGCAGGAAGATTTGGGTTCCGCTAGGCCTCCTTTGTTCAGGATCTGGAGAGCCATCCCTTTGGTTGACTTACCTTTAGATGTTAATGCTGAGGGGGTGAAAACCGACCCCAACAATGAATTTCAAGAAGTGTTCAAAAGAGTCTTCTGTGTATCGAAAGGAGGAAGGGGAAGATCTTCTCATCATAGCCGTATACGTTGATGATCTTTTTGAAACAGGTACAATCAAGATCATCAAAGAATTCAAGAGTGCAATGTCTTCCAAATTCGAAATGTCTGATCTCGGGAAGCTTAAATATTATCTTGGAATTGAAGTTTCTCAAACAAAGGAAGGAATTGAGATTAAACAGGAAGCATATGCTAGAAGAATCTTAGAAGAAGCAGGATTGAGCACGTGCAAATCTACTCATGTACCAATGAGCTTCGGGCTAAAGCTGTCCAAAGGAGACGATGAGGAGACTGATTTTGATGCTACTACATATCGAAGGAAAATCGGTTGTTTAAGGTATCTTCTACATACTAGACCGGACCTTGCTTTCTCGGTTGGAATGCTTAGTAAATATATGCAAAATCCAAAGGAATCACATGGTAATGCATTGAAACAAGTTCTGAGATATTTACAAGGAACGATGGCTTATGGCATAAAGTTTAGCCATGGAGGATCAAAGGAAATTGTTGGCTACAGTGACAGCAGTCACAACACCGATCTTGATGATGGAAGAAGCACCACTGGACATGTGTTCTACTTTGGAGATTCACCTATCACTTGGTGCTCACAAAAGCAAGAAACGGTAGCATTATCGTCATGTGAAGCAGAGTATATGGTAGCTACGGAGGCGGCAAAGCAAGCTATATGGATTCAAGATTTGTTAAGCGAAATCACAGGAAAGAAGCATGTGAAGACAATAATTCGTATTGATAACAAATCCGCCATTGCGCTCACTAAGAATCCAGTCTTCCAACGAAGGAGCAAACACATTCACAAGAGCTTTCATTTCATTAGAGAATGTGTAGAAAATGGTCAACTTGAAGTAGAACATGTTCCCGGAGAAGAACAATGCGCGAACATACTTACAAAGGCCTTGGCTAGGATCAAGTTTACGAAGATGAGAGAATTGGTTGGAGTTCAAGATCTCACAAAGAATGACTTGAAGCTTAAGGGGGTGAATGTTGAGTAAGCTCCAAGAAGATGTTAGAAGAAGATTTCCTTAAAGGAATTAGGAATCTCAATAGGAAAAGGAAATTGTCTAGTTCTAAATCTAAAAGGAAATAGAGTAGGTTTAGAAAAGAAAATCTATAACCTATATATGTAAGATCATCATGTGTATTATCATAAGAACTAAGGAAGAAAAGCTTGTGTTTAGTTTTTGAGGAATTTTCTAAACATTAATAAAGAAAGGGTGTGTTCTTGCGAGTTTATTTTCAAGTTTAAAAAATATTTCGTCTCTCGTTCTAAGAAGGCAGCGTTCTAAGGGGAAGGGTTTTATTTCCGGCGAGATAGAAAATGGCTACCGGAGAAGTAGGTTTTCGTCTTCTTCTCTTGATCGATCGTTTTCTTCGCCGTTACGATGTAGGTTCTCTTTAATTCTTGTTTTCCGTTTTTCGCTGCGAAATTGTATGTATAAACCCAACGCTCGATCGTTCTGGGGTCATTGTAGGAACGAGAAGGAAACTCTTCGGCGAAGGAAATGGAGAAAGATCTGCTTCTTTCTATATCACAGGTAACATTTTTGGGTTCTGTGTTTTTTTCTACAGACGACACTGACTTTGATTTACGGTATTCCAGGCGTTGAGAGATATTCAATCCTGGATTGGCCATGATTCAACGACTGTGAGTTCCTTTTGTTCGAGTAATCTTCCGATTCTGAGGTTCGTTGATGATTATTTGATAAGCTAAGTTCGACAGGAAAAGGAAGGGGAAGCTTCTTATACTTTTTATGGTCCAGAATCCAAAGAGTTTCTATGTTTAGAAAGACTTGTGGCCCATCTTGTAAGTTCCACATTTTTGATAAATTGATTGATAGGTTTTTGTTTCTAGTTCCCAATTATAGACAATTGGTGGTTTAGGTTGATCTGGTATCTCTTGGTTTTCTCCCAGGTTGGTTTGTTGGGTATGAAGAGTGTGCATGTTCAACATTTAGCTGGCAACATTCTTGTGCAAGTATCTGAGTTACTGGTTGAATCTGTATGTCAGCTCTGCTTCACTTGAGATTTCAGTATGTAATATCTTCAAGCTCTCATTCCTACTCATTTTCTTCTTAGGGAAGTCAATGGGATGATTTTATTCGGCTGCTTTGTGACTGCCTGCACTTAGCAATTATCTACATTTGCCCGATTCCTGCTGTTTCTTCTGAAATTGGATGTGGAAGTCAGGATCTACGCTTATCTGGTTCTGATGTTCTTAATTGTAAGCTGCAGAAGGCTAACTGGTGCACAGTGTCTGCAATCTTTCGAGTTCTTCGTAATATATTGAAGCGATTGAGCCAAGAAAAAAACGAGGAGCTTCTTGATGTATACTTGGAATCTGTCAACTCTACACTTGCAAAAGTTCCTTGGTGCCGAGTGGATACTGTTTTTTCTCATCAGCATGTTGGTGAGGAAGTCACTGTATTTCTTGGGAACTTTGTTCAGTTTCTCTGTTCCCTGGTTCAGCAGCTTCACTTTACAGAAGATTCTGATGGGTTTGGACCTACACATTCGATACTCCAAAAAATTGTCGAGCTTGTTCCAAATCTCCTCCGTTGGTGCCAACCAAAGATAGAAAGTCAAAGTGGCTCTTGCATGTCAAGATACCTAGCGCACAAATTGCTGGTACGTTAATTCATCCGTTCACAAAGTTACAAGTTTAGAGTTTGTTTCTCTATATATTTGATAGTAAGTATGTCCTATGCTGCTGTCTCTCCATTTTTGTAGGTGTTGATGATCAGACTTACTTATCAGTCCAATATAAAATGTACTATTCTTCTTTCATGGCTGCAATATTTGCAATGCCACTTTCAAGGCTTTCTTCAACACACCTTAACTAGGGTGGAACCCATCCAAGATAATTGTTTGGAAGGTTCTCCATTTTTTGTGTGTTTATCTGATCGGGAGGCCAATGAGACGCATTCCAATCATTTGCAAAGACTTTCTGTGTTTCTGTTCCTACGGTGCTCCTTTACTTTGCTTGATTCAAGTAGACATACCGACAAGCACCGTGGGTTCGATTGTAGAAAGAAAGGGATGGAAGAGATGTTTGAATGGACTAAACGACATATTCCAGGCGATGCATTTTCAGCTCAAAGAATTTATACCAAGAAGAGTGTTGACTTTTCTACATCCTTCGTCCGCTTGTTCATGCATGAGGTTTTAATTTATCATTCTGTATCAGCCATTTGTAATTTGGTTTTTAGTTACCATACAGTAGAGCTCTATTATATCATTTCTCTGTCTAAATGTAGGATGATCTATTATTTAAAGTCCTCTTGCAATTGCTGTCTGTACCATTGCATGGAGGAAAACTGTAAGTAGGGTAAACCACTGCCTTTCTGCTAACAGTTAACCAAATTTCTATGAGCTCGCTTACGGGTGATTTTTACTTATAGGCTTAACGAGGAAGGGAGTTCGCTTCAAGATGAGGGACAAGCGATTCTCGTCTATGTATCAATACTGTTCAATCCTGTAATACTATTCTGTATATTTCTTTCAGAGGTAATTTTCAGAAAACATTCACATGCGAATCCCTTATGCTATGGTTATTTGTTCAATCATTGCTGCAATTCTTAGTGCGACGCACCTCTGTTTTCTATTGTCAGCTACATTATGATCATCAAGTCCTTCTTGATTACCTTATATCTAAAGACATTGGGGCAAGCTGTGCAGAGTACTTGCTGAGGTTAGTCCTTTTTTGTTATGTTATTTGCATATCAACTGCTCCATTCCGAATTCCGAGTATCAGGTCTGGATATGATCTGTTATTTTGTTTGTGTGAGGCCAGCCATGTTAACTCGTACTAGATCTGTCTTTGGACGAGTTTCCAAATTACTTAATGCGTCTCCCAAACAAAAAACATGATGTAGGTTGATTCCTGTTTAACATCCACAGTATTTCCTTGGTAGATGCTTGCGTGCAGTCTGTGATTCGTGGGCACTATTTTTGGAGTTTCCATTTGAAGGAAATGTAGATGCTTTGTCTTCGAAAAGAAGAAAAATTTCGCTCGAGACTTTTGACGTTGAACAAAACCATAAATTACGCCCTCAGGCTTTTGAAGATGCTAAAAACTGCCTGCTTTCATTGCAAAACTCAATTGTTAAGCTACATCAGAAGAAATTGTTTCCATACAACCCAGAAGCTCTTCTACGACGGTTAGTCTTTGGTCGCTGCAATAAACTCACCCTATGCATATATATAATCACCTAGTATAACTTTTTTCTATTTTGAGGCAGCTTTTCAAGGTTTCAAGAGCTTTGTCTATCCAACGAGTAATATATCTGGATTCTGGACCAAAGGTAATCAGTTCCTTACTCTATATTGATTTTAAAGATTGTTATATGAAAGCTCCCATGGTGCATATTATCATATACTTAATTATGATTTGGCAAAAGGTAGAGAAGTATTTAACCTCTCACTTTGGTGCTTCTCAGCTGTGATTCTGTGAGACACAAGGATCAGATGCCAATACAAAGAAGTCTCCTTTTCCAGATGAAAGTTTCGAACTAATTGGCTCACAAGTAGAACTGTATGTGTATGTCTCATGTCCAGTCGAATTTTCTCTTGGGTTCTGACAAAAGTGAAGCTAACATGTGTTCTGTCTCTGCGCAGAGAGATCCTACATTCCTGACTGGTGCAGGGGAGGTTAATGAAAGAGCATTATGTTCTTGCCTCCACAATCCAAAACTGAATGGTATAAGATACTCTGGTCTAAGCCAATGTGAAACTGCCCCAGCCAAATGCAGTAAGCAATGGAATTTCGAAACAGCACAATGTAGAATATTCAAAAACACACAAATATTTCATTCTCTCATTTATTCATATCATTTTTGTAAATGAAGCTGAAGAGATACAACATTCCAGAGCTAGCTTTAATTTTACAATAGATTTATTATAACATTATGTTAATTTTAACATTTCAGTTGTATCTCGCTGCTATTGCTTGTAGCAGTTGAGAAAGTTGTTGAGCCTTAGTGAGCATAGCCATGTGACCAGCTTCTTCAATCACCTTCACTTCGTTAGGTTCGTAGTTACTAATCATCCATTTCTGAATCTCCTCTGGAACCACATTGTCGCCTTCGCAGACAATATACACTCTCTTACCAGATCCATACCTCTCCTTTGTCAGCAGATCTTCACCTTCCATTTCCTTTGGGTATAACCAGCTCGGTTTCACCAACGCCATCGCTAATTCTAGATCCTGCAATCAGATATACCAAACAGTGACCACCCTGATCTTGGATTGTGTATTATTGAACCCAAATCTCGGACAAAGATTTGTAATTTACTCATGATCATAACTAAAATGTTGACTAATATTAATATAATCACAATTATAACCAGGAAAAGGATTTCTTTTTCCTCTAGCCCATTAGACAGAAATGAATGTAAAACTGACCTCTAAGAGGCAATTACTATATGCCTTCTCCTTCAAGAAACTAGTACCGAACATAACTGAACTCGGTGGATGTTGTGGTCCTTGCTCGAAAGTAAACTCACAATCCATGGCAAATCCCTCAGGTAATCTCTTAAAATACTGCAGGAAGTGGCATGCAATTATAAGATATAATCTCAAGAAATGGTCCCAAAACAAGATAAGAACTTAATTTTTTTTTTCCCACCGACCTCTTGAATGAGAACGGAAGGAGGAGACTCATGGTGTGGCATATAAGCAGAGAGGAAGATTCCGACAGAGATTTTGGTCGGAAACTTTTCCATAGCGAGTGAGATTCCAATACCACCATAGCTATGACCAACAAGAACCACCTTCTCTTCCTCAGGAAATGACTCCATGAAACTCATCAAAGGCTTTAGATACTCCGAGACAGAACGGACTTCGTCGAGCCGCCTCGTGTCTATTCCGGACCCACCGAGTTCGACAGCTGTCACACGGTGACCATCGAGCTTGAGCTTTGCGGCTAGTTTGAACCAGCACCATGCACCATGACATGAGCCATGGACAAGCACGAAGTGGTGGAGTTGTTGTTGTTGCATGTGTTGTGTTTGCATTTGGTATTTGGTTTGGTAAGTCATGTTATCTTTGTTTACCATAGTCATCAGATGTACAGTATTCCGGTTATGGTCAATCGGTTTAACAGCTGGTTTACCAGTCGGAACCGATATGGATCGGCTGTGGTTAGGATATAACTTTAATTGGTAATCATTCAAAAAAAGCTAAGAATAATTATGGTATAAATGGATAGGTGAGAAAAAAATCTAAATGAAAATCTAAATAAAGAATAAAATCGGGGAGAATGTATTAAATTAAAAACCAGATCAATTTATTTACGAATTATGATTAAGAAAGCTTAGGAACAAAGGTCGAGGTTTATGGTTTCTGGTTTAGAATCAAACAGTTTAGGATCTAGAACTTGTAACTGTTGTTATTAATCAATTGATAAAAAAGCTCTTTGGACGGTTAAAGATTTTTTTTTTTTTTTTTTGCCGACGGGCGGTTAAGGATAAGCACGTGGGAATACAAAATACAAGGCATTGTGTATCCATAATAACAAATTTGAAACTGTTCAACTTTTTTTTTGGGTGTCTTTCTCTCTTACCTTGTCAGTGTCAGATCTGTTAATAATGACACTAGTAGGCTATTTGGCCTTTGCAACATTTCCAAGTCAATTTTGTTTGCCTAAAACGATCTGAGTCTGATTGGTTGAAAGCGGTACATGTTTTTTCAGCAGTAAGCTGTACAAAGTAGCTGTAAGAAAAAATTGGACGGAAAAATTGAGTGTAAGATTGTTGGTAAATTTTTTTTTTATAATTTTGGTGATTTGTATAATCTTCAACGTTACCAAATATAAAGTCACTGTAAAAATTATAGTGACTACCAATATAAAGTTATTAACTTAGTTCAGATCATCCCAAAATTATTAGAGATACTACTACACATACATAACTTAAACTTGTTCATACAATATCCATCCTTTTTAGAGATACTACTACAAGATCATTTTTGGGAGTTATTTTGCTTAAAATGAAATAAATTTCGAACTTGGAAGGAAATCTAACTGTATATCAAAGTACAACCACATGCCATATTAAATTCTCAAAGATGACTACCAGAAGAGAAAAAGAATAAAGTTTCGAACTTGGAAGGAAATCCAACAATCAAAGTACAAGCACGTGCCAAATTGAAGTCTCAAAGATCAATACCACAAGAGAAAAAGAAGTAAAAACCAATCATTCTTTGCACTTATAGAAAGAAACAATACAAATAAATAGTATATATTAACAGTACTATGTCCCACTTATTGAAAAACAATAGAATGACCCCAGAAGACTGTTAAAGATGATAAGGCAAGTCTTGTTTCCATTGTTTTCAACAGTAAATGCAACTAAACAAAATATTGGCAAGATGAGTTAACCACCGCTAATCATTTCTACGATGTAACGGTTTTGAAGCATCCTCTTGGTCATATGTCTCTCAAAGACGGAATCCGAGAAGCTTCACTAGTTAATCAACATTGTAGATAAGTAGAAAAAATGGAAATGAACAAAGATTGCAACATTTGAATGGATTGTTCATGCTAGCAAGGTCCTAATTCTATAGCCACTTCTTTGATGATCAGATGGTTCTTCTACAGTCATGAATAGAGTAGATGAAAAAAAAAAGTTTTTTTTCCAAATATAGAAAGAACCATCTGATCATCAAAGAAGTGGCTATAGAATTAGGACCTAAGACGGTGCAAGTTGCAGAAAAACAAGTTAAATCACTTTCCACAATTGAATATCACATATTCACAATCAATATGATAGCTTGTCACATCGGTACCATGGCCACGTATCACAATCAATATGATAGCCTGTCACATCGGTACCCCCTACGTTCTTCTCATAAGTACAACGACATAAAACCCACACATCTAAAGCCAGCCTCAGCTTTGTACAAATTCTACGATCACTAACGTAACCATACGCCGACCTAGATTGCATACTTTTCAACGACTTAAATAAAAAACAAGGTAAGCTCGTACATTCCTGCGAACTCATTAAGTAAAGTTCAGAAGAATCAAGTAACTAAATGAAAGGGACCTTCTGCCCCGACCTCAGGTAGAAATTCAGCTATAACTAAAGAGGCAAATGCTTTCTAAAAATGCTGGTTTATTAATAAAAGCTAAAGTGCTCGGATTACATAAAAGAAATTCCAAGCAAAAGGAAATTTTTTAGAAACAAAATTCTTAACCTAGAGAACAAAAATCGTGAGCAGCAACAACAACAACAGTGTCTGTCGAACGAGCTATCAGAGCGCCAATCGCAGCAACAACAACGAAATAATTGAAGAGACCCTAAGAGATATATCTGGCCTCCTCGTTAGTTTTGTCCCTCCGAGCTTTGTCTAATAACTCCTCGATGGTCTGAGGTGATATCAAAGAATGTGAGCTTGGTGGGGTCACCTCAAACTCTTCCGCCTCCTCCCTATTCATATCCCTAACCTCGATATATTGGGAGAGTAGTTTGACAAGAATGTCAACTACGAGTTTCTTTAACTCGTCGAGGCATTCAAGGGCACTGGTGGCTTCATTTATTTGAACTACGAAGTGATCACGACGATCTCGTAGACTGATCTTGAGCTCCAGATCGTCCATACGATCTGCCTAGAAGTGTATGTGCTTGTGCATAGCCCTTTCCGAAGCCTTGGCCGAATCCCTCAATGATTCGAATAGGGATCGAAGCCTTTCCTACTCTTTACCAACCACAGCTAGATGGCATTTTAGCAACGTGATGATTAGCACATTCTACCTCGAGACGCGACCTTGTCTTGAAAAGAGCTTTGTTTAACCGAGCGACTTCTCTTATCGAACCTTTCAAAGTGGCTTGAGCCTCTAGGTTAGAATTCAACTTGGAGGATGTTGCGTTTCCAACCACGGTCTTGTACGAGCAAACAAGATGGTTGACTGAGTTTATCAACTATAAAAAGAACAAAAAAAAACTAGAAACAATGATAGGAGCCAAGATTAAGAAACAAAGAGTTATCAAACCTCGACGACATTAACGGCAACTGCTTTATACTACGACAGTAGCACCATATCCTTAGGATCGGGAGCATCTTCTAAGACTTTGGCGATCATCTTGATCAATGTGGGATAGGTCGAAGGATCTGATATCGAGAAGGGTATCGCCGGGGGATCAGATGATTCGGCTATCTGGTCAGCCAAAACTTGGACGAGATTAATCTTAGACTTTGTAACATCCTGAAACCAAATTGTCATTTTTGGTAAGGGGTGTCGATCGACACCATGTGTGGGTGTCGATCGACACCATGTTCTACGATCGGTTTCAGTTAAGTTTTAATCGTCCGGTTTGGGAGTCGGTTTAGGGAAGAAACCTAGGGCTAGTGTATAGAAACCTTTTTGCCGAGTGTGGCCGTGTTTCAGAGAAGGAGAAACAGTTTTAAAGGTTTTTGGTGAGGATTTAGGTGATTTGAGGAGCGTTTGTGATTCGTTTTTTATCGTTCTTCGGGTGATAGACTTGTGTGGTCATTTGGACGGGTTTGTGGTGCTATCTCGGTGATTTCCAGCAAGGGAGATCGCTGTTCCTTTCCGTTCTTCATGTTCTTCGCGTTTATTTCCTTTTTGTTCGCGAAATCGAGGTGAGTGCGCGATCGTGGATATGGAATTAGATTATTAGGAATTTTTGAATGAAAGATTATGATGATTTGATTGTTTTCTGTGATTATTCTGTGTGAATCGTGTGTTTGGAATCGTGATTGATCTCGTGCGATGAAACGGAATTCGAGTCGCGAGAGGATTTTTACTCGGTTCAGGTTTTCTGTGAGAGGTATCGATCGACACCTAGTGGTAGTGTCGATCGACACCACTGATTTATATTCGTGAGGAATGTGTTCTTGAATGGAGTGTCGATTGACACCACGTGAGTGTGTCGATCGACACCCCGTGTTTGAAATGCTGTTTTTGTCATTTTTGTGGATTGTTGTTTGATCGCGTAGAAATTGATAATATATTTTCTCTTATTATGTATCCGGTAGACGGGATGACCGCTCCACTAAGTATTTATTAAATACTTACGCAATTCTTTTTACCATGTGTTGCAGGTAACAGAAATGCGTGATCGCGGAATCAAGGCCAGAGAAGCGGATGATAGAGTGTTAGTTTATGTTTTTAGTCTCTAGTGAACCTGGTTTTTAGGTTGCTAGTATCATTTGAATTCTAGAATTGGTTTGTTGAACTTGGTTTTTGGTTTAATAATTTATTGAATTATTTTATGAGAACTTCCGCAAATTGTTAAATAGCTATAGAGAATTAATATTTATGGGAATATTAATTCGGGCTATTAATAAAAAAAAATGTGTTGGTTGTTTCAGACTTTCTCTTCCTACACCACCGATGACCATTCTTTTCCATACTATAATCTAAAGGAAAGATTTTTTAGGAAACAAACAAGAAGAATTAGGGGTTTTGTGTAGTGTTTGATGTGGAGTAAGGAAGACCTAGGATACGTTATTTATAAATGAACTGAGAAGGAAGAGAAACAAGGAAAACTTGAGCGTCCTTTTCGTGATTCGCCAAAAACAGCGGTCGTGAGCACCACGTGCATCGCTAAGGCATTTATTTCAAGGGGTTAATGTTAATCATACTAATTCCTCGATTCGATAAGCGTAGCGGTTTTGCATTAAAAACTATCGCGTCCATTCATCATCTCAAAACTGAACGGTCGGATATATTCCATGTGGGATAATCAAACAGACTTGTCAATTCAATCCTAAGTCAAATTAACACACTTTGTCCAACCTCTGACGTCATGGTTGAAGGTTAGAGGCCGAATCTACATCCAATCGCCAACCTCAGAATACTTGGAGAATCAGTCGAGAATATATGAGAATATTGTGTAAATTTTTTTAGTTATGATACTATCCATGCTTTTGTAGGGTTTATTCGACTGAGATCAGTTAGTATAAATATGTAACTGATTTCTCTGAGAAAGGATCCAAAACATTCTCCATTTTCTTTAGCAACATAATTCATTGAAAACATTCTCCATTTCTTAAGCTTTTCATATTGTTTTGCCCTTAAATCTTAAACCCCACTTGTTTGAAGGGAATCGAGGTCGTATTTACGAACCCGGTACTTTCACTCAATTTCGAAGGAGAAGTGTTAAAGGAAAAATGATTGTATCGGCGTGAATGAATGGAAATGAAGCCTACTCCATTACGCACAAACTTTTTTTTTTAAGTTTAAAATCCTTCTTGTAGGTCACAATCCTATGTACTAGGCCTGGGATTTCGGGTAAGTGGGTAGGGTCGGGTCGGCTATTTCGGGTTTCGGGTAGTTCGGGTTTAGGTGTTTAGAACCCATTAGGGTATTTGAATATTTCGGGTCGGGTTCGGGTAGGGTAGTTTCGGGTTCGGGTCGGGTTTCAGTTTTAAAATAGGATCCATTAGGGTAATTTTTATTCTAAATACTAAAAAAAATATAATATTTTTTAGATTTACCCTAATTTTTTTTGGATTTACTATGTTTTAGTCATTTTTATACAATTTTTTTCCAAAAACCCCCAAAAAATGATTAAAACTCCCGATAAAATAAAAAACACGTTTTTCTTATCGGGTTTTCGGGTTGTGCATTCGGGTAACGGGTAAAACCCGACCCGAACCGTTACCCATTTCAATTATGTTTAAGATCCATTCGGGTATTTGAAAATTTCGGTTCGGGTTCGGGTAGAGTATTTTCGGGTCGGGTCGGGTCGGGTATGTCGGGTTCGGGTTTTAATCCCAGGCCTACTATGTACACACGCAAAAAAGGGTCACAATCCTAAGCAGTAAATAATATTGTCAGATGCCGTAATATTATTTAGTACCTAAGCAAAATTTACAAAGAGTTAGAAGAATGCCGTAAAAAGCTAATTAAAAGAATTAGTTCTAACTCTTTGTAAATTTTGGTTTGTTGTAGTAAAAAGAGTAAATACAATCCTAAGCAGTAAATAAAATTTACAAAGAGTTAGAAGAATGCCGTAAAAAGCTAATTAAAAGAATTAATTCACTAAGGAAAAAACTAAAATACAAATTAAATTTTCAATTTTTTTGAAATTTTTTTGGCTAAAAGAGTTTTTCATATCTATTTTATATAGAAAGTAAAAGTTCTAATAAATTTAAAATATGAGTAAATGTTTGATAGAAAGATGAGAAAATGCTAATGTTCATTTCTAATTAGCATAATATTTTACAATCATACTTTTCTTAAGAATATTTTCGTACCTATTATTTAATTCAATTTTGTAAAAATACAAAAATAAGATGAGCTACTTAATTTAGGACAAGTCAATGATTAATCCTACTTACAAAATCGGTAACTTAGAATAATCATCTTCCCTTCTAACATATGATTTCATGTGATATACTCATAGCAACTTGAAAAAACAAATTACCCAATGAAAAACTTGAAAAGTTAGTCCCCGTTGAGAATAATTCTCTACTAGCTTTTCTTTGCTTAATTCGTTCCATAATTTACAGCAAGTTGGAACAAAAAACAATCTCTACAAGAAAATATATTGAAAAAGTAACCCTCACTGAGACTGGTTCTCTGCTCTTCCTTTCTTTAATTCCTTTATCACATCAATTTGAAACAAATCAATTAATCTAAAATTGTTCTTCTATCCAAAGACCAATTCCATATAGATTCATTCATATACAAACCTTATGGGTTCGAGATCTAATCTTAAATACGATGACCTCCTTGTGATTTATTAAAGCATTTTAAGAATATTTAGAAAATGCCTCTCACTGAGATTATCGCTGGGGCAGCTCTTGGACTCGCTCTCCAAATCCTTCACGAGGCCATCCAAAGAGGAAAAGATAAATCCTATACCACAAAATGTATCTTGGACCGTCTTGATGCTACAATCTTAAGGATCACTCCATTGATCGCTAAGGTCGAGAAGCTAAGCGAAGAAGCACGCGAGTCCCAGAGGAAAGTCATCGAAGATCTTAAACATCATCTCGAGAAGGCCGTAGTTCTTGTTGACGCTTATGTGGAGCTCAAACGCAGAAACTTACTTGGAAAATATAGGTTTGTCTATGTTTTTTTGATCAAATACACATGAAATGATTAGTGAAAGACTTGTACGGTTTTACCTAGCATTCTTAAGAAGATATTCCATATTTTATATCGAAACTAACAAATTTATTAAAATAAATCTAAAACTAAATCATAAATCCGAAATCTGAAACACTAATAAAGCTTTGTAAACCCTTGCTAACAACGGTTAAACCGTAAACATATTTTTGTTGTTGTTTCATGAAATTAACATACAAAAACATAATGTTATTTTTAAGGTTGATAACAGGTTTTTATCCTATCTAAGATTTCAAACCTATTCTAATCAGATGTAGAATAGTCAGGTTCTTTTCTCGGACCGGCAATACACTCTAATTCCTTTAAATACCAATTTAGCTAAGCAATCAATATGGTTTAAGTTGTCACAATTTAAATAAGCAAAACAAATAAAATTCGATGTAAACAATAATGAGAAAAACGTTAAGCTAGGGTAAATATCTCAGGGAATAGATCATCAAGAACCAAGCAATTATCCAGGATATCAATTAAGTGCCAATCTAGAACTCAATCATAAATTCAAGAGAATCCACTGTCGTGGCATCCACTACTTCATCAATTAATCTAGCACCCTAAACTGTCGTTTGAGACTAAAGAGAATCGATGAGCATAACGAATAGGATTTATTTGTTCACGAGTTGCCTTAACTTCAACTGTCGTTGGCTAAGGGTCAACACGCCCATCTAAGTTCATTCAAGTAATTCACTACACTTTTGATGAGTAAATTCAACCTAAAATCAAAGGCTAGGTAATTAAGCTAGTCTAGCCAATAAGTTCAACTTAGATGAAGATATCAAAACATATATAAAACCTATCTATGCTTAGTTCAAGAATTCCTAATTCCCATCGAAAACCCTAACCTAACAAGGATGACTACTCGCACATGGTGAAATCAAACACAACAAAGCAATAAAGAGAATTCATGATGATATGGAAAGAGATTAGGGTTCAGAATTCTTCTCAATAGAGTTGTGGAATGAATCTCCAAATTGCAAATCCAAAAGTCGTGAACAGTAGTCGTGAACAGTAGTCGTGAACAGTGAACGTGAATAGTAAACGTGAACAGTGAACGTGAATAGTAAACGTGAACAGTGAACGTGTAAAAACTGTGTAAAAGAAGCGTGATGTAAGTCTCTGTGTAAAAGGGGTGTGAAAGTGGCGTCAAAGAAGCGTATCTTTTTCCAAAGGAATACTTCCTCTTTTAAAGGAGAAAGAGGCGGCTAGGAAAATAAGGAAGTAAATCTTGGATAAATCTTCTAGGTAGATCTTCGATTTAGTGAATATCCTCTTTTGCAAATCTTCTGGGTGAACATTCAATTTGGTGAATATTCCTTTTTCTTCAAATCTTCTAGATATTCACTTAAACGACGCCAATCTTCTAGGTAATCTTCTGGGAGCAGTCAAATCCATTCGGGGAGCAGGTGCTCCTGTTTTCTGCTTCAAAAAACTCCAAAAGATCGTGTTTTCCTTCCTTTTCACCAAACCTCCTAGCAAACTCCAATTCTTCATTCCAGCCACCTTTGGACCTAAAAAGACTCAATACAAAATAGAAAGACTCGATAAAACCCTACAAAATAATGGTTAGAATACGCCAAAAATGGAGTATATCAATTCTCCCAGACTTAGATCTTTGTTTGTCCTCAAACAAACTCAAAACCAAGTAAAGGAAAAAGGTTTGAAAACGTGGGAACTCTTTTATTCTCATCGAACCGTACCTTTGGCTTTCGATCTGCAGACCACACAATCCAGATTACGAATGACAAAGTGTCACCAAAACAGTCTCAACACACTTCTCAACCAAGCCATTTCCCAAATAATTCTTTGCAATATCACAAACCAAACGCACTAAAAGTATGCGTGAGGAACTCGCTAATGACACCTTTTCAGGGAATACGGCGCTAAAGGGTTTAAGGCCATTTAAGGGTGGAGTTAAAGGTGTTTAGTGTGTTTAAGGGTTACCCGATGTTTCGTAGAGGATGCAGGATATCGCACAAAATTGCAAGAGAGAGCGGGTCTGTTTGATGTCCACATTCTCTAAATCACACATTCCATTCTTCTTTCTTTCTTCCCTTCATAAAACTATTATCCACCTTGGGCATACTTGCTGGGTTTGAGAGACAATTTTACAGACTTGCCACTCTTCATCATCAGATTTTTTTCTTTTTCTCTTTTTTTTTTTTTTTTTTTTCTTTTAATAAGATGATGATGATGAAGAGGGTTTTGATTACACAGATGTGCCTCTCAAACACGAAAATATTAGATTAATGTACATACCCAAGTGAGTCTCAATGATGTTTCTTCTACTCCTTCTTCCAGAAAACCTCGTAAATAAGAGCGGGTGCTCTGTCCTTCAGAACGAGTGATCTAGAGGATGTGTCGACCCTTCTCTCTCCGGCCCTTTTGCACATATGCTGCACATGTGACAATGAAGTAACAAGACGGTAAGGGGTTTGAAAAGAGGTAAGGGTTAAGGAGGGTACTAGCTAAAAATGAGCTAGCTATTCAGGATCAACAAGAGTGGTAAAAAGGAAAAAGAAGTCCTGAATATGATTCGTTTCCCTAATCTAGTGCCAATAGCGAGAGAATTTTTGGTCAATCTGAAACATGGAAGATGGTGCATTGAAGTGTTCCAACTATTCCTTGTAATCCGCGCTCTGAAAAAATGGTCACTAGAAAGAGAGTTAATTAGCACAAGTGGTTCATAAATCGTCGTAGAATAAAGTCCTAATTCCCAACTAAAAAGTCTTGACTCAATAAAATGAAACAAAGAAAAACCGACTCAAACATAAGAAAAGAAAACATCCAAAATAAACGACATCAGTAGCAACTCCCCCCAGACTTACTTCACACCGTCTCGGTGTGAGAATAAGAAAAGAGAGAGTGAAAAGAAAAAGATAAAAGCATTAAGAAAAGCACAGAACTGTACTTACCTCATGGTGGGCCTAAATCCAAATTTCGAATTATACCCTAGAGAGCATGTGCTCCGTAAGTTGGAGCAGGCTTTAGTTGAAAGGAGCAGGTGCTCTCCTTGTTCTTCGCACCAAATTTTGGGCAGAAACTCCTGTGTCGATCGATGGATAGGGATGTCGATCGACAGGGGGTCTCTGGAAAATTTGGAATCACGGCTCCGGTCAGTGTCGATCGACATGGATCTCTGTCGATCGACGGAGGACTCCCTGGAAAAATTTCACCCTTCTCGGGGAGCGGGTGCTCCTTGTTTTTTTTTTTTTTTTTTTTTTTTTTTTTTAAGGAAAAACTGAAAAAGCCAAAGCTAAAAACAAAAATTAATAGAAAAAGAAATTAAATGTAAAAGAGTTAGAAAACATACCGGTGGGTTGCCTCCCACCAAGCGCTTGGTTAAAGTCTATAGCTCGACTCGGTGCCATGTATCAACCAGGTTGGACTTGAAAACTTGTTCCAAAACAAGCTCCCCAACTAGACATCCTCATGTTCAGAACCTTACTCAACATTCCATTCACAACACCAATACCCTTCTCTTTCAACTCTAATGGAAGAATAGCTCTAACTCTGGAGAAAGGTTTAGGAGTACCTTTACACTTTAACTTGTATTCAACCGAGTTTCCATCATATCCTTGAGGGATTAAATTCATTTTAGGAACACTCGTGATCCTTTTGCACTGCACTTTTCCCTGCACCTTTGCCTTCTCCCTAAGTTTCTTGGTGAGACGAGGAGGATTTCCATCTAAAACTTGACAGATCTCACTCTTATCACCAAGCTCTCGCACAATATCAACTGACATATCCTCTTTATCTACTGCCGAGATGCAAGAGGCATGTGTGGTGGTTTTTTTGGGAATGGCATTGTAGAAAACCTCTTTGTTGACGTTGGAAAAGGAGACTCGCTTATTAGGCATATCAATGATCGCACCCACTGTAGCCATGAATGGTCTCCCAAGAACTAAAGGCATATGATGACCTTCTCTCATCTCCACAACCTCAAAATCAGTTCCGACTAGGCAATCCCCTATTTGGATAGGTAAATCGCGAATGATGCCAGACGATGTTGTTGTGGAGGCGTTTGCAAATCTAAGAGTCATAGGACTAGGTTTTACCTCAGTAATTTTCAACTTTTCTGCAGTAGCTTTTGACATGAGATTCACACAAGACCCAGAATCACAAAGAGAATCTTTAAACTCAACTCCTTTAATGGAGCATGGAACAACAAACTTCCCAGGATCTTCAACCTTAGGCAATACCCTCAATAGTGGTGGTGTTCCCCTCGCTTGCGCAAAGATTTCCTTAATCTCTTCTTGAGTCTCTCTGCAATTCCAAAAGAAATCATGTATGGGATGATTTTCCAAAGCCTCTTCAAAGGAGATTTCGTTAGGAATCCTTCTCGCCATCTTCTTAAAACTATCTAGCTTCTCTCCACTGATGCAATCCCTCTGATCTCTAGCTGGAACTAGGTAAGGAGCCTTAGGAGTATAAACCCTCGCTGGAGGATTTTCTGCAGGTTTGATTGGAGCACGTCGTGGGAGCAGGCGCTCCTCAGCCTGCGCCGTAACCTTGTCCGAGGCTATGACATTTTCCACTGCAGGATCCAGTATCCTTCCACTTCTCATCGCAACTGCATCGACATATCCATCCTGAGGAATCACCTCTGCTTTCCCAAGAGGAATTCCTGATGCCTTAGCAGTTTGAGCAACCTTAATTTCAAGCTTTTTCACATGAGTGCAAACAGCTTCAAACTTACTATTGAGATCATTGTACATGTTGTCCACCTTGACATTGATCTCATTAGCATATTTCTGCTGGCTGAGCAAAACTGATTGCATAAGGGACTTCAGCTCGTCGTGAGAGTTAGACACTTGAGCTTGAAAGCTTTGATTCTGCACATAGTTTTCACCCACATAGCTCACCTCAACATACTTCTCATCTCTTTTGTTCTCACAAAGCAGGACACTTCTCCGATTTCTCTTCAACAACAGGTCCACCTTCGCTGTCAGCTCATCAATCTTCTGTGACTCAACACTGCTGACATGTATAGGCTCATCATACTCATGGCAGCGATTCCTAGAACTTGCAGCCAAGTTCTCTATGAGCTTATACGCACCTTCCTTGGTCCTGGTCAGAAAATTACCATCACTCGCAGCATTCAAAGTGTTCCTATAATCCCAATCAACACCATCATAGAAGATACTCAACAAGTTCTCGTCTGTAAACCCATGGTGTGGACACTCCCTCTTATACTCTTTGAATCTTTCCCATGCCTCACAAAAGGTCTCTCCTGAATGTTGCTGAAACGTGGAGATCTTGTTCCTTAGATTCGCGGTCATGGTTTTGGTGTAGAAGTGGTCCAAGAAAGTAGCTCGACATTGTGGCCAAGTCGTGATGGATCCAGCTGGTAGCGACTTGAGCCAACGGGAAGCTTTGTCTGCGAGGGAGAAAGGAAAAAGCTTGCACTTCAAGAAATCCGGGTTCATCCCATTAGAGTTCGTCGTGGAGCAAATCTCCTCGAAGTTCTCTATATGGTCCATCGGAATTTCTGCGGGAAGTCCATGGAACAAATGCTGCGTAACCAGTGATATCAGCTGAGGCTTAATCTCATAATCTTGCCTCTCATCAGCAGGTGGAACGATTACCGCTCGGTTCCGGTAGAAAGCATGAGGATTGTCCATATCCCCAATGGCACGCTGCTGTTGTGGCTTTTGCTGCTGTTGCAGCTGCTGCATTTGTTGTTCCAGCCTCCGAATAGCAGCAGCTACATGACCATTGGCAGCTCGGTTGTCGGTTTCGTCGCCCATGTTGGCTAGATTCGACTTCTCTTTTGTTTCTGCTTGTTCTACCCTTGCTAACTCTTGATTGTCGAGTGCGGGAAGGTTTTGAGAACCTTGACTACACCTGAAACACACAAAAGAGAAGAAAAGAAGAACAAGTTAGTACTTAGTCTAAAAACGTATTTTAAAACTAGAGGTATCGAAGGGGTCCAAGTCGCAACGGCGCCAATTTGATAACAGGTTTTTATCCTATCTAAGATTTCAAACCTATTCTAATCAGATGTAGAATAGTCAGGTTCTTTTCAAGGACCGGCAATACACTCTAATCTTATGTAAATACAAATTTAGCTAAGTAATTCAAGTTGGTTTAAGTTGTCACAATTTAAATAAGCAAAACAAATAAAATTCGATGTAAACAATAATGAGAAAAACGTTAAGCTAGGGTAAATATCTCAGGGAATAGATCATCAAGAACCAAGCAATTATTCAGGATATCAATTAAGTGCCAATCTAGAACTCAATCATAAATTCAAGAGAATCCACTGTCGTGGCATCCACTACTTCATCAATTAATCTAGCACCCTAAACTGTCGTTTGAGACTAAAGAGAATCGATGAGCATAACGAATAGGATTGATTTGTTCACGAGTTGCCTTAACTTCAACTGTCGTTGGCTAAGGGTCAACACGCCCATCTAAGTTCATTCAAGTAATTCACTACACTTTTGATGAGTAAATTCAACCTAAAATCAAAGGCTAGGTAATTAAGCTAGTCTAGGCAATAAGTTCAACTTAGATGAAGATATCAAAACATATATAAAACCTATCTATGCTTAGTTCAAGAATTCCTAATTCCCATCGAAAACCCTAACCTAACAAGGATGACTACTCGCACAAGGTGAAATCAAACACAACAAAGCAATAAAGAGAATTCATGATGATATGGAAAGAGATTAGGGTTCAGAATTCTTCTCAATAGAGTTGTGGAATGAATCTCCAAATTGCAAATCCAAAAGTCGTGAACAGTAGTCGTGAACAGTACTCGTGAACAGTGAACGTGAATAGTAAACGTGAACAGTGAACGTGAATAGTACGTGAACAGTGAACGTGTAAAAACTGTGTAAAAGAAGCGTGATGTAAGTCTCTGTGTAAAAGGGGTGTGAAAGTGGCGTCAAAGAAGCGTATCTTTTTCCAAATGAATACTTCCTCTTTTAAAGGAGAAAGAGGCGGCTAGGAAAATAAGGAAGTAAATCTTGGATAAATCTTCTAGGTAGATCTTCGATTTAGTGAATATCCTCTTTTGCAAATCTTCTGGGTGAACATTCAATTTGGTGAATATTCCTTTTTCTTCAAATCTTCTAGATATTCACTTAAACGACGCCAATCTTCTAGGTAATCTTCTGGGAGCAGTCAAATCCATTCGGGGAGCAGGTGCTCCCGTTTTCTGCTTCAAAAAACTCCAAAAGATCGTGTTTTCCTTCCTTTTCACCAAACCTCCTAGCAAACTCCAATTCTTCATTCCAGCCACCTTTGGACCTAAAAAGACTCAATACAAAATAGAAAGACTCGATAAAACCCTACAAAATAATGGTTAGAATACGCCAAAAATGGAGTATATCAAAGGTACAAGAGAAGAATCAAAGAGTTAGAAGCTTCATTGAGATGGATGGTAGATGTGGATGTTCAAGTCAATCAATGGCTAGATATCAAAGAACTCATGGCCAAGATGTCCGATATGAACACCAAGCTTGACGAAATCATGTGTCAATCAGCAGATGATAGTATATGTGTTGATAATGATAACAAGCAGACTATAGTCGCCAAAGCAGAGGATAAATCTTTGGAGATCGAAGATGGATGCTCTAATGACGGTTCAAAGCCGAAGATCGATATTCACCTTCGATGGAGTAAACGTAATAAAGAGCGTGAATTCCGAATTGTTTTGAATTATTTTTTTTGATGTAGCATGTATGTCATCGACCCATCGGCCCAAAAAATGATATAAAATATAAAATGTGAAATATTTGATTGATATACTTTTTGCTTTAACTTTTATACAAATTTTAGAATATGATTCACCTAAATTTTTAGATTTTTATTTTTATATATAACGTTGATCATACTTATGATAAAGCCAAAATTAACATAAGTATCAAGTCTGCTTTATATAGAGACAAAACTAGATTGGTTACAAAACATATAAAATTAAGCTTTTTGGATATTTTAGTGCAACTCAATGATTAATTACAAATGCAATATTATTGAGATGATTTTCTTCTCTTCTTCTTCGTAATTTTATAACCCTAACAAATTGCGTATAAATCTAAACATCTCCTTTCATCAAGTTCTCTTGTCTTCATATAGTTCCAAAACAAAAATTTGTTTGTTTGTTAGCAAAGTACTCTTCAATAACAGTTACATCTTATGCGAATAAAATGAAGGTTCAAATGTGCTTCTAGGATTAAATTTTCCAAAATGGGCTTCGAAATAATTTGTTTTTCCATCAAATTTAATGCTATATATAATTGTCAATAGTGTTAAAACAAAGAAATAAACCACCATCAAGCTTTGATCTACCTTGGTAAGGAGTTTAATAAGCTCTCTTCTCTTCCCATAACCAACTCTTGGGGTTTGTTAGGAACTTCATAAACTCCTATTTTGTGGAAGTAGTTCGCCTTGCACTCCACAATATCAACAAACCCCTGGAAGTTTGGTCCTAATTCTATTAGGATTTGCCTGCACTGTGAAGTCACAACTTAACCCTCACACCTATTATAATAATATAAGATTAACTTTAAAGATATATATTCATTCATAAACACAAAATATTTAAGATTACCTCGAAAATTACTCGCCATGGATCTGCCCCAATTTCCATGTTTACAATAAATATAATTCTTGCAATTTCATTTTTTCGGGTGTGTATATACACTGTTGACGGCACAAAGGACTAGAATCCTTCGATCACAAGGAGGGATTTGCTTACGGGGTATTTGTTTTGTAAAGGAAGATCAACAAGGTTGATCTGCAGAAAAACATAAGAGGAATCAACAAACATTTGTTTGTAAAAATGAATGCAAATGTGATATAAGAAAAAGAAAAAGAAATAAGTGCTATATATGTACAAATTTTTAGGTCTTTAATTTAACTCTATAATATTTGAATTAGTTTTACGATTTTACAATTTTATCATGAAACTAATAAAATCATTTGTGACTGCGTTTCTTAATCTAGTTATTTATAAATTTGATAAACTTACACTGGTAAATCCAAACCAACAACACACCATCGTAGTTATAAACAACATCGTCTTCCAAGTCCATATAAAACGTAAAAGACGACACCATGAATAATATAAATTAAAATCTATGTCTCCTAACCATTGATAGGAGAATTCATCTCGAGAACTAATCTATAACAATGAAAAGGAGACATTAAATTTTCTTAATTTTTAATATATTTTTCAAAATTGTTGATCTGCCAACATAATATATATTAATTAAACAAAACCTATCCTTTTTTTTTCATGAAACTAACATACAAAAACGTAATGTAAATTTTAAGGTACAAGAAGAATCAAAGAGTTAGAAGCTTCATTGAGATGGATGATAGATGTGGATGTTCAAGTCAATCAATGGCTAGATATCAAAGAACTCATGGCAAGATGTCTGATATGAACACCAAGCTTGATAAAGTCATGTGTCAACAACAAGATCATAGTATATTTGATGAGAATGATAACAAACAGAAAATAGTCGTTGAAGCAGAAGATAAATATTTGGAGATCGAAGATGGATGCTCAAATGACGGTTCTAAGCCGAAGATTGATATTCACCTTCGATGGAGAAAGCATAACAAAGAGCGCGAGATCCGCTTTGTTTTGAATTAATTTTTTGATGTATCATGTCTCATGTGTGTCATAAGCCAAAACAACGATAAAATGTAAATATTTGATTGATATACTTTTTGGTTTATTTTCTTTTATATATAGTAATATATAAAGGGTTAGAGAAATAATATAGTAATATATACACAATAATTTAGAGGTAGGGCAATATCACTTAACATTTAGAGTTAGCATTTACTGCCCAAATGTTTTTTAGTATTTTTCAATGTTTTAAAAACCAGACCGGACACCGACTCGGCATCGTTGTTGGATGGCTGGTCTGACCGGTCCAACCGGTTCAACCGGGTTTTTAAATATATATATTTTCAATTATATATATAAGAGTAAGAACAATAGATTATGTAAGTTTTTTAAGAAAAAATAAAACATACTTAAATTTTATTTTTTTTATATCGTTTTATTTTTAACAAAATAAATTACAACAAAATAAGATAATACATCATTTAAAAGTAGAAATAATAATATGGAATATGTATAATATATTATTTCGCAATGAGAGGATTCCTATTATACATTATTTTATTATTTCCCCCATTTTCTATGTGGACATTACGACATATTTATCTAGTTTGCTTTGTAGATAGACAAACGTAGTTGATTGGTTACACAACTTAGAAAATATATACAAATTAAGATTTTCGGATATTTAAGTGCAAGTCCATGATTGGTGTTACAAAGGCAAAATTGAGATTGATTTTCTTCTCTTCTTCGTCGAAATTTAATAATTCTAATAATTTGCATAGAGTTCCAAACATCTCCTTCCACGTAGAAAAAAAGAGAGGCGACCGATACTAAGTCAATGTCAACGTCTCTTGTCTTCATACAGTATTTCACGTAGATAGTTTCCTTTATACATTTACCTTGATCGAGGGAGCTAAAGCGAATCTCTTAAAGAAAATGGTGGTTATCTAATCTCAGTCGCGATTGATCTAATCTTAAAGAAAATATGGTGGTTGTCGAGGTTATAGCAGGGGCTGGTCTTGGATTTACTCTTCAAGTTCTTCACGACGCCATCAGAAGAGCAAAAGATAGATCTTCAGCCAGAAGATGCATCCTGGACCGCCTCGACGCTACAATCTCTAGGATCACTCCGTTGGTGGCTCAACTTGATAAGCTCGTGAGCGAAGAAGTGGAAGTTCTTAAGCATATCCTTGAAAAGGCTGTTTCTCTTGTCGATGCTTATGCGGGAGCTCAGACGTAGAAACTTAATCAAGAAATAGAGGCGTGTGCGTGAAGCCTGTTATATTTATAGTTACATATGATCAACATTTCGTTTTTTTTTTTGCTATATATATATGAGATTATTACATATAACGCAAATTATGGATAAACATGTAAATTTAGGTTCAAATTTTATTTTCTAAAATTGCGTATGTGGTTTGGTTTATTTTTCAGCTTTATTTAACTTATAGTTTGCTCATTTTGTTTGTTTATTTAGATAAACATTTCTACTCCGTAATCTCCCAACATTAAATCTAACATTTGTCTTGTTGATCTTTAGGTACAAGAGAAGAATCAAAGAGTTAGAAGCTTCATTAAAATGGATGGTCGATGTGGATGTTCAATTCATTCAACTGACTGATATCAAAGAACTCAAGGCCAAGATGTCCGAAATGAACACTAAACCTGACGAAATCATGCGTAAACCAACAGATTCTCCCTGTTTCAGGAAGAATTCCAATTATGACATATCACAAGGAACTAATCCTAATATAGTTGAAGCAATAGACCAATCTTCAGAGGTAAATGGTGAATGTTCGAGTGATGGATCTAAACCAAAGATTGATATCCACCTACACTAGAGTTCAGGGAAACAAAACCATCATCGTGAGATCCGTTTCACCTTTAAGTGATGATTGCTGATGTACTAGTTGTATCTTATACAAATAAAATCAAAGGATTATACATAAATAATTTGGAGAAATTGATATATCATGGGCTTTACCGGTTTTTAGCCATGATATAAGTCTATTTTCTAGAGTCTTTTTGGTGTTTTTCGAGTCTTTGGTATTATTTATAGGTACATGGACGTTTGGAGCATAATTGGTGTTTACTGGATCATTTTGGAGCATTGTGGAACGAACAGTCAAAGTCGCAAGTTCGGAATGAAGATTTTTAGTCCTGTCGAGCGACACAAAGTGTCTGTCACTCAACACGACTAAAATCGTGGCATAAATACTAATTTGGAAGATTTCCAGTTTTTGCCCCAGAAGTTCCAGATGTTTGCAGTTTTGCCCTAAAACGTTTTTCCCTACTATATATAGTCTTTTTAAGCTATTGTTTAGGCTATGCTTTATTTTATTGAGACCTTAGAGAGACATTTGTAGCGGAGCTTTGGAGAGACGAATCAGACTCCTTCAGAGAAGATTTTGAACTCCCTTAACTCTTTTCTTTCTCTTTTATGAAATCTATTATATTCATGATGTTTGTTTCATTCACCATGTTTGAGTAGTTTCCTGGTTAGGTTTTAGGGTTTTCAAAGTATGATGAAAAGTTGTTAGGATTTATTTACTACTGGGATTGCATCATATTTAATTCTTCACCTTGATTGCACTAACTCTGATTTAAGATTGATCACCTTAGATTAGAAATATTAGGTTGTTTAATAGATGCGGAAGCATTATTAGATTACTGGAACAAAATCATAGGTGAGAAAAGATTCGATTCGCAACGACAGTTGGCTTTAGATCTTTGTGAACAAATCGAACCTGATTTTAATGCTTGTTTAAATTAATCTGATTTCGCAACGACAGTTGGCTTTCTAGGGTTTAGACATATATAATATTTGCAACGACAGTTGATTTATTTTACATTAGTGTTTCGAGTTCTAGATTTGCACTTCATTAATAGCCAGATAGTAAGTTTATCCTTCAATTTATAATCATTCCTACGAATTTTCTAAGGCCTAGCGTTTGTCTTTTATTGAATTTAAAGCACATCAACCATCACTGTTTACTGTTTTCTTATTAGTTTAATTAACATCGTTCTCTTAGCATAATTAAAACTTGAAAATCTATTGTGTTAATCTGGTACTTTGTGGATTTCAATATCCTAAGTACTCCACGCAATCTCTTAATTTGAGAGAGTATATCTAGGGATAATTTGAGCATATCAAATTTTGGCGCCGTTGCCGGGAAATAATTACCATTAGATTTTTATTATCATAATTTTGGCTAAGTTTTTCTTTTTGTTTTGGTTACTAAACTAACTTTTATCTTTTTGGTTTCAGGCGCATGTCAATTCGCAGCACTAGAAGCAACCAAGAGCAAGAGTTGGTTAACTACAATCTTCAGGAACTAGCACGCTTAGCATGCGACAACAGAAGAGCAGTCAGAGAAGCTAGGATGGATACTAGATAAATACTCGTTCTAGTTCTAGGAGATGATGGATTTCTGCGTGATCCGGCAGGATTGGAGTACAATGGAGATGGATAGAGGATTGATGGCGATGGTAATTTGATTGTCGAGGACCCTGTTGTTGCGCAGGTCGGTTCTGGTATTGGTATCAAGAGAACCGCGTCTCCCGACACAATGAGCTTGTCGCTCGACACGAAGAAGCTGTCGATCGACGTGAGGAGAATATTGGTGTCGATCGACACCCAGATTGTGTCTCTCGACACCAATACCAGAACCGACCAGCCTTGTTGAGGAAAAATGTGAATGCTGAGCGTGGTCGCACCTTGGGAGACTACAACAGTCCAGACCAGTTCAATGTGAATCGAGTTGCGATTCGTCCACTTGCTTTTCAGAGAAACAATTTTGAGTTGAAGCCTTCTTACGTTAGCCTCGTAGATCAACAACCTTTCTATGGACTTCCTCATGAGCATTCCATGGACCATCTTGAGAGATTCGAGGATCTAGCCTCTAGCATCAAGGCTAATCAAATGTCCAGTGATTACCTATTTTGCAAGTTTTTCCCCTACTCTCTTGGTGGAGACGCTTTTTATTGGCTTAAGCAGCTTAAACCGGGATCGCTAACTACTTGGGAGGACACCAAGAATGCGTTCCTTAACAACTTCTTTGATGATGCAAGGTCCGAGGATTTAAGGATAAAGATTTCTGCATTCCGTCAAGGGCCGACATAAGCATTCAAGGCTGCGTGGGCCCGATTCAAGTCTTATCAGAGGGATTGTCCTCACCATGGCTTTAACGATGTGCAATTGCTAGCCATCTTCTTCAGAGGAGTGGACTGGAGATACCAGATGGCGTTGGATGCTGCAAGCAATGGAAACTTCAATACTAACTCTCCAGAGAATACAGTTGTGCTTATCGAGAACTTGACTTCTAGCAATAATACCAAGAATACGGATTTCGAGAGGAAGAAGCTAAGCGAGAACAAGGATGGTAAGCACTTGGCTGAGGTGAATGCTAAGCTAGACTCTATGCATAGTCTTCTTATTGGGAAGAAGTCGGTTTACTTTGCTCAAGAGGTTGAGACTTTTGATCCAGAGGTAAAGAATGAAGAAGAGGATGCGAACTACATCAATGAGACTGGATTTCAGAGGTTTAGCAATAAGCAAGGATATGGTTCCTCTTATCAGAAGTTGTTTCATAGCAGCAACTAGACAAGGAACTACGGTTCTTCTTCTTATCAGACTTCTCCCGCTTAATCTTCGGATAATGACATGAAATCAATCCGGGAGAAAATCTTAGAGGGTCAACAGAAGATGACTGTGAGTTTTAATGGGAAGATGGATGCCATGTATACTGACTTGAATGGGAAGATCGAAGCTTTGAATATGCATGTCAAGAAGCTAGATGTTCATGTTGCTCAAACTGCTGGATCTATCAAGAGGCAAGAAAGGTTTTTTCTAGGGAAGACTGATATCAACCCCAAACATTCTTGCAATGCCATTTTGGTGGCGACTGAAGGTGATTTTTGAACTCATAATGTGTCGATCAACACGAAGCAGCAATGTCGATCAACACGAAGGACGTGTGCCGATCGACACATGCAGAAATTCACGATTTTTGAACTCATAATGTGGTGTCGATCGACACTGAGGGAGTGTGTCGATCGACACCTGAAGAAAATTGACCCAGACCTCAACACAAAAGGCCGGTGTCGATCGACACCCAATACAGACAGATCCATAATTTGTGTCGATTTTGGTTAATGTAGAGGAAAACTTCTATAAGCCTAAGGTCCCATTCCCAAGCCCAAGGATGTCTAAACAAGAGGCCAAAGAAGCAAGATGCAAGGCGATGATAAACAAGCTCATGGTTGAGATGCCTCTAGTTGATGCAGTTAAGCTTTCACCAGCACTAAGAAGATATGTTAAGCGAATGGCTGTCAATGGTGCGAGTTCTGAAAAAGGAGCATTGCTTACAAAAGACATCAGTGCAATTCCCATTAACACATCCCCAGTCCCAAAGAAAAAGAAGAAGGTGATGGTCTCTGAAGAAGTTAGTGCCATGACTAATAGTAGAATTCCAGTGAAGCTACAAGATCTAGGAAACTTTATGCTTGGTTATTCAATCTCAACAGGAAGGTTTCCTCATTCTCTTAGTGATTTAGGATCTAGTATTAACTTGATGACATTGTCTATTGCAGGTAGACTTGGAATGACTGATTTCAAGCCAACTAGGATCTCTTTTATCCTAGTTGATCGATCCAAGAGAATCCCAGAAGGAGTTTTAGAGGATGTTCCGATTAAAATCAAAGACTGCATGATTCCCACAGACTTTGTGGTTTTGGAATCTCAAGATCCTTTTATTATGGGAAGATCAATCTTAGCTACAGCTGGTGCTAACACTGATGTGAGGAAAGGGAAGATAAAGTTTGATCTAGGTGATGTGGTCATAGATTTTGACATGGACAAGACAAGGACAAAATCCACCATTGATGGTTAGACTTTTTCTTTGGAAACTTTAATGGATGAAGAGCTAATCAAGGAAGATTCAAAAGACATTACTACTGGGAATGGCGAGGAGTTGGTTATTAGTGAGCAAGTGAACAAGGTGGTTGTTCAAGAGACTTTAGCTGAGAAAACTGCATTACAGCAAAGGTACGCACTTCGTGAACTCAATTCTAAACCCACTAATTTCATCAATAAATATTTTAAAGGTGCAGAGGTTGTTTCACGCTTATGCAAGCAACGAGATTCTTGTAGAAGGCTTGGTTTTTCTTTTGATGATTTTACAGGAAAAAGAAGTGTCCCACAAAAATCCCGCCTTGTAGCAGTTCCTCATTTCCTCGGTCGATCTCATGCACCTAATGCCTACACACCACCAAGGATGAGGAGACATTGTTCTCCCAGGCATTCACTACCATTTTTAGATCCACCAGACGTCTGAGCCCCGACACAGTCAAGCTAATGACTGAAAACAAGCGATTAGTGGGAGGCAACCCACTGGTAAGTATATTAATTTCGTTTTATTTTATTTTGTTTACTAAGTTTTGGTTTTAGATTTAAGTGTTTTAGAAAAGCAAAAAAAAATCGTGATGCAGCCTTGGATCGACATGTCTGATCGATCCGTTCAAAAAACTTGGTGTTGATCGACACCATTGACAGTGTCGATCGACACCCCACAAGGTAACATTCATCTTTTCGTTTTTCATTTATTTCAGTTTTCTTTTCTTTTCTTTTGCCTACTTCAGGCTTAATCACACTGGAGACGTGTTGTTTAAGTATGGGGGAGGTAGTCGCTAACTATTGTTTTCTCTTTTGAGTTTTTATTGAGTCAGTCCAATTTTTGGTTTTCTTTCGGGTCAAAACCCCCCCTTATACTTGCTTTGAACAACACTCAATGGACCATTACCAATGCAAGTTGGTCGGTTTTCCTAGGTGGGTAACTGCAAGTGAGTCAGTTTAACGGAGCGAGTTCAAACTTCTGGAGAACGCCAGAAAGGATGTTGCATACCCCGCCCTTAATGAACTCTAATTTCTCGTCTTGGGACTTGGTAATTGCGGGATTTGATTTCTTTCAACACTAGAATGCGAGGAAGCCGTTCTTGCAACTTCTTCCTGGCGGTGATACAACTGTCCTAGATCAAAAAAAGCGCTCACGACCCCTCTCCCACCATAGAACAACAGTATTGGGCGCTGATCTAGAGAAATCATAGAGATGCCAAGAAAATAAAAAAATCTACAAAAACAGAAAAGTGCATTTCAAGCAGAAAAGTGCAATAAAAAAATCAAAAATAAAAAAAAAATCAAAAGGAGAAGAAAATAACATGCATCTCTATGATGTCCTTAATAGGACTAATAGTTACGGAGGAAAGAGAGAGGGTGAAACGCAAGAAAGTGTTAAAAGAAGGGAAAGAATCTAGAAGGTCCAAAGTTCAATATTCCCTCGACGAGACCGCACCTAAGTAAATGAAAGGGGTTTGCAACGGAAAGTCTAAGATTCTAGGGACACATCGAAGTAATACCAGGTATTGACTATGAGGTATGTGGATCCAAAATGAGTGATTATATTTGTTTTGCTTAGGGACAAACAAAAAACTAAGTCTGGGGGAGTTGATATATCATGGTATTTTACTGGTTTTTAGCCATGATATAAGTCCGTTTTCTAGAGTCTTTTTGGTGTTTTCGAGTCTTTGGTGTTATTTATAGGTACATGGACGTTTGGAGAACAATTGGTATTTACTGGATCATTTCGGAGCATTGTGGAACGAGAAGTCAAAGTCACAAGTTTGGAGTAAAGATTTTTAGTCCTGTCGAGCGACACCAGGTGTCTGTCACTCAACACGACTAAAATTTCGGCAGATATATTAATTTGGAAGATTTCCAGTTTTTGCCCCAGAAGTTCCAGATGTTTGCAGTTTTTCCCCAAAACGTTTTTCCCTATTATATATAGTCTTTTTAAGCCATTGTTTAGGCTATGCTTTATTTTATTGAGACCTTAGAGAGACATTTGTAGCAGAGCTTTGGAGAGACGAATCAGACTCCTTCAGAGAAGATTTTGAACTCCCTTAACTCTTTTCTTTCTCTTTTATGAAATTTATTATATTCATGATGTTTGTTTCATTCACCATGTCTGAGTAGTTTCCTAGTTAGGTTTTAGGGTTTTCAAAGGATGATGAAAAGTTGTTAGGATTTATTTTCTATTGGGATTGCATCATATTTAATTATTCACCTTGACTGCACTAACTCTTGTTTAAGATTGATCACCTTAGATTAGAAATATTAGGTTGTTTAATAGATTCGACAACATTATTAGATTACTGGAACAAAATCATAGGTGAGCAAAGATTTGATTCGCAACGACAGTTGACTTTAGATCTTTTTGAACAAATCGAACATGATTTTAATGCTTGTTTAAATTAATCTGATTTCGCAACAACAATTGCCTTTATAGGGTTTAGACATATATAATATTTGCAACGACAATTGATTTATTTTACATCAGTGTTTCGAGTTCTAGAATTGCACTTCATTAATATTCCGATAGTAAGTTTATCCTTCAATTTGTAATCATTCGTACAAGTTTATCCTTCAATTTATAATCATTCCTACGAATTTTCTAAGGCCTAGCGTTTGTCTTTTATTGAATTTAAAGCACATCAACCATCACTGTTTACTATTTTCTTATTAGTTTAATTAACATCGTTCTCTTAGCATAATTCGAACTTGAAAATCTATTGTGTTAATCTGGTTCCTTGTGGATTTCGATACCAAGTACTGCACGCGGTCTCTTAATTTGAGAGAGTAGCACGGATAATATCAGAAATTCCCCTTCACACTTGAAAATCTATTGTGTTAATCTGGTTCCTTGTGGATTTCGATACCAAGTACTGCACGCGATCTCTTAATTTGAGAGAATAGCACGGATAATATCATAAATTCTCCTTCACACACCCACCCCTCCCCCAGTCAAAGCTTATGCCATATAATTTGTATAAAATGTGCTAATAGTGATAAAAGAAAGTGATATATATATATATATATATATATATATAGATCTATTATACATAATAAGATACATGTATGTGAATCCAAAGTTTGTAGAGAAACAAACAACAAAAGATCCAAAAAAAGAAACGATGCAGAGGAGCTAAGACAAAACTCCAACAGGTGTCTGAACAGTACGGGCAAAAGAGACGATTTGTCCTAAAATCTCAGAGAGCGTAAACAATCTCTCCGCTACTGTCAACATCAATCTCAGATTCGGAATCAAAGTCATCCATGTCGTCGTCAAGGTCAAGATTATCCGCCATGAAATCATCAAGGCAACGGTTTCGAACAGCGGGAATCGTAGCCTCTGATATTATCTGCATTATAGTGTCGAGGCTCTGCATCGGCTGCTCGGGCTCTTGAAACTGACTTCCCATTCTGTTCTCGTCTATCAAATCACCCGGAAGATTCTTCAAGAACCATTTATCGGATTTTATCTCCGGGATAGTGATTCTCTGCCACAATTTGGATCTCTCAGTTACACATTAAAGAATTCAAAACGCTTCAAAGACCAGATTATTTTTGTTGTTTAACTGTAAAACTTACCGTTGCAGGATCGGCAACGAATATCCTCGATATTAGATGGCGACATTCTGGTGAAAGGTGTAAGTCCTCGGGGATCGAGTATGTGACACTAAGGATTCTCTGTATTGTCTTTCGATAATCTCTTGGCTCTTCTGGATCCTCAAATGGATATGCTCCAACCAACATCACATAGAGGGTTACACCACATGACCATACATCTGCACTCTGGGAATTGTAACACCCGCACGTAATTCAGAGGGCAGCTCAAAGAACATTTGTCGTATTAACAATCATGAATCATTGGTCTCATGGACTTACTTTGCCATCATATTCCTGTCGAAGAAGAATCTCCGGTGCAATGTATGCAGGAGTACCAACAGTTGACTTTGGTTGCGAATGAAGAACAGAAGACTGAACAAACATGAACGCACAGTTAGGACTTACGCAGAAAACTGAAGCGTCAAAGAGCCAAAGAACATAACGGGTCAACCCAACCATGTTCGCGGCTCGGAATTTAAGAGAACAAACCTTGAGAGAAATAGTACCTTGGAATATCCAAAATCACATATTTTCAAACGAGGAGCCGGACTTCCATCCAACAAAGTATTTTCCAGCTTCAGATCTCGATGACATATTTGCTTCATCGGTAAATCAACACAAAAACCTTACCAGAGTAAGTCACAGAAACTAAAGCTAATACAAAAGTAGGCAAAAAACACTGCTCTGCGTACCATTGCATGACAATAGCTAACTCCAGATATAAGCTGCTGAAAGAAGAAGCGAGCCTGTTACATTCAACAAAAAGAACTCAATGATCAGTAGTAGCACATTGATACAGTGTAAGAGAAGTAGATAATACGAATACAGACCTCATCTTCACTAAACCTCCCTGCATTACATATCCGCTCATAAAGTTCTCCACCAGAAGCATATTCCATTACAATAGCCAAATGGGAAGGCGTCAAAATCACCTAAAACACAATCAGAAACCCAAAAAACTCTAAACCAGAGACAAAGACAGACAGAAAGAGAGAGAATCTTCAAGCTGCTTATGTTTACCTCTTTAAACCTGACAATATTAGGATGCCTCAAAGACCTGTGATTGATGATCTCCCTTTGAACATTCTCATCAATCTGTAACACAGCTTAAAAGCATTTATTGAAAGCTTTTAAAACGAAATGTCAAAACTTTGATTAAAATTCACAACTTTTAAAGACAAATAAACGTATTAATAATCGTATAAACAAACCCATTAAGAGACTGGATCGAACAAATCTAAAAAGAGCGATAAAAAAGGAAGCTACTAAATCTGGAAACAAAACCGAAATCGTAGCCTATAAATATCGAATTTTTTTATTCCCAAAATCAAACCTTGTCTCCTCTCTCGATGTACTTAACAGCAACAAGCTCCTTGGTAACTTTATCAGTCATGAGACGAGCCACACCGAAATTACCAGAGCCAATATCTTTCACGAAGTCGTAGCGATCGCTGTCGTGCATAATCGGTAAATCAATCGGAGAAAGCGCCGTCACCGCCGTCGGATCCATCTTCGATTCACTCTCGATTTTACTTGGAGATCAATCACATCAGAGAGGTGAATCCGATACGAGAAGATGAAACCCGAATCGTGAGTAGGTGGAATCTAGAAGGAGAGGAAGCTTCGAGTGGAATTTGGCAAAGGAGGAAAATATCTTTGGAAGGTAAAAACCAATTGGGGGAAAAAGATTGAACAAACGAATTGAGAAAGACAAAAGCCAATTATTGGTCGCTCTCCAAAATTAGATAAGAGAGAGAGAGAGCTTTGAAACGGTACCGTTTTGTTTGGTTTTTCTTGTGCTTTGATACGACAAAAACCGTCGCGTTTTGATGAATTTCTTAGAGCATGCACACCAATAAGATTTTGTGGGTATCATTAAATATAAAATTAATAAAACACACACTCTTTCTTCCTTTTACTCAACTTTATACCTTCTCTTTTATCATTTTACTCAACTTTTATTAATTTTATATTTAAAAACACTCACTTTTACTATTGATACCCACTTTTAATATCAACCCATTAATACTCTCTCTCCAATATCATCAACAATCTCCTCTTTTTACTCAACTTTTATTAATTTTATATTTAAAAACACATCTTTTTACAAAAAAACACTCTCTTTCCTCCTATTCCTCAAATTTTATTAATTTTATATTATATGATACCCACAAAGTATAACCGCTGCTCGTGCTCTTAGTCATGACTTCTCTCACTCGGTCTTTGTCGTCTAAAATAATTAGTAGCTTTACTTTTGTATATAAGTTGTAATTTTCTTATAGGTTTCAAGAAGAATATTTCACTGATTTTCCTTTTACTCATCTCCATTTTTTGGTCAACAACACTTAGTTTTTTTCTTTTTTCTTTTATTGGGCATCACTATTCACTATTTATGTAAATGTACCATTTTATAAGTTTTAATAGTCGATTCCAAAGCTATTAAATAATTATAGATAATATTGTATTTATGCTTTTTCCAATAAGTGTTGTTTGAGAAAGAAAAGTATAGAGAAATGAAAGAGGCACCCAAGATAAGTATATATTAATTGTTTTTAGTTGAAGCATAAATCAGGTTTTCAAATTTTAATTCTTCTTATATTTTTAGCAAATTGCATTTTGATAGTAAAATATATTTATTATTCGTTAATAAATATATAAACACCCTTATGTGTATATGCTTGCTTGCTAAAAAAATCATCATAGTATGAAGAATATAATAAAAAATATTATACTAAAGTGAATTAGTCGAAGTTATTTTCAAAAACAAAATTTTGATCCTTCCATGGAGTCCAGATGTTCTGATTGGAGAAAAAAAACTACATGTTTTGAGTTGTTCCAAAAGAATCCAATGCACTTTAGCTTGAGAAACATTTGAAACCTTACCTCACTCTCCATTAATATCTCCATGTGGTTTCACATCACTCTCTATTTTGTTATTTTCTTCATTCACCAGTGAAGATGGAGGCGTGTTTCTCAAGTCGCTGAGAAAGGTGTGGTCGAAACATCCCACACTCCGACCCGAGATCCTTCTCTAACTGCAAGTGAAGAGGATGCATCTTGTTGATGAGGCTTGGAGAAGATTTAGTTGAGAAGATGTTGATCAAAGCTACCAAAACACATGTTGTTGCTTCTTTCTTGTGGTTGTTGTGGTCGATGTCTATAGTCCATAGGAACTAAACCAATTTGTTGTGGTAGTTGTCCATAGTCCACGTGAGAAGATGGCAATGCAATTTCAAGAGGATAATATAGTCGCGGATAATTCGCTAGAGGAGAAACTGCCATAAGAACCAAACCAATTTGTTGTGGTATAGCTATCCATAGTCCACGAGAGAAGATGACAATGCATTTGAAAGAGGAAAATATGGCCATGTATAATTCATAAGAAGAGAGATTGCCGTAGGAGCCAAACCATTTTGTTGTGGTTGCCCATAGTTTGTGAAATAAAAGGGTGCAAATTATTGTTCTCTTATTTCCATGGAAGCGTTGGAGGAGGATCCTTGTTGATGGGTTTTCTGTAATGTCAAACCAACAAGCTTTCCCTCGAGCTGACAATTGAAATGATTCAGTCTTATCTAAACAATAAGGACATGATAACTTTCCATGCGTTGTCCATCCAGATAGCATGCCATACGCCAGAAAGTCGCTTATCGTCCACATAAGGACAGCCTTCATGTTAAAGTTTTGACGGCTCGACGAATCAAACGTGCGTACACCAACATGCCACAACTACTTTAGTTCATGTATAAGAGGTTGTAGGAATACATCAAGGATCTTTTTGGATGCTTAGGCCCTGGAACCAAAATGCTGAGAAATAAAAATTCTCTATGCATACACATTTCCGGCGGGAGATTATATGACGTCACTCTGACTGGCCACAACGAATACTGCCGACCAGACATACCAAAAGGACTAAACCCATCAGTGCAAAGACCTAAATACACATTTCTATGTTCTACAGCAAAGTCTGGATGTACCGTGTGAAAGTGTTTCCATGCCTTTGCAGCTGATGGATGGGCGACTACCCCTTCCTCACTATTATGCTCTGCATGCCACCTCATTGTCCCTACTATCTGCTCTGATTGATATAATCGTTGCACCCTATCTGTTATTGGAAGATACCACATACGCTTGAACGAGACTTTCGTTCGACCACTAGTCTTTTTATGTCTTTGATGAGAGCAAAAACGACATTCTTGCAGCTGACCATCATCTTTCCAAAAAATCATACAATTATCAATGCAGACATCAATCATCTCAGACGGTAATCCAAGACTTGCTACCAATCTTTGTATCTCATAGTAACTCTCTGCGGAGTTATTACCCTCTAGTAAATACTCTTTAAACAATTCACCCCATTTATCCATGCAATTTTCACTAAGGTTATCTTCGCTTTTAATTGTCATCATCCTAGATGCTAGGGACAATTTCGATAGCCCTTCTCTACATCCTTCGTAGATAGGTTCGTTAGCAGCATCTAACATATCATAAAAAATTTTAGCATTCGGGTTTGGTTCTTCAAAAATATTATCACTAAACGCAGCAGTAGTTTCTTGAAATGCATCATTAACCATGTCATTAAATCTATTCCCATCAGTATTTCCATACGAAGACTCATTAAAATTATCATGACCATACTGATAATTATTATCCTCATAATTACAACCACCTTCTATATTCCCACGATAACTCGTACTTGAACTACCCGGAATATTGACAACAAAATCCTCCATGCGAAAACAAAACATAGTAGTTAGGTAAAAACCCATTTGTAAATAAATGTTTCCAAACAGTTTGAGTATCATGTGGTGTCAAGTTTTTGAATTTCACGCAAGGACAAAAAATCTGTACGTTACCGGTACAGGTGATTCCAGCATGTGCCCTTTGGTTGTTTACCGCCTGGTTCAAAAACTGGTCAACCCCTTCTCTAAATTCTCTTGTCACTTCGCCGGTTTCTGGATACGACGATTGTACATCCATCCTCGAATCGTATATATTTCATGATAAGACATACTAATTGATGATTAAGAAATTTTTTTTTCTGTTTTCTTTGTTGTGTTCGTTTATGATCATACATTCGTGGTTTTTATAGAATTTCATTTCAGTTTGCGACTAATTTGCGATGATTTTCCAACACTTTTGCGACTGATTTGTGGCTAAAATATTACACTCATAAACAAGTAAGAATCAATTAAAACGTGTTCAACCTACTATCATCGCCAAGCCCCCGCAACTCTTAAATCGTCGCAAATTTAACGCACATGTTGCGATGGTTTTGTATCTAAATGTACAACTCGACGCAAAACCGTCACAAAATATACATCGACGCAAAATCGTCGCAAATTTTGCGACGGTTTTGCGTCCAAACGTACAAGGCGACTCAAAATCGTCGCAAATTTGCGACGATTTTGCGTCACCAAGTTCCTACGCAAATTTGCGACGGTTTTGCGAGTTATTAAGATTGTTAGTCGCAAAACTGTCGCAACTAGGATGCAAATCTGCAAGGATTTATTTTCGTCGCAAAACCACCTGTTTTCTTGTAGTGCTCCACAGAAAAAGTCTAACCATCAATGATAGATTTTCTCCTTGTATTCTCCATATCAAAGTCCATGATCATATCCCCAAGATCAAGTTTGATCTTCCCTTTCCTCACATCTATTTGAGCGCCAACAGTAGTTAAGAAGGATCTTCCTAGGATCAAAGGGTCTTGAGGCTCATCGTTATACTCCAAAACTACAAAATCCGCAGGAATTATGCAGTCTTGAATCATTATTAGCACATCCTCTAAAATTCCTTCTAGGAATCTCTTGGATCAATCAGCTAGGAGAAAAGACATTCTAGTCACCTTGAAGTTTGTCATCCCAAGTCTGTTAGCAACAAATAACAGCATTAAGTTAATATCGGACCCCAAATCGCATAGAGAATAAGGAAACACCCCTGTCAAGATAGATCAATTAAGCAAAAAGTTCCCTCGATCCGAAAGCTTTACTGGGATTCTGCTCTGAATCATCGCGCTTACTTCCTCTAAAATCACCACATCTTTCTTCTTCTTCTTAGGAACCGGAACTATGTTTAGAAGAAATTGCTCGGATATCTCTGGTGAGTAAGGCTCCTTCCTCATGAGTAACTCCATTTGCAACCATTCGCTTAACATACCTCCTTATCGGAGGCGAAAGCTTAATCGCATCAACAAGAGGCATCTCAACCATGATTTTATCTATCATCCTCTTGCAAATAGCGTCTTCAACCTCCCGCTTGGATCTCCTAGCTCTGGGGAAAGGGACTTGAGGTTTGTGGACTCGTTCCTCTACTTGAATCGATGATTTTGCGATTGTTGGACTCGTCTGGACGTCGTGTCAATCGACACATGCAGGCTGTCGATCGACACTTGAGTTTTATGTCGCGAAATCATGATTTTCAAGGGGTGTCAATCGACACTTTCCATCAGTGCCGATCGACACTTGAGATTTATGCGCGTCGAGCGACACTCCTTCCTCGTCGCTCGACAAATGTCTTGTAGTTCCAAAAATTGTGTTAAACTCATTGAAATACCCCTCTTGTTCTACTAAAAAGGCATTGCAAGCTCGTTTGGGGTTGGTATCAGTCTTCGCAGGAAGAAACCCCTCTTGCCGCTTTATCGATTCCGCTTTTTGAGCGACCTGAACGTCCATCTTCTTTACATGACAGCTTAAAGACTCAAACTTCCCATTAAGGTCTTGATACGCAGCATCTATCTTCTGGTTGAAGTTCACAGTCATCTTCTGTTGTCCCTTTAGAATCTGCTCAAACATATCCTCCATCTTGTTGTTCTTCTCAGGAGGCTTCTGATACGAAGATGAACTGTAGTTCCTAGTGTAGTTGTTGCTGCTCTGAAACAGTTTCTGATAAGACGATCTATATCCTTGTTGACTGCCGTATTTCTGAAATCCGTTCTAGTTGATGTAGTTAACATCCTCGCTTGCGGTCTCATCCTCTTGCGCAAAGCTAACCAACTTCTTCCCCGTTAGAAGATTATGCATCGAATCAAACTTCCTAGTGACTTCTACGAATTGGTTACCACTGACATCTTGCTTCTGTTTGCTCCTCTCGTAATCCAGGTTCTTAGCATTGTTGTTGTTGGCAAGGTTCTCAATTAGTCTCAATGCAGTCTCTGGCGAGTTCGTGTTGAATTTCCCATTACTCACAGCATCCAAAGTCACTGCATATCTCAATGCGATCCCTCTGTAGAAGATACCAAGCAGCTGAACTTCATTGAAACCGTGATGTGGACAGTCTCTCTGGTAGCCCTTGAACCTATGCCACGCAGCCTTGTATGCCTCATAATCTCCTTGCTTAAAGGTAGTAATCTTCGCCCTAAGATCCTCGGACTTTGCATCATCAAAGAAATTGCTTAAGAAAACATTCTTGTGTCCATCCAGTTTGTGAGCGAGCCTGGTGGAAGCGTTTTTAGCCTATACTTAGCTTCCTCATGTAGAGAGTAGGGGAAGAACTTGCAGAATAGATAATCCTCTGAAACTCCATTCGCCTTGATACTTGATGCAAGATCCTCGAACCGCTCAATGTGATCCATTGGATTTTCATGTGTAAGTCCGTAGAAAGGATCCTGAGCAACTAGGTTGAAGTAAGCAGGCTTCAGCTCGAAGTCATTCCTCTGGAATGGTGGTGGACGAATGGCAGACCTATTGGCGTAGAACTGCTCTGGACGATTAAAATCAGCTAGCGTTTGTCTTTGCGCAGCATTCGCATCGTTTCTCAATAAATCCAGCTGATTTTGGCCATGGTGTCGATCGACACCATCTGGGTGTCGAGCGACACCTAAATTTTTGTCGTGTCGAGCAACAGGTTCATCGCGTCTCTCGATAGGCTGCTCCAGATTTGCCAAGTCCTCAACGATTTCTTCGACGATCACAGTTCCATCGTCATTGATCCTCTGTCCTTCCTTGTTGTATCTCAATCATGTCGGATCACGCAAGATTACATCTTCTCCCGGTCTCAGTACGAGATATTCTCTAGCAGCCATCCTTGGTGTTCTTCTGTTCTCACGCTCTAAACGTGCAAGTTCCTGAAGACTGTATCCAACTAGCTCCTTGTTCTTGTTGCTTCTGGTATCAGGCATACACCTGAAATGCAAAACAAAAAGAGACACACAAAACTAGCTAGCAAAACAAAAACAAAAATAAATACTTACACAAAATTCTAATAATATGAATTTAATGGTCTAATGACTCCCCGGCAACGGCGCCAAATTTGATATGCTCAAATTTATCCTTTGAACTACTCTCTCAAATTAAGAGATCATTGTAGTACTTAGGGTATCGAAATCCATCGGGAATCAGAAACACAATAGACTTAGTAAGTTTGAATTATGCTAAGCAGGATAATGATAATGCAAAAACAAGTAATAAAAGCAGGCAGTGAAACGGTTGTAAAAATCAATTACAAGAAAGCTAGGCGCAGAGAAATCTCAGGTGAATCAGAATTGCAGATAATAAATAAAAGATAGGATTAGCAAATTTTGAAACATTAAATATGCATGGTTGATTATTTTTTAAAGTAATATATGTTGCATAATATTACTCATATTTGAGTGTTTTTTGAATGTAGAGGTATTTTTATTTTGTAGTTTTTGTATTTGTGTTGAAATAAAACGCAAAGGGTGGATAACATTATCTACAATTTTGTAATTAGTAAAAATGAATTTAGATATAACAAAAAATTGAAGACACACACAAATGCAAAACTTCAAGAGAAAAAAACATAAACCAAACAAATAGTTTTTTTTTTATTTCCAGATGATTCACCAATGTTATGTACATACATAAACAATTTGTAAATTTCGTTAATGACAGTACATAATTATCTATGTTTTGTTATCATTCATAGCATTTTTATGTTTTTTTTAATTTATATAAACTGTGTTAATAAATAATAGTTTTTTTTCTTTAGGACTTTGTTTATTTTTCTTCTTCGTATCTTTTTGAGAATTTTCATGATATGTCACTTTTGGCATGCCACTTTACAGTTATGTCATCGTTTGAAAATCTTTGCAAAAATGCCATTTTTTTAACTTAACTTGTTGTTAATTTAATATAAAAGATCCGACAATTGTTCATATTTTATTGATATAATAATTAAAAAAAACTCTTAAAAGATTAATTAGAATGAAGCCATGTTATCTTTTACTTAAAGACATGTCATCATTACATGTCATAGTTTTTAGCCAATTAAATTAAAACAACTAAGTTTTTTTCACTAATTGTACTTTCCTTTTAATAGTAAGGGGATATGTATATATCTAAATATAAATTAATATTAAAATATTTTTTATAGTTATCACAATATATCTTAAATAATTATGATAAGATTAATTTCAAAAAATGCTTTTCTCTTTGTAAATCTTCAAATTATCAGGATATTTTGTCTTTATATCAACAAAAAGATTATTCTTCAAAATAATCAAAACAAGCATTAGTTTTCAAATTCATAAAAATTTTAAAATATTAAACCATTTTGGAACATCATTTGTTTCTCATTATTTATTGAAAAAAACAACTTCTTAAGGCTTTAATGGAAAAAAAAAAAAGAAATGACATTTCCTTTGTAATTTTATATATGATAATGATACTTTTGCTTTCTAGTCCATCAAAAGTCTGATTTCGATATGTATAGAACAACTTAATAATCAAAACAGAATAACCAACTTGAGCAACTAAAATCTAAATAATTATTAAAAAGATATATTAGATGCTTCAAAGACCACGATCTTATAAATAGATGATGGTATTTTCCCATCGCGGTTTGCACAGGAATGCATAGAAGTACCCTATTGTCGTCCCTTTTAACATGAAGAGTCGTAACCTCAAGTCTAGAACCGAGAGGTTCCAAGAGTGTCCTTACTGATCTGATTGCCTTCTTAGACTGCTTGGGTCTAGAATTAGTAAACGATCTCGTTTCGACGAGAGTAGGAGTTAGGACCTCATTTACTAAATCACTATGGCAAGTGATATCTTCAAGAGCTTCCAATTATGTTATGGAATCTCGCTTGACGCATCCAAGGCTTGTACCGGATCCGATATCTTTCATCAATTGCGATGAACAATCTATCTTTTCATGTTTTTATGCTCCTTATGTATGAAGATTTATGTTTAGAGGATACTCATTTCCTCATTGTAATGTCACTTAACTTTGAATGAATGAAGAAAGAATGTTGAACAAAAAAAAAAAAAAAATGGTATTTTCGTTGTGCTATAGGATTGCGATGATTGGTCTCGTAAAAAGCATTGGGATCCCTCTTGGCCATCCCCAATTCGAGCATAAGCGCTTCAAACCGGCGGAGCCACCGCCTGGTCCAGGAGACAAACTTCTTCATCGAAACATAGCGAGTTCACGTAATCTTATCTCTCGCTAGGCTTAATATCCTCGACAAGTGCTCTAGCTACGAGGTTGTCGAACACTTTGGACAAGCAAGCGAACTTCTCTGGTTGAAAGAGATCATTCTAATAAGTTTTATTGATGCCGGGAATCGAACCCGGGTCTCCTCGGTGAAAGCCAGATATCCTAACCGCTGGACGACATCGGCATTTGATGAAAGAATCTAACATACTTATAATACACCATTCATATAACTAATTGTCGAGAATGTTGAACATTGCTCAAGTTAAGAGTACGCAAATAATATACATTGCATTAATTGACTTTTACAAAGCCGATTCAAATCAAATCATTGGGTAATCTTTTCATTGTTGCTCTGAGCAACTATTTGCTCAACTATTTTTTATCATATAAATTGATTGTGTCTAAGTAAGTATATTTGGTTTGTCTTTTCTTAAATTGATATTTTCCTAGCTAGTTGGTTTTTTTAATCAACCAACATACTAACTTTTTTGTGGCTGTATGTGTATAGTTTCCCTTCACTTCTAGAGTTCTAGTTCCAAAATCCACAAAAAAAAAATTCCATCAATGTAGTTTCGAGCCAAGTTTGAAATTTCAACCTCAAGAAGAAAGAAACTAAGAAAGTCGAGTGATTGATTTATACACACGCGGAAGTTAAGCTTGGTTTATAACTTCGTATGTTAATTATGTTAATGCATGAACAAACCAATAATTCTAGACCTTCATAACCTTATAATCTAGCAAAGTAAATTTTGGAAGATTTCCTAGTTAGTTCTTCACTTCTTCTATACACCAATAAAGCTACAACGTTGTGTTTACGAATCACACTCTTGAATATAAATATAGCTCACATATGATTGATATAATGATATCTTATGAATGTATCTATCGAGTTTTCAAATTTTATCGCTATTACTCCACGTGTGTTGTCTTGTCTCGCAATTACCCGTGTTGGACAAATATCGATAGTTGATTGATTCGATGTTTCTATTTTTTCTTTACCATGGGACATACATGCATACACGCACACAAAAGAAAAGAAAAAGAAAAAATCTATTAAAATGAATTAGATCAAACTTATCTAAACTGTAAAACTATTATATAAATAATTAACACTAATTATAATCTAGTACTATTCCTATATAATTGATGTAAGCATGGTTTCATATCTTTGATGATATCCTTTTCTCATGGTCAATCATCGCTCTCTGATTGATTTGCGTCTCTGGCATTTGCGGAATTTGCGGAATTTGAGCGGTTTGTGCGGTAGCAAAACGGTGAGCCTCTTCATGCAACTGTTGTAACTGCTGAGCCGTTAAATTACCCCCATAATTAGCCGTATTAGGCATTATCATCATAGGATTGTGATACGTAATGGGAGGAGGTGGTTCGAACCCCGGGACGAAACTAGTGTAAGTGGCGAGCTCGTTCTTGGCGATTTGGAGTTGGTCTTGAAGGTATTTAAGCTGACGTTGGAGGAGATAAATGTGACGAGTACAGCCATAGACAGGGTCACGAATACAAGCTTGTGCCTCGTAAACGAGTGAGTTCACGGCATCTTGTCTCTGGTTTGGGTGAATATCTTTGAGAAGTGAAGCTACGTGGCTAGCTCCGAAGACCTTGTGGACCGCTGTGTAGCTGTCTTGTTTGTTCACAGGGAAGTATGGTGCGAATATGCAGTCTTCTGTGCATTTTCTTCTTAAGTACTTACACGCCGCGCATGGTGTCGACATTTTCTCCATGTCAAGATAACAAAATCTGCACAAAAGACTTGTTTATTGTACGTGAGTTCTTAAATTAATCAAATGAATAGTGATAGTCAAAATAAATGCATATTATGCATTGAGGAAAATTTTGATGTTGTTTGTAATTCGGTTAAGTTAGGGCATAGAATGATAGAAAGTTAACTAAACCGAACCACAATTTTTAAACCGAACCAGACTTTATTTGATTGTAAGGTGTAACCGAAACGAATCAACCAAAGTTTCAATGAAATTCACCTCTTTTTATTTTACTCGAAAAAGAAAAAAAATTAAGTTCACAATCGTGGTTAGGTTGCGTTGTACACTCAGATAAGCTAGGGAAGATGAAACACAAAACCTTAATGGATAATAGATCTGAATCTATAAGTGAAGATCACCTAATCAATTTCTTAAACCTGATTTTGAGATGAAGAATGAAATTAGCTATGTCGGTATTGCTATGAACTTTTACAAGAAGCTTAATTAAAAGGAAGATGAATAGAGATTTAGGCGTACCTAAACAATACTTGTCCAAGATCTCTCCTCCACGGCAAGGGTGCTTTTTGTGAAGGAACCCAAAATTCTATCAACCGTAATCAACCGCTTCACTTAATAAGGTCAAATTTTCTCGCACGCTTTTTTATTATTTATAGTACAAGGTAGACTAGCTAGTCAAATCTATTTGAGTTTTTTTAGGGATTTTATAGGATTAACAAAAGGATAATTTGCTCAATAACACTAAAAATAATTATAATTATGAAACTAGCCAATTTTATCCTATGTGGCTAAATCTAAACCTTTAGATTTAGGGTTTTTGTTTAGTTCTATAATTATAAAAAAAATTGGTTATTGATTAAATTAACCCATTAACAAATCAGTTTTTTTAGTTGACAAAAAAAAAAAAAAAAATCAGTTTTTTGTTTACTTTATTACTTTTTAATTCACTACCGCCCTTCTTCTTTGTGTTTTTTTTTTGGGGTTAATTTTACCATTTCACCTTCTCTTTTTTTTAAAAAGCCAATATTTTTTGGATTAACTGGTAATGCCATTACTTTAAGAAAATAAAAGAATTTTTGAAGACTGAAAGAAACGGTAATGATTTTTGAGCTTTTGTTTTCCAAAAAAAATCAATTTATTATCCACTCAAATCTTTGAAAATTTAGTAAATTTTTGAAAGCTACCTAATAAAAATATACTATTCTACATATTTATTTTAGTTATTTTCAAACTCGTAAAGCAAAAAAAACATAAAAAAAAAGAAGCAAAACCTAAAAAATCACCATATAAAATACACCAAAAACCAAAAACTAGGTGAAAAAGCAGAAACATTTATATGGGCTCAAAGTTTGGGGTCATTCATATGGGACCCACTCAGTTATTCGAATGGTGTTGGTCATTTCTAGTCGCCGGCCGGATCTAAAAGCAATTGGCCGATTTCAGCTTCTCCCATGGCGGAATCAAGGTTCGAGTAATGCTTCATCAATTTCTCCAATCGATATATGTATTTGATCTTATCTTTTTTATTCGCAGTTCCGTGGATGATCGAGATTATGCAGAGATTGTTGTCGTTCGTCATGGAGAAACATCTTGGAATGCGGAGAGAAAAATCCAGGTTCAATTTCAATTCAATTATGCTTTTTTCTTGATTTGAGATGTAGAAATATAGGTTTAATTGGGGTTTTCGTTTCCAGGGTCATTTAGATGTTGAGTTAAACGATGCAGGAAGACAACAAGCACAAAGAGTATATGTCTCTCCAATTTGTCTTTTGATTGTTGCTTTAACCTTGGCTTTGAGTGATGATGATGCCTTCTTTACTTTGAAAAAAAGGTCGCTGAGAGGTTATCAAAGGAGCCTAAGATAACTTATGTCTACTCTTCTGACTTGAAGAGAGCCTTTGAGACTGCACAGATCATTGCATCTAAATGCGGAAACCTTGAGTTATAACCATAATCCATACTCATTCAAACACACACATTGCTTAAAGTCTCCACATTTGTAAGCAGATTGATTCTTAGTTCTGAAATGACATTGTGAAGCTTAATCCATAGAATGGCTTTCTACACACCATAGAGGTTGTTCAACTGTGTATAATGTTATGCAGGTACGTACTGATCGTGATTTGCGTGAAAGACATTTAGGAGATATGCAAGGTCTTGTCTATCAAGAAGCTTCCAAAATTTGCCCCCAAGCTTACAAGGCCTTTTCATCAAACCGCACTGACGTTGATATTCCAGTAAGATATCATTTCACCAAGAAGCTTAGTAAATAAATGACATTTGGATTCTTAATTCAAATAAAATTTTGTTTGTTAGGGTGGAGGTGAAAGTCTTGATAAACTTTACGATAGATGTACATCCGCATTACAGAGAATCGGCGACAAACACATAGGTTTTTCTTCTTTATCACAAATCATAGTTAGTACTCGTTCTTCTAAGTAATTGTTTTTTGACTTTGTTTGTGGTGATGATGAAGGTGAAAGAGTAGTAGTGGTGACTCATGGAGGTGTGATTCGATCACTATACGAAAGAGCTTGTCCAAGTGCAAGAAAAGTTGACAAGATACTGAATACTTCGGTTAATGTGTTCCGGTTATTCGAAGGAGACAAATGGACAATCCAAGTTTGGGGAGATGTGACTCATTTGGACCAAACCGGTTTCTTACAATCCGGTTTTGGTGGTGACAGAACCTCTGGTTAGAGATTCTCTTCTCAATACTCTCTTCTTTCCACTGAGAATTTATTTATGTTTGACTCCACAACTTACTTATATTTCGCCATTTGACCTCGTAACTTTGAGATTATTACCCCAAATGAACCAGTAATTTGGGAGGATTGATTAAGTAAAAGTAAAATTGCTATAAATCTCTCAATAGTTTCGTACAGTCAAAGGATATATGGTCGGTCCACTAATTCCATTGAATCTTACGCCTCTGTTAATTTAAAATTTAATAAATCATCATTTTATAGTAAAGAAACCAAAAGTAATCTTTGTATATTTTAAGAAAAAAATGGTTTTTAAGAATGAGTATCAATTTGGACTTCTGACCACTAATAAAAAAATTGTCGCTAATAAAGCCGAATAGTAGATGAATAAATAAAGATATAACAAAATTAAGGAAGTTTTTATTGCAATGATTATACGTCTGAATAATCCGGTAATTCACTTTTTGCAACAGAGAGAAATACGTTTGAAGATGAAATAATTTTCGTTTTTAGAAACAAAATACTAGTATGTGTGACATTGAACAGTGGAAAATAATCAATATGGGGAATGAAATAAGATTCTGAAAGGGGACCAAATCTTTGGTGACCCAAATATCTCTATTTAAGATACAGTGTTGGAGTATGTGAACAGAAACATTGAACAATGTAAGTGTTTATTAGTAACTTGACTGAACTATAAACTAAACTAGTTAATCTTCAATAAACATTGGGATCATAAAAAATTGTCTTCTTCTTGGAGATTGAGAAAGAGATCGTATTTACGGAATTACCCTCTTAGTCCCACTTTGATTTTGGCGCCATCACTATCAAAAAAGAAGGAAAAGGGAGAAAGGTAGGTTGAGTCTATTTTGACCACTGGACCCAGAGCTCTCTCTGATTCTGGCGGCAATCGTTTAAAGTGTAAAAATGTCAAAAAATAGAACAAAGTAGAGATGTGTTATTTTCCTAAGCTCCATGATTGTCATCATTAGGAGAATATGAGTATCATGTTGTTGCTTTTTTTTTTCTTTGTCAACCATCGGACTTTTTAATAGTGACCGATATTGTTTTTTCTTTTACTGAAATCTAGATTAATTTCTCGAGTTGTTATGTGAAAATTGTAGTGTTTTTTTCCTGACGAATAATACTCCGTATATTAGCTTAAATCGGTGGTCGATGTTTATTTTGGAAGATAACCAATCCCATTTTATTTCCATCATAACTGTACATGAAAATACAAACAATTCTATGTTCGCTCTTCTTTTTTAAAAGTAGTTGACAAAAACATTTACGTGGTGGGATATAAATTACGAATGCTAAACAGTTAATATGTTTGGTTTTTGGACCATATAAACCAAATCATAGCGATCCGTCTCAAACTTCTTAATTATGCAAGAAATTTCTCAAATAAGCTCATCCCATTAACAGAGAATAGGGTTCCTCTACACATTTTAACATTTTTTTTTTTTTGCTAAAAGCCAAAAGGTAAATATTTCATTGAACATGAAAATAATTTAGGTTACAAAATGCATTGTAATACCTATGGTATGGATCCATGACGAAAATATTTTAACATTCTAAGGTATACAAATTTCTATTCCACGAAGCTCCATTTTATTCCACTTAACTTTGTGGATATAAAAACTTGTAGTCGTCATTTCTGTAATATCCCTATCCCGGGTCACCGGGTTCGGGTAGGCATATTAATGGGTAAAACATAATAAATGCACACAATCGTATAAGTCTAAAATGCCTTATTAAATGCGAGTAACGGAAAAGTCACAAGAGAGTATAAAACCAAAGTCGAATGAAATCAGAGTCGCTGCTCTTAAAAAGTAAAGTCTGAAATATCGGTCAACGTGGCATTTCCCAAATAGCACCCCACCGGACACTCCAAGCTCCTATTCCATCCCATCGCCTGAAGAAGGGAAAAATAGAGGGGTGAGTACAAGTACTCAGTGAGGGAAGGTCATCCCTGCCCACATGATACACCAAACACACAACCAAGCCAACATACGCTATAGCCCGGTAACATCAGTTTAGGGTATCACCCTTTACACAGAATACCGTTTACACCACGGTAAACTTAGAGCCACCAAGTGCATCCAGCACACACAATATTCCATACTTATATAGTCTAGCACCGAGGTCCACACCTCTGCAAGGGTGCCAGCCTCCAGGACTACCCCCTCCTCTTCCAAGATATACTCATAAGTCGAGGTCCACACCTCTATAATCGCATGTATTTATATATCGTATATAGCACATGTTATAGTCCGTCCGACTAGTAACCGGACAACCATCCGTCACGGTAATCTACCCCGTGACAGTTCAACTTAGCAACACAGCAACCAGGTTTACATTCCACGCTTATACAACTAGCAAGGTATGCTAACACATCCTAGCACAACTACTCCTACACAAGATATAATATATGCGAGATAAGTTATGAGTAAAGAGTGTCCACAAGTCACCCCCTCGCCTTAGAGATTCAGAGGACAAGCAAAGCACGGAAACACAACTACGAATCTACACAAACACAAATGGAGTTAGGTTCCAGCACCTTTCCATTTCTGGAAAATTTATATTTCGGGAAACTTCTAAATCGTGAAACTTCCTTTTACGGAAAGTTTCCATTTCTGGAAACTTCCTAATTCGGGAAAGTCGGTTTAACCGAACCAACTCGATCCGGTTAACCCGAACCAAACCGACCCGATAACCCGAACCGGTTTACTAGGGTTTCCCCTAACCAAACTAGGGTTTGACTCGCTACCTTGCGCGACAAGTAACGATGACGGCGGCTAGGGTCCGAGACCCTTTGACGAACCGACGACGACGGCATCTCAGCTACGGTGGCGAACGAGGCAGCGGATTCGACTAAGCGGCGGCTCGGCTTAGACTCACGACGAGTCCTTCTCGATGCTACGGTGGGTCCGACGGCGGTTCCTTCTCCTCCTTCGGCCTCGACGATAAACGGACCAACGGTGGCGGTCTCGGCTACGGCTTGCTTCCGAGGACGACCACGCTTCCTCTTATCGACGATCGGCACAACACTCGGCGGCTCCTTTCTCCCGGCGGCGACAACACGACGGCTAGGGTCTTCGGCGGCGGCGGCGGCACGGTGAGGATTCGGCAGAGCTTCGCTAGGGTTTTCGATCACAAGCTCTCCCACCTCATCTCTCTTCTCTTTATATAGAGAATGAGAAGGGAACCCTAGGTTACAACTCATCTCGGTTTCCTCTAAATGGGCCGGATCTGAGTTTAATGGGCCATGAGATGGGGTTTTACAATTTCTCTCATGGTATGTTTTCGGAGATACCTCTTTTTTGTTACATTTTCTTAGTTTGTGTCATCCATACGAATCATTTAATTCAAAAAATGTTTCTAATCATTTGACATACCGAGAATAAATTTTTTTGCACCCATGAATTATTAAATGGGTTAATTTAGTGTATAACAAAGAAAAAAATTATAACTTAAAAACTAACCAAAAATGACCATTGGAAAAATCATAACTTATACACCAAATTATCCCTATTATGAAACTAATGAAAAGTTTCTTTCACTGGAGAACAAATAAAAAGACCATAAATAGAAGACGAAACATGTAAGAATAGAGCGGAGACGTGGAAGACGATAATAAAAAATGGTGGCCATAATTTATCATTGCGATGCACCATGCGATATCATAAAACCATTGTCTATATATCACTTTATAAATAATTTTCCTGCACCATATATCATAAGATTTTTGCGAAGTTGACTTCTGCATTTTTAGTGGAATATCTATTAGATTAAATTTTACTTTTCCCGTCTTTTAATGAGGAGGCACAAAATTAAATAAAGAGTCCATTCAGAATTTTTGGATCTTGTTACTATTTTCCGTTTCAATTGTTTTCTATAGTATAACCCTATAAGTGGTGTTTTTATTATAAGAAACAAATGCTGTTATTATATATCCATCTATCACAAATTGATCCTTTATATTATTAATCGTAGTTTTTACATACACATTTACTTATCGTAATACTATATTTATCAACCTTAGTTTTTTTTTTCAAACCAATCCGCGTTGGTCCAGTTGGTAAAGGGCTCACAGCTGTGAGTTCCCCCACCTGGGTTCGATTCGGGTTGGCCACTTTGACGCGCCTTTTAGATTGGGATTTACATGCAACCGGATGCAAGGCCTCGTAGGATTAGTCTTTGGGCATATACAGCTTTTGGGATTCCCACGGTTAAAGAAAAAAAAACCCTTAGTTTTTTGCCAAGCACAATTCAAAAAAGATTATAGCTAGATTCCAGCAATCTTTTTATTCTATTTTGGCGTCTGACTTAATTTACCGTCAATAAAGTAATCACAAACTCAAACTTAAACCTAAACCTAAACCTAAACCTCAACCTAAATCAATACTCCCTCTGTTTCATAAAACATGATGTTGTAGTTTTATTATGGGTTAATTAAGTGAATATTATGTTTTAGATATGTAATTAGATGAGTAACATGCAAAAAATATAAATTAGGTGAGTAGCAAATTGTTGATCCAATTGGACAAAAATGCCATTAATTACAATACATTATAGTCAACTATACAAATTACATAGTTTACTATATCAAACATACATGTAAATGATAGTTCACTATAATATAACAAATTTACATAGTTCACTATATCAAACATACATATAAAGGATAGTTCACTATAATAAAGAAGAGTTCACTATAAAATTTGACAATACCTAATGATAGTCTACTAAATATACATGTTAATTTACTATAATAGTCCACTATACTTATACAAATAGTAATTCATTGGCCATAAAGAGAAAGACACAATAAATAGTTCTAATCAACTATGCAAATTTACATAGTTTACTATATTAAACATAAATGTAAATGATAGTTCACTATAATATATAAATAGACAATACCCAATAAATAGTCAACTATATAAATATACATAGTAATCTATGGGTATAATCAGAATTTTATGTAAGTAAATTGTTTGATACTAAATTATAATTCATGTCATGTTAGATATTTAATTAATGATTAAAAGACTAATATTGATGCCAATTTCTATTTTTTTATTTGTTCCACAAAAGATGATGTTCTAACTTTTTTATTAGTTAATATTAATAAATCGCAAACTTCAAAGAGTATTAAATGAAAAATTTGAATATTATTGGTTTATAGTTACAGAAAAGTAGTTTTGTGAGAGAATTAATGTATTTATTATTAAATATTAATTGTTTCTTAATAAGTGTGAAAATGGTATAACATCATGTTTGTGGAACCGAGAGAGTAACAATAAAAGCCCGGAGCTATCTATAAACAGATTTCTTTGAATGTTGTAAAAGTTTCAGTTGGATGGAAGATATATAAATAGAAGGAAAATACAACCAAACTGGTTACAAAGTGGTGTCAATTTCAATAGGGAGAACGAATTCATCAAACATATAGGGATACATAATGAATATGTTTACCACTACGTGTGCATGCATTTGAAAATTTAATAATACAAATATAGGTGGGTAAAAAATGAATATGTTTACCACTACGTGTGCATGCTATTTGAAAATTTAATAATACCAATGTAAGTGGGTAAAAAATGATAGCTAGCTGCAAAATTTGAATTGGTTTCTCAATATGTTGGACGGAATAAGCAACTAAGCAAGTTTCACTTCATCATGAGTACTGATCTTATACGAACATTTACATATATGATATAACATAATCATTAGTTTTTTATTTTTAATAATGTTGATTACTCACATGAAACTTTAAACATTTGAATCATTTCCGCCTATAACTTAGCTGAGACTGTTAAATATTGTCAAAATCTAGTAGTTGATACTTGATACTTACAATTTTATTTTTTGTTCTACGTGAGAAGGTAACGTCGTTGACTTGACCATATGAATTCAATTGCTGACGTGTCATGAACATTTGGTGTAATGACGATTTTACCCTTGAGGGGAAAATAGAGTCCCCACCACATATCCAAATGGCAATAGCGTTAATTAAGGAAGAAACAAACCTACTTCTATATTACTATTTGCAATTAATTATGAGTAACTATTATTGTTATTTAACGAGCTGGACCACCACAACACTTATACTGGGTCCCACTTTACCGACCACCTCTCTATTCCTCCTTACGTCGATCTCCTACTATTATTACATCACATTTTCCTACACCTCTCTTCTCATTTTTCCTTCTTCTTTAGTATTCAAATACCCCGTATGTATAATTTATGCTCGGAAAATACATAAACTATTTATATTTCCTCAAAAATACAAGAATTATTAATAATTTCTTCTTCAATACTCGAACTATTAACCAATCTCATTTTAATATGCAAACTATTTAATATTATAAACCTTACACATTTTATACTTAAAAAAAATAACTAATTTTACCCTTTAAAAATTCTTAAAATATATTTATTCATATAAAAAATCATATATCTCCACTGTTGCACTCTGATTCTTCTCATTTCTTTAGATATGAATTTTTGCATCAAACATTATCTTTCGTATCTGACATCAAAATCGATATTATTGATTTGATCAGACACAAATTTGATATCACATGACTCGAAAATCCATTGATTCGATGTGAAATTGGTGAATTGGTCAAACGACGAGGATTCGAAGAAAGATATGTAGACGCCGATTTAAAAAATAATATTCATAAACGTGATTCAAGGTGGTGAAACATCGTAGTCCATGTTAAATGAATTTTGTAATAAGAATAAATCGAATTTGAGAAAACAAATTAAGGATACACAATTTTCCAAACTAAAAAATAGGTAAAATCTATAAAATTTGGTAATTTGAGTATTAAAAAATTAATAGTTCGGGTATTATAAAAGAAATTATTAATAGTTCATGTATTTTTTAGGGAATCTAAATAGTTTATGTATTTTTCTAACAAATGTTATATAGTTGGAGTATTTTTTGGATTTTTTCCCTTCAAATTAGTATAAACTTTATTTGGATAATAAAATAGTGCTTTGGGATTACTGAACCAGTTGATGAATTGTTGTTAATTACTGGAAGTCATTTTTTGTGTGTAAAGTTATTGGCACTAATGTTTACTTTGTTTAACAGAAAAAACGCAAAATTCAGGCCAAAGCCTTAGTTTCATGGATCCGGAGACTATTTAATGGTATAAGGAATTATATACATCCATACTTATATACATTATATGCTACTCTTTCTGTACCATTATGTTAGATGTTATAGTATTATTTTTTTATTTTATTTTATTTGGTTTTCTAGTATCTATACAAAATTTAATGTATTATGACCTTATAATTTCTGCAATATTATTATTAATTAATTGATTTATATTTATTAAAATATTAAATGAGATAATAATAATAAAAATTTCATTTTCTGAAACTTCGCACTTTAGCTAAAAAATCCAATATAATAGAACAGAAAGAGTATAATATAAATAGTTTGAGAGGAATGACCAGGAAAATATAATAAGGATGCCATTGTAGAAGTATCATGGGTAGACTGAGGCTTCAAATATATGTGTATATATATATGTGCATTTAGCAAAATATGTATGTGAAAATGTACATACATATATGTGTGTATTTTCATTATTATTCGAACCATCACATATTCCACCATTCGAAACCTGAAACTGATTTGAAAAATAACTGTGAAAGATAAAATTGGAGATAGTTTCATCTATTTAGATGAGTGACAATTTATAATTATTTTTCTTCCTTGTCGCCTTTTTTTTTGTTGTCAACACCTAATTATTATTTATCTACTTAAAATCACCTTATTCATATTTGTTTAATTAATTCACTAGCTGGTTTGCCCGCACCCGGTGCGGGCGTTAATGTATTTTAAATTTTAAACGATACGTGATTTTTAATTGTTTAATTTGCGTCAATTGTAATTATTCGTATAGAATCTTCATAATGTTTTATTTTATATAAATTCGTCAGTTTAATCTAGTAAATTTATTCTCTAATTCACTTATGACTTTTTATTCTATTAAAGACAAATAAATTTGCTAATTCATTCACGATTTTATTTCGTGCCTAACTCATTTTATTTTATGGTTGCGTTAACTCACCAAAAAACAACAATAAAATTAAAGTTATGACACGCAAAACTAAGTTTTGTTTTGATCGAAATAAATAATATATCATTTACGATGTAATAAAATATAACTTGAATATTTGGATTTACTTGAATATCTTCTTTTTTTTTTTTCTTTGACAACATGAGGCTTACCATACAGTTTTGCACCATGATCTCGTGCTACTCCTCTCTTAAATATCATATAGGATGATAGTTGAGTTTAAACCCTAGTATGATCTAATATATATATAAAAGATTAACTCTGTTTAAGAATGTTTTGTTCGATAACATGAAAACCGTTAATCTATGTACTCTTAAGATTGAGATTGGTATGGAGATTTTGCTTTAAATATCGGGATTTGCACTGCTCCGATGGGGATGTGTATTATGGTCTGTGTATTGCTTGGGATCGCGGGATCTCACGGTTGGAGCTTGAGGTGGATTCTGAGTTGGTGGATGGTTTTCTTAAGAGAAGGATTAGTGAGACTAACCCGCTGTCTTTCCTGGTGCGTTTGTGCCATGACTTTTTTTCTAGGATCTGGATAGTCTGTATTTCTCACGTTTATAGGGAGGCTAACCGTCTTGCTGACAGGTTAGCAAACTATGTATTTTCCTTACCATTAGGGTTACATTTGTTTGAGTCCGTCCCGGATGATGTTGATTTATTATTGTTAGAGGATGTTAGCGGGGTTGCGACCTCTAGACATGTTCGAATGTAGTTTTTAGTTATCTTTTCATTCAAAAAAAAACAACCCTCACTTCACAACACTAACAACAAATCTAAACTTCCTTAATTAATCGGTTCAATTAATGTTGTGTATTGTTTTTTTCACACTAAGACCAATTCACACATAGATTAAATTCTAATTATGACATTTTTGTCTTTTCCATCTCAATTTTGGCCTTTTAGTTCAATACGTAAGCCTCAATTGCCTTTCGATTATTATTGAAAACCTTTATTTATAAAATAAAATCATATAAGAAACAGAAACTTAAAGGTATAGCGATTATTATATACTTGAACAGAATCATTAGGTAAAAAAAAATCTATGAACGGAAATAGAAAAGAAAACTAATACTTTCACTATGAAATCGCTTGCATGTTCCGATTGTGACATTATATCCAGGTTCAAAAGAACCTTAGATATTTCCAATCCTTATGCTTGAAACACGCTATTAGCTATTACAAGATCCTGAAGATTCGGAACCATGAGACATCACCTCAACAAATCAAACACACAACTAAAACAATAGATATTACAATTGATATCTTTAGTATAAGAAAAAAAACTATCTAATGCCATAAACTATAACCAACATTTACTGAAAGTCTTTCAAATAGAAAAACTATAATATAAAACTAAAAGAATCAAAATCATTCTAGATCATCGTAATCAATCTTCTTGACAATCATAAAAAAGTATGATAATGACTAAATACACAGAGAAGACATATGAAGAGGGGGAAAAAACCACCGAATGAATTACTTATTAAAGAAAAGAAAAACATACCAAAATAATAATGATAATATATTAAAAAGTTAGAGAAAATAATAGATATCTCCAGACAACTTACAGGAACCTTTCAAGAAACTCCTTGGATCGTAAAACTTATTTTCGCACAAAAAATGCCAAGTAACATGCAAAATAACACCTAGTTAAAATATTTTTAGTTATTAACATAACAATAAAATCTATATATATAGCTCCACTAAGCTACATACTTGTTTGTTTGATTGCTGCATACATCCCTTATCATCATCTACCGAACGATAGCTTAGATGACGATGATTGCTTAGTTACAATTCATGGATCTATTGAAAAGTCAAGAACATATTAGAACCTATAAGAGACATAGATTAATAGAACAAAAAAAATTGAAGAAAGAAAGAAAGTTCATGGTAATAACGTCAAGACCTATAAGAATAACAATAAAAAAATTAATAAACAAAAAGTATCGATAGTCATACCAACAATAAAAAGAAGACGATGACACGAATTTATAAAGCATTCGAACCAAATCACACAAAAAAGATAATCAAATTATATAAACATAAAGATGAGAAAACATATCTTATCGGTTGAAATTATACAAAGCAAAACCTACAAAACGGGAAAAAAACAAATTATAAACTAAAGAAAGCACAAACGTATTAGGAGAAAGGGAAAATTAGATGATTTTTTTTTTGGTAATTGTAAATTAGATGATTATAAGAACTAAAGAATAAATAATGCATTAAAAAGAAAAAGTCATAGCATACATGAAAAAAATTTATTCGAAGAATTTAGAAAGGTTGATTTATTTGACTACCAAAACATACACTAAAATATTTATAAGAATTAAAGAAAGAATAGATAATGTTAAAAATTGATTTGATAACATCAAATCTGATATTCATACATATATACATATGATAATTAAATTAGAAAACAAAAAAGCGAATATATCCGTAGAAATATAGTTAAAATTAAATAACAAACCAAAATTTTGAATATATATCTGATAAACATAAAACTCACTTAAAGACAACATTAAAATACGATGTAATAAAAAAACTCAACTTTCATTGTGGTACATAGTTACCTCTCTAATAATATAATAGATGTTGTAAAACAATGTAAACACAAATACTTACAACTTTTAAGTGTTTGAAGAAAACTAGATAAGATGAAAATCACTAAAAAATGGACCTTGAACAAAAAATATAGTTTAATGACTGAACAATACAAAACGCTGATTCGAGTTAAATCCATAATTATGATTCGATAAGTCGCTATAATTAGCGGCCTTACCACAAAGAAAGGTTATCTGAATTGAAAAATCTTATGCACGTTCAAGAGTTGGCAGGATTTTATATGCAACTGTATACGTATAATAATACAATACCCTGTCAATGTCTATTAAATAAGTCAATTAATACTCCTCTCAAATAACTTATTCAAACAATACGATAGTAGTTAATGAAGTTAGTTAGACTTTATTTTCTTGATTGTGATAATACCAAAATTTTATATTCATTACAAAGTACATAAAAAACATTATCATCGCCGGAAGAATATTCACACACTATTTAAAAATGGGATTATTTCACCCAATTCTCCTATTTTCTAGTTTGGTCTTTGTCTCTTTTATATACACTTATTTATTATGTCACCAAGAAAAAAATATTTTTTTGTTGGTTTGTTAATATACGCTGTGTAATTTGTGTATTGTTTCACTAGTAGCGTAAGGTGCGTAACAATCAATAGGTAAATTAGTAATTAGATAACCGATTTAAAGCACTAGTTAATTGTAATTAGTATGTAATTATCCTTTTTTAAAAAGCGAACGTATCGTCGTTTCTCTTTTTAACTCATTCTCTAATTGGATCGAAATCTTTCGCTTTGGAATTCGCCATAGACAAAGGAGACACTTCCAAAGAAGAAGAAGCTAAACAAAAATATTCACTTCCCAAAAAAAAAAACAATTCGTTTCCAAGATTTGAAATTTCGAAATTTGATTTGATTCGAAAATGTCACTCTTGAGATTTTGATCTGTGTGATGCGAGAGAGAGATTTTTGATGGGTCTCTGTACTTCCAAATCTTCGAATTCTCCAAACTCCGACCGAATTCCGGCCCGGAATGGTTCTCTTCCGGCTTCCGATTCCGTCGAACCTCCTCCGTCTTCAACCTGCGTCGGAAACCCTAATGGCGATGTCGATAAGTCTGTAACGAACAATGAAGGTAAGAAATCGCCGTTTTTCCCCTTTTACAGTCCGAGTCCAGCTCACTACTTCTTCTCCAAAAAAACTCCGGCGAGATCTCCGGCGACTAATAACGCTAGTGCGAACTCTACACCGAAGCGATTCTTCAAACGGCCGTTTCCTCCTCCGTCTCCGGCGAAACACATCAGAGCTGTTCTCGCGAGACGGCACGGCTCCGTGAAGCCGAATTCGTCGGCGATCCCGGAAGGTAGCGAATCGGAAGGAGGAGGAGGAGTTGGTTTGGATAAAAGCTTTGGATTCTCGAAAAGCTTCTCGAGTAAGTACGAGCTTGGTGATGAAGTTGGTCGTGGTCATTTTGGGTACACTTGTGCTGCTAAGTTTAAGAAAGGTGATAACAAAGGATTACAAGTCGCTGTTAAAGTTATTCCTAAAGCAAAGGTTAGTGACGACGAGATCTGTTATAGATTAGAGAAATGATAAAGCTTTACAATTTCAGATTTGTTCTTTGGATTGATTTGATTGTTGTTGTGTGTAGATGACGACGGCTATTGCGATTGAAGATGTGAGGAGGGAAGTGAAGATTTTGAGGGCTTTGTCTGGTCATAACAATCTTCCTCATTTCTATGATGCATACGAGGATCATGATAATGTCTATATAGTTATGGAGTAAGCTCTCTTTTGCTTAGACTTTTTTACTAGAAAATCAAGAATTGGAAATGTGTCTTATCTTCCATTGTTTTAGGTTATGTGAAGGAGGAGAGCTTTTGGATAGAATACTTTCAAGGTAACTAGGATTCTGCAGCTTAGAAATAGTAGTGTTCGGGATCGTTTTTGTTGAACTTGCTTGTGTTTCTCTGGGCAGGGGTGGGAAGTACACGGAGGAGGATGCAAAGACTGTTATGATACAAATCTTGAATGTGGTTGCCTTTTGTCATCTCCAAGGTGTTGTACACCGAGATCTTAAACCCGAGGTGCTAAAAACTTTCTATTCTACTTCTTATGACGTTTGATGTTTATCGCGATCTTAATGTAGTTTACTTGAATTGTTTTGATCAGAATTTTCTTTTTACCTCAAAAGAAGACACCTCTCAACTGAAGGCAATAGATTTCGGTTTGTCAGATTACGTGAGACCAGGTAAAAGCCCTCAGATTCTGTATATTTAGATTCCAGAATCTAGAGACCAACATTGGTTTATATACTTTGGCAATTCTATTTGCAGATGAGAGACTCAATGACATTGTTGGTAGTGCATACTATGTAGCACCTGAAGTTCTACATAGATCTTACAGTACAGAGGCGGATATTTGGAGTGTTGGTGTGATTGTGTATATTCTATTATGTGGAAGCCGTCCGTTTTGGGCTAGGACGGAATCAGGAATCTTTCGTGCTGTTCTAAAAGCAGATCCGACTTTCGACGACCCTCCTTGGCCTTTGTTATCTTCAGAGGCTAGAGATTTTGTAAAGCGGTTGCTAAACAAAGACCCGCGTAAAAGATTGACAGCTGCTCAAGCCTTAAGTAAGTGTAAAATTGCTTAAATGCATACAAAATTGTTTGAATGAGAATAAATCGTAACATTTTTCATTGTTTCAGGTCATCCATGGATAAAGGACTCAAATGATGCGAAGGTTCCATTGGATATTTTAGTTTTCAAACTGATGAGAGCTTATTTACGATCATCGTCTCTTCGTAAAGCTGCATTAAGGGTGGGTGGATCAATTTTTCTGTGTTTACTTAAATGGGTACTTCTGTTTTTTGCTTACCATTTGCCATTTTCTTGCAGGCTTTATCAAAAACACTTACGGTTGATGAACTGTTTTATCTAAGGGAGCAGTTTGCTTTACTAGAACCTAGCAAGAACGGAACTATAAGTCTTGAGAACATCAAATCGGTAAATTGTCGATCTTTCACCCTGCTTTATGCTGCGGTTTTACCATCATGACACTGGCTCAAACTCTCTTTGTTAGGCTCTGATGAAAATGGCCACAGATGCAATGAAGGACTCGTGTATTCCAGAATTCTTAGGACAAGTAAGAGTTTAAAGTCACTCAATTTTATGTTTGAGTCGTCTAATTTAACTTACTAATTGCATTTTGCTTTTGGACCATTTCTACAGCTGAGTGCTCTTCAATATAGAAGAATAGACTTTGAGGAATTCTGTGCAGCAGCACTGAGTGTTCACCAGCTAGAAGCTCTTGATCGATGGGAACAACACGCTCGTTGTGCTTATGAGCTTTTCGAAAAGGAAGGAAACAGACCTATCATGATCGATGAACTCGCTTCGGTCTGTCTTTTCATTTAACCCTCTTTTGACAAAAGTCTGTTTCCAAGTCTTTGAAAATGTTCTAACTCGACGGTGAAAATCTTATTTCAGGAACTTGGTCTTGGTCCTTCTGTACCGGTTCACGCGGTGCTTCACGATTGGCTTAGACATACCGATGGAAAGCTTAGTTTTCTGGGTTTCGTGAAACTGTTACATGGTGTGTCTAGCCGCACGATCAAAGCTCATTAGAAGGGTTTTGGGAAACTTCCTGATGATATGTATCCTAATAGCTCTTCTTTGGACCAAAGAACTTTGCTGATTGGGTTATAATATGGCTTTTGAGATGAAAAGCTGAGAAGAAAAGAGGAAAAAGAAAAGTGTGTTAGTTTGTAGAGGATGAGAATATTTTTCCAAACTTGGTAACTTGTGACGATTGATGATGCTTCTGACGTTACTTCTAGATTTGGTTTTTGACACAAGTCTTATTTTCTGATTGTTTCTCTGTTTAATTAATATATAAAAATGATAGTAATTACGACTTGAAAAGCATCTAAATTGCTAAACTTTCCACATTTACCAAAAGATCATGGGCATATTTTCATATATAAAAAAAAGGATTGTTTTGTGTAGTTAGAATCGGTTTTGATTTTTTCGACCAAAAAATCGGTTTTGATTTTTAATCCCATACTTAGTCCATTAGAGTTAATTGGCCGCTCCTGATTCTATCAACAAATTTTATATATGTGATTGCATGAAAACGCGACTGCTCTCCATCTAGTTCCCATATGATCATTTGCTATAGATGTGTGTTACTGTGTACATGATTTCATTTGAGACAACTAAGTATTATCAACCTATGTTGCATGGAATCGGAAATAGGTACGCGGAAGCGAGACGTTCGAAAACGCGAGAGTGATTTTTTTTATAAATATAGGAGATGGGTACGTTTTGAAAGCGTATAACCACATATATATATATTAGACAAGATCCGCACGTTGCGCTGATTTGGATTATTTCGAGTATAAAAACTATGTTTTGTAAGTGTAAATATTGTTATTTATACATCTAATTTTGTATATGAATATATCATAGTTCATAATATGATTTTACTGTCATTGCTAACTATTTTACATAACTCGTAAAAGTGGAGGTTTGTATGTAGCTATATATATATAAAAAATTCTTAGCGAAATCATTTTTGTAATTGGTCTATTGGTGTGTCCATCAAGGAGAGTATCTTATCACGATTCCCTCTCTCTTTAGAACAACTCCCGGTCAAATATCTTGGGCTACCGCTATTAACAAAGAGAATGACGAAAGCTGACTATGGTCCATTGATTGAAAAGATTCGTATCCAAATGAGCTCATGGACTGCTACACACCTATCTTATGCCGGTCGAATGCAGTCACTACATTCAGTGATTAGTAGTATCACCAACTTCTGGATTTCAGCCTTTCGCCTTCCAAATGGATGTATCAAGGAGATAAACAAGTTGTGGGCGGCTTTCCTTTGGTTTGGTCCAGAGCTAAACACGAGGAAGGCACAAGTTGCGTGGAGAGACGTATGCAAACCTAAAGAGGAGGGAAGTTTGGGGTTTAAAGATATAAAAGAGGCTAATGTGGTTTGTTGTTTGAAGCTTATATGGCGGATTGTCTCAGACCAAGAGTCATTGTGGGTTAAATGGATCCGAACGCTACTAATTGGAAAAGATTGGTTTTGGTCGACTAAGGAGAATACAACGAAAGGTTCATGGATGTGGCGCAAACTTTTGAAATATCGAGCTCTAGCTAAGGACTTCCATCGCGTCGAGACTCATAATGGTCAAACCACTTCCTTTTGGTTCAATCATTGGACTCCCCTTGGGAGATTGTGGGACGTGACAGGTTCTCGAGGTCCTATTGATATGGGAATCCCAAGATTGGTCACCGTGTCTGATATATTAGGACGTCGACCGCGGCAACATAGAGTTCCTTCTCTCAACCATATAAAGGAAGCCATTGACAAGGCGAAGGCGACATCAAATACGGAGGCCGATCGTGTGCTCTAGAAATTCTCAAATGATGATTTTTTTTTTCCCAACCAAACATTAAATAATTAAAAGAAAGTCTCCCGATTGGTAACCCAAACTGGAGGAAAGTTGTTTACATAAGAGAAAGAAAAAGCTCTTAGACGAGCCGATTTAGCTAAAGCATCCGCCTGGACATTAGATGTACGGGGGATCAACGATAAAGAGAACTGAGGGAAAGAAACACGGAGATCTTTAAATCTGCAGGCAAGGATATAGAATGCCGGCCACCTCTGGTGAGTTGGTGAAGTTTACGAGATCCACACAATCTGTCTCAAACCTCTGACATGACACATTGTTCTCTAACATACTGCTCATCGCCCAGAGAAGCGCTTCTATCTCGGAATGTAGGGGATAACGTACTTGCCTGATTCCTTTAGCCCCTAACAGAATTCCTTGGGACCCTTGGTGATAAACACACCCTAGCTCGGATGTGCTATCTGTTTCTTTCCAAGATCCATCTACCGTACAGCGCGGACCCCCTGTCACGGACTCATCAACTATAACATGGGGGACCGATTCGTACAGTCGTAATTAAGCCTCATTCCATACCTTACATTCATTTATCGCTTGAGTCACTATATCCATTGGGACCATATCCACACCTTTAAAAACTTTTTTATTTCTAGATTTCCATATAAACCATGCTATCCATGGGAATAATTCGTGATCTCCAGTCACCCCCCGTCTCTTAGGGCTCCGCCAAAATAGGAAATCCATATTTGCATAGACCGACAGGTAAGGGAAATTGTCAATATCCAAACAAAAAGAGGCCAAATCCCACGTGTTTCGTGCTACCGAACATTCAAAAATCGCATGATTAACCAATTCCTCATCTCCATCACATCTCGTACATACTATAGGGCAATCAATACCTCTCAGACGTAACCGTGTTGTAACTACCATAGATTCAGTCAAGATTTGCCACATAAAATATTGAATCTTAGGTGGACATTGAATGCGCCACACATGTGGTAACAGAGGCGTAGTACTTGGTTCCTTTAGAACCACCTCAACTTCCCTTTCCTTTATCATTTAAGCCACATGATATCCCGACTTGACTGTATAATTCCCAGATTTTGTAAAGTGCCAAATCCAATGATCCTCCATGAACCTTGGACTAACCTCCAGTTCCCTGATCCGTGGAATATCTTCCGGTTCAATAAACTTCTGAAGTATTGGCATATGCCAATCTCTCGAGACAATGTCAATTAGATGGTTAACCATAAGAGTAGGGTGCCATATTCTTCCTCTTCCCCTCGCTGGTCGAGGGAGAGTATCTGGAATCCATGGGTCGTTCCATACTGAAATTCCATGACCAGATCCTAAGCATTTACGACTTCCATTAAGAAGTAACCCTCTTACAGAAAAAGGCTTTTCCAACCAAACGATGGGGCTCTCGGCTTGACTGCCAAAAGCAGGTGATAACGCCTGAATTACCTTCTTTTCATCACTCTGGCCACCAACGAATTTGGAAACTTATACATCCAACATAATTGTTTGGCCAACATAGTCGAATTGAACATCTGTAAAGAACAAAATCCAAGACCGCCCTCCTCTTTGGGCCGACAGAGTTTATCCCTGGCCATCCAATGTAACCCGCGGTTGGTCCTGTTGGAACTCCACCAAAAATTTGCTACGGCACTTGTTAACTGAGAGGTTAACGTTTGTGGTAGCTGGAAACATGACATGATATAAGTTGGTAGTGCCAAGGCGACCGACTTAATCATTACCTCTTTGCCTCCTTAAGACAACAATTTTGCGGACCATCCATTCACCCGTTCGTTTAGTCGTTCTGTTACGTAATTGAATATCTGGGTTTTGGAGCCTCCCAAGCTCTCCGGGATACCTAAATAAGTCCCTATTCTACCTTCATTGTGAATCCCAAGGATTGTCTTCATCTGTGATTTAATCACCGACGGAACATCATGCCCAAACATGGTCGATGATTTAAAAAAATTAATTTCTTGGTCTGATGCCTCCCCATATTTCCTAAGAATCTCCAGTATAACCTTCCCCTCCCTTTCCTCAGCCTTACAGAAGGATAGACTGTCATCTGCAAACAACAGATGAGAAATCGGAGGACTTCGATGAGCTATTTTTATGTCCGTGAGTAATCCAATCCTCTATGCCTTACGAATATTAGCTATTAAAACCTCCGTACATATAATGAAAAGATAAAGTGATAGAGGATCCCCCTGTTTCAAACCACGATCTGGGATAATGCGACCCCTTGGCTGTCCATTTAGCAATACCTGATATGATACTGATTTAACACACCACATTATCCAAGTTATCCATATTTGGTGGAAACCCAGCTTGTGAAGCACCTGTTCCAAGAAATCCCATTCTATCCTGTCATAAGCTTTACTCATGTCCGTCTTAATTGCCATAAAATCCCCTCGACATGCCTTGTTGGTACGGAGACCATGAAACATTTCCTGTGCAATAAGGATATTATCCAAAATTAACCTCCCTGACACGAAAGCTGATTGGGTTTCGGTAATCACCTTTGGTAAAAATCGCCTTAGCCTCAAGCACAAAATCTTAGAAATAATCTTATATCCCACATTACATGAACTTATAGGCATAAAGTCTGACATCCGCTTTGGTTCCTCAATTTTTGGAATCAGACATATATTCGTCTCATTGAGACAAGGATCAAAGTTCCCCCGGTGGAAATAATTCTTCACCTCCTCAGTCAACACCCCTTTAACGGAATCCCAGTACTTCTGATAAAAAAGAGCCGTCATTCCATCTGGCCACGGGGCCTTTTCTGGATGCATTACCATTATTGCTTTCTTAGTATCTGCCTCATTAACCTCCCTAATTAGATCCACATTCATCCTATCTGTAATTGTTGGTTGGACCTCGGCCAGGGTTTTAGTATTATCCCGCGATCCAAATGCCTTAAAAAGAGAGTTAAAATACTCAGTAACCGTTATTTCCAGTCCCTTATCTATTTCCTCCCAAGCTCCAGCCTCATTAAAAAGCCCTACTATCCTATTACGCGCTCTTCTTTTCTTTGTTGTTCCATGAAAATATTTGGTATTCCTATCTCCAGCATGGTACCAATAATTTCTACTTTTTTGCTGCCAATACAACTCCTCATTTCTATAGGCGGTGAGTAAATCACGAGCTATAGCCTGGACTGCCTCGTTTGAGACTGTATTATCATTTTTTGCTGCCTCCAAAGCCGCTTTTAAATTTGCTATATTAGCGTATCGTGGGAGAACATTATTCTTCCTCCACCAAGATATCGAATTTCTGCAATTTGCAATACGGTCGACAATCCCTACCGTCCTGAAATTTTGTGTTAGATTCCAACCCGATTCAATGGCCTCTGTAAGTCCATCTCTGTCCAACCATCGCTTATCAAATCTGAACGAGCGTCGATATGACTTGTTCTGCAGATTAAAAACTCCTAATATCGGTCGATGATCCGATCTTACCATAGCAAGATGATTTACCATAGACAAAGCATAGATTGTATGCCATTCCTCATTCCCCATAGCACGATCTAGACGACACCAAACTCTCTGATTACGCACCCTATTTCCTCTCCAAGTCAACATTGGTCCCGTACACCGAAAATTCAACATTCCACAATGATGAATCATGACATTAAAAGGTATAAACGACGCAGCCGATCGCATTTTACTCCCTTCCTTTTCATGATTCCCTATTAACTCGTTAAAATCCCCTATCATTAGCAACAGTTCAGATCATTGCGCCCCGATCTGTATTAGTCGATCCCAGACAACTTTCCTTTGTTTTATTACTGGGTCACCGTAAATAAATGTCATAAAAACCCCAATTCCTTTAATCCTTGCCTTTACATCGATAATACGGTTATCGGAAGAAATAACTTGTAAATTGATTTCATAATTGTAAAGAAGGGCCAAACCGCCACTTGAACCGATTGGTTCGACTGTAAAAACATTATTAAAATGAAACTCAACACGCAAAGTTTCCAAATAATTAAAACATTGTTTTGTTTCTGACCGAAATAACAAATCTGGTTTTTGATCTCTCCAAAAATCTCGCAAATAATCGACTGTCAGATCGCCCCCGAGACCTTGACAGTTCCAACTCATGACCTTCATGTTTTAGCCGGTAGCTTCGGGAGCGCTACCATCCCTGGTTTACCGGGTTTGATCTGAGCCGAGACCTCCTATTTCATCCTCGGATTCACCGTAATCCTCGTCGTCCTCTAGGTTACCTATGTATCATGTTTCGATCCCATCAATTTCACACCATTAGACTTACGAGGTGAAACTAATAACATTAAATTCCTTTTCCTACTATTAATTCCCTTAAAAACCTTTTGACTACGATTCCCTATTTTATGAATTGGAGCAGCCTGTGATAACTCAATGGAACACTTAAGCAATTGAGAATTAATCTCCTCAACTTCATCTGATCTAATCAATAAAATTTGTAGGTTACCTTTTATGGGACTCACTATGGTGTCACCATGATCCGATTCATCGTCCCCCAATTCCAGCTCCTTTATTCCTTTCGAGTCCTCTATTTTGTATTCCCCTTCTTCTAAGAGTAACTCATCATCTTCCTTAACCGCTTCTGGTATCTCCATTCCTTTCCCCTTATAGTCCGAGGGATTTATCAAAGCATTACCACCATTTTTTATGCCATATTCTCCACCATCTCTCTGGTTGTGATAAAGGCGCGCCGACCAAACATTTTTACAGCCACGTCCTCTACTACCTTTTCTTGGCTTATGAATATCGTCACCATTAAGGAATACGCCTTTGTTCTGTCCATCCCACGCACCCATACGACCACCATCCCTCCTACTTATCTTCCCTTCTCTAGACTATCCCCGATTTTGACCATTACCGCGACTCGGCCCAGGTCCATTTGATCGTTCTGTACCCGTAGAAACCATCAAATCCTTTAGCCCAAAATCTATCATATGAAGATTATGCTTAACCATGGGCCTACGTCTTTGAACCACCCATAAACCATAACCTGCCTTCGCTTGTTCCAGTGCATGATCAGCCATCACGTTCTCCTTCTTAACCCTCCCCAACTCCACTTGTTCACACAATTCCGGACAAGAAGTGGCCAAATGTGTTATCCTACGACAATGTTTGCAATGATTCGCAAGTTTGTCATAGTCAATCGATACCGGAATCTCCTCCATTGAATCCCCTATCGCAAAAGGAACAACCGTTAACCGTTACCCGCACATAACCTAAATTCTCGTCAACTGCGGAAGGATTGCCAATCCGTCTTCCTACTGCCTAAAACGGTGCCGCTTCCCAGTACTGAAACAGAATACCCCTTACTCGCGCCCAGAACGTAATGTCGGAGGGATACTCCGGAGCTAACACCGACTCCCATCTCACCACCGACACCATCCACGCATCATAGTGATATGGCGCATTGTTGAGAACCTCCTGTAGTTCCTCTTCGGTCTGAAAATTGAAATGGATTCTACCTTCTCCCAAGTCTGCTCCAGTAACCTTATCCTCTAAACGCCAAATCTTTTGCATGTTATGAATCAAAGAATCCATGTTCTGAAAATGCTGATTCCATACTCTGCCTATAAGTGTTAACCCGAACTGTTTTATTCGCCGTTCGACATTCACAATCGACAGTTGAACCACCTCGGTTCTCACAGTTTTCACCAATTCCAAATGAGCCTTTAATTGAGCCATTAACCGTACGTGAACCGTAACAATTAACTCCAAGATACACCCTACCCACAAACTCAAACCAACTAGGAACCAGGAACTGCAAATCAAAAAGAGAAACCCAAATAGAATAAGGGAGATGAATACTTTGATACCACTTTTGTTTTTAGTTTTATACTGCGAAACCACAATCACCTGCCTTAAACGCCAAAGATATTGACCCAGTTGATTCTCAAATCCCATTCTGTGATTCAGCAAATCGACACTTCCCTTATCACACTCAATAGATTGCCAAAATATCTTTGCGTAATATGATTTCCTTAAACCATTTGGATTCATATCCAATTGAATATTTCCTTTTTGCAGATAAAAGACATACCTTTTCTTTTCTGTCTTAGGAAAATCCTTTGTGAATCCTTGCAACATATCTTATTTCCTTAACCCATTCGAATCACTCAACAGTTGTATCATAAATTGAATCAACTTATCCCTACCGCAAATCCATCGATCTCCTCTGGCTTGTTTTTTGAATCTGTTTCCTTGTCCTATTTGAGCTCTGTAGATCAGACGAAGAGATATCCAACAATTCCCACATCGATTAAGGAAAAGCCTTTCCTTTTCCTCATTCTCAATTTCCCCTCGTGAAAGCCAAAGTCTAATTCCCCAGTCATTGATCCCAATCTTGTAATGATCCTTCCCTAGAATCCCGACCATCAATTGATGGAGCCAATCGTATATATTTATTCCTATATATCTCAGAACTTGTTCAATATGAAACCAAGATGAACCAGTTTTCCTTAATCCCTTCGGATCCCACCCGAATTAATTCAGTGAGATCGCAAAAATCAACGATAGACTCTGAAATCCAAATCCCACAGGATCTTGGGCCAGATCCCGAAACCATCGTACCATATCTTGGCCGATCCGCGACGATTAGTTTCAAAATCCTACGAATCTCCTTATTAGTCACACATATGAATACTTGAATCCAATTACCCCACTCCATCCTTACAATCTAAATGATACCCGAAATCCTCGTCCCCCACCCATAGAATCCCGATCTCATCCGAGAAGGAACCAACCTTAAGGAAAAATCTCCATCGAAAAACACATGGAACCTTATTCGGGTAATGCAAGCTACTAATACTTGGTCGAAAGGCGTGTGGTTAACTCATGCAACTACGAAAAATTCATTTATTACTTGGCTAGCTATTCGAAATCGATTGCAAACCGGGGACAAGATGAAAAGTTGGAACGTGGGAGTGAACACGCTATGTAGTTTTTGTGGAACAGAGGAGGAAACACGAGAACACCTCTTCTTTGATTGTGTCACTACGGGTGCGATTTGGGCGGAACTCGTGTACAAACTCCTTGGCTCTACATACACGAAGGCTTGGGACGAGATTATCCCTATGCTCAAAACTCGTGTACAAAAATTCACTCTTTTCCTCCTCAGGTATACATTACAGTCGGCTATCTACAATCTTTGGCGAGAACGAAACCGTCAAAGGCATGGTGAAGCTCATTTGGCCACTAAATCGACAGTGAAACAGATCGACAAAGACATAAGAAACCGGATCAACGTATCCGTAGAAAAGGCGATCACTCATACACCGAGGCGATGGAGATTTGGTTCTCAAGTCGATAAAAGCAAGACACTGTTTTTCTCGACGAAATGCACTGTTTTTTTTTTAATTTTTCTATGATTTCAATTTAGACAACTCAAACAAAAAGTCACATTTATTGTACACAAGATGATTTGAATACAATTTTACATTCCAAAAATAAAAATAAAAATTGGTGTGTCCATTTAAATCTATAAAACTACATTTGTTTGCATTACTTTGTATTTGAGTTAATGAAATTTTCAAACACCATTTATTCCTTTAACACATTTTGTTTTTCGTAAATTGTTTGTGACATAATTGGTTTATTTTGTTATTTTTACATATCTATTACTCCCTCCGTTTCATAATATAAGATATTTTAGCAAAAAACACAAATATTAAAAAACTACTTTTACTTTTAAAAATAACATTTTAAAAATATATAAAAAACATTTTAACTAACAAAAAAAAAGCTATATAATACTATTGGTTGCACAATATTCAATAAAGTTTAAAAGTATCTAGGATTGTCAAAACATCTTATATTTTGAAACAAAACAAAATGTCTAAAACATCTTATCTTAGGAGTATATAATAAGACGCTAGCTTTCTTCATGAATGTGACACGTGGCATAGCTACCTGCTCGACACCTGTACATTGACAAAAAAAAAAAAAACGAAACGTTACGACTGCCACAAACGTAATCTTCACTGATACATTCCAGAATCCTCCTTCAATGATGTCCACTTAAACAAAAGAAACAAATGCATATATATTCCTCCAAAAATTTCTTCAATTTCATCTCTTAATCTTTGCGTTGTGATACAGAAAATCGGAAGCGAAAGAGAAACGGATCCAGGAAAATTTCGAAGACGTAGCATTTCTCGGCGATGAGTTTGAAGGTGCTTCTCAGGTTCTAAGATGATTAGTGTATTAATTGTGATCCTCATGATTTCGATTTCAATGAAGTTTTCTTCGATGTGAAATCGTTTGTGTTCACTGCAACTCCGTAACCTGTCGACGAAGGTAAATATTTGGGGATTTTATATAGGTTTTGAGGATCCGATTTAACTTTCCCATTCGATTTGACTTTGTTCAAATATAGAAACCCACGTTGTGAGCTGCAATTAAAGCAGCTTTAATGGCTAAGGTTCGGCTACAAGAGCCGAAGGCACTTGTGATCGGAAAACATAACAAGTTCTAAGTATTCTCCTGTGTGAGTCTTTCAAGCACAATCATGTCCCACATTCACGTGATGAGACCAACCAGAATGCATTGACAAAACAGGGAGTTCGTTGTGTCAAAAAACGAGACTCCAAGTGAAACGTAGATAACTCAGCAACATCCTCTGCTTCCAACGGGACCTTCAAACCTTCTACTAAACAAGCAAAGGTGACATAACAATACCAGATAGAACCGTTAAGTGAGGGAACCTTCAAGGAATTAGAGAAAAGCCAAACCATGTCACATAGAGATGAGATATCAAGCCCAACAACACCAAATAAGATCTTCTTCCCTGCAATACACCATATCCCACTACAAGGAGGATTTGATAGAACTCCGTAAAGGAGTATTCATGGCAAAGATTGCCCAAACACATCCAAGGCGATAAGAAAGTGGGAGCCTTGCAAAACTACCAATGCAAACATCAACACAAATGAGGCAAAGAGATTCTATAATCCAACACAACTGAAAAATACCGACAAATCATAGAGACTTGAGGGATAAGACTTACAGAGCCAAAATCGGACAAGGTAGCCGTGGAAGCCGGAATGAGACCATAATCGGGGTTGCATACTGCAGTAATAGATCGACAAGGGGAAGAGCTCAGATCGAGAGACTGGGAAATCGAGAATGGAGGAGATGTCAGGGACCAAAAGTTGGACTAGATAAAAGGCTGTAGAGAATCCATCAAACAGATCTGGAGAAAACTCTAATGGCGACACATCTAGCGTAGGGTCCAGCGATAATATCCATGGAGGAGCAAACGAATCTAAGCCCATGGAAGAGAGGAAGAAGAACGACATTAAGTATCATTATTCTACAGAAGACTGGAAGAGATAATCGATAAGGCACTGAAAAAACTATTACTAAGACAAGCGCCGGTTCTTAAAACCCACGACGAAAACCAAGATCTATATGTGTAAAATTAGAACACGAAAAAGAGTGAATGAAGCCATCAATGAAAGGCAGATGCTGCTAACGGGGGAAACAGACTAAACCATAGTTTCCGGTGAAAAATGGGGGTGCAACGATGTGGGGAGAAGGAAGGAGGAAGAAGAAGGCTATAGTTTTGTCTTCAAGAATCGGGTCTAGGAGGAAAAAGAGATCATCAAACTCTAGTTAACTTACAATCAACAAAATAGTTAGTTATACTAATTTTTATTCAACTTAAATGGTAACACTTTGTGAGAATACTCAATTTTACCGAATTTTATTCCTTTAAAAATGCAACCATTTACATCCATAGTGTTGGTTAAAGCTTAGACTTTGGATTATTGGTATATAAATTCACATAATCACATTTGTACATTATCATTAATTAATAAGAAGAGATTATTTACTTTAATAAAGGATCCAGCTGTATAAATTACTAATTAGGACAGACAAGCGAATCCAGTTAAGGTGTCTCTCGGGGTTGGGGCTCCCACAATGTTCAAAGGTTACTAAAAAATCAAAAATCAAACGCATTTTACTTCTTTGAATTTTCCATGACGGAGGAGAAGGAGATCAGCGATCTCTATAGCTCGGAAGAGGAAGAGGAAGACGATGATGATGATGATGAGAGTAGTGAAGACGAGGAAGAAGAAGAAGTAGATCGGAGTTTGAGGTAATTTGCGCATTTCTCAATGATCTATTTCCCGATTAATCAAAATTTGCTTTTGATTGATTCTGTATTTATTCGATTAGTGGAGATGATGATAGCGAACTGAGCGAAGAGGATTCCACGGATTCGAATTCGGATTCTGATGAAGAAGATGACGAGGATGAGGAAAGCGATGATGACGAAAACTCTCTTGTGAATAAAGTCACTCGCCTCCTCAAAGGTTTTTCAATTTAGGGTTTTATTAATCTTGATTTCGCTGAGCTTAGTTTGATTAATAAATAGAACATTTTACTTAATTTTGGGGGAATCATTTGATTAGACTGTGTGAATGGAGTCGTACATTGCGATTGAAAGGAATTTCTGAGCATATGTTGCATTTTTGTTTGTATTTATATTTGTCTATTGTGGAATATGATTTCTTTCTCTTGATCCTTTCTATCCGCTTCTCAGGATAAAAGATGGGAGCAAAGAAGCAGCTTATCAAAGATCATCTCCTTTTTAAGGTTATTATATACTCTTGATGCCAAAGATGTCGAAAATTTGTTTTGCAAAGGTGGTTTTTGTGCGATTCGCATATAAGCTTCATCAGAGTGTTGTAACTTTTTTTATAACTTTTGTCCTTTTATCTACTTTGGCTCATTAAGGCAATACAAGAACACAATGCTAGCTCAAATATGCAGTCGGAAAAACTCTCTCTTGATCAAACACTTGTTATCTTTACTCTTTTTTTATTCGAAAAATTGTAAGAACGTTTCAAGACTCCTGAATGTATAATTCTCTTGATGATTTGACCAACATTGTTCAAAACTTCACTCTCATCTGTTAAAAGAAAATGGACCATGAAACATAGAGTAGCTCCTTGACGTGGCAAGACTTTAAGGACGATTGTTTCTATTTTACCTTTTAAGAGGGTCCCTTTTTTATTTTGTGATCGGATCTTATAATGTCCATTCACATGACTTGTCGGTTCCTCTCTCGTGTGTCCTGAATTTGAACACGAAGTCACTTGTACCCTTTTGAACTTAAACACCACAATAAAAGGTCCCGACAAGACCAAGAACCATCATCCCTAAAGTCACGCAAACTAAAAAACAAATGTAATGATAGGAGATTGATAGATCATTCACACCAATCATAAAAGTACTTAATTACAATTCCACAAATACAAGAATATACATACATAACAAATTATCACACATACATACCATATGATAAAAAATAAACACTGAATAAAATTCAGAAACCCCGAAGAATAAGCATAATTTTTCGAACTACTAGAATCTTGTGTTTGATGGTCGGATATCAAGTTCATGGGTCCAAGCTCTCCGGTCTTGAACATGGATTTGCCAATATGTTTGAGCTAATACATCAGGATCCATTCCCATCACTCCCGAGCTTTCGCCTTCTCCTTCTCCATCTGCGCCTCCTACTTTAAATGATTGCTCTACGACCATTCCTCGAGGAGCCATGTTTATTTCTCTGAAAAAACATTTTCCAAAGATTTATTTATCCGATACTATTTTATTTTCGTTAGATATTGAAATGCTAAATGTGTCTATAGTGTGGTGGACCGTTGTTGTGTGAGGACTTTATTAAAGTTTTTCACTTTTTCATCTTTGACCGTCAATTTCGAGAAAATAGAACAATGAATAATAAGGCTAAATATGTCGAAAAAATGGAACCACAAATATTACTGTGGATGAGTGAATCCCGAATCAATTTATTTTTGTATTAAAGTTGGAGATGAATTTATTAATTTACGATTCAAAAAAGAATATACTACTTTTTTGAGCTAGAATCTTCTCGGTTTGGATCAGAATCTTGCCGGTTGTGGAAGCTATAAAAAGTTAAAACCCCATTTTCGGAAATATATATTGTGGTTCTAATTTCATCTTCTATACTTTTTTCTTTTGGATAAATTTAATTATTAAAATATAGTTGGACGAAAATGATCATATATAGTTTACGTACCTTGGAGGTCCAACGACACCGTCGATGATAACATGAGCCACATGTATTCCAATAGCTTGATATTCTTTAGCTAAGCATTGAGCGAGTGCTCTTAACGCAAACTTCCCACAACCTGTTCCAATTTCAAATATTTCTCGAGTGATTATAACGCGTTATTTCTTTCAAAAGAATAATAAATCAATATTCGAAAAATATTGAGAGAAAGTTACTAAGTTCGGAGAAACCAGCAATGCCATTCAAAGACGCCGAGCAACCGGTGAATAGTATAGTTCCTTTCCCTTTCTCCACCATCCCGGGAATAACCTTTTGTTACCATATTTATTATTAAAAAGATGAAAAAACTTACAGTTTTTTTCAACTTCCTCACACAAGAGGAATACAGTACTTTGAAATAAAGAATTTACACAACTATATATATAGTACATCAACAAATGATTAGGTCAATTTACCTGATTAAATCTAACTAAAAGTTTGAAACTCTAAGTAAAATTGATGAGTCCATATATAGTATAACAAATGTTTGTCTTGATAACTATGTAAGTTATGGCTCGAAACCAATGCTGGCGGCTAGCCTATTGGTGGTTTACAACCAAATGTATAGATTCAAATGTATAATATACCTGTTGGGCGCAGAGGAATGCGGCAGAGACAGAGACGGTGAGAGAAGTTTGGAAAGATTGGAAAGGAATGTGGGTGAAAGAAGTTGGGTGGTGACTTGTGTTAAAAGAAGAAGAATGATACGCATTGTACACCAAAACCTCCACAAACCCTAACGACAATACTCCTTCGAAGGCTTCTCTTACGCTTCTTGGATCCGCACAATCAATCCTTATAGCAAACACTTGCGCTTTCTCTTCTCTCGCTATCTCTTCTGCCACTCGAGATAACCTACCTGCGCAATTTACCCAACCTTATTAAGAGAGTGACCAAATATATATCCAAACTGTTATATTTGTATTTGTTCACTGTTTTGTGTTATGGGTATGCTTGGTAAAAGTTTGAGTTAACAAAATAAAATAAGAAAAGAAATTTAGATAAATGAAACAAAAGAGTTAAATCAGTCTCGTCTCAAAATATTACTGGGCCCTGGGCGAAAATTTTTTATTTGGACTTTTTCTCTATATAAAATTTTTATTTTATTTTTGTGTGCCCTTTTTCTTTAATTTTTTTTAAAAAATCGAAGTTGGCCCGCGGCGTGGGCCCCTCTGACCACCCTCTAGAGCCGGGCCTGAGTTAAATATAGAGGATGTACTTGAATAAATGGTATATGCACATGTAGGCATGACCAAAACTTAACCGTATCCGTATTTATAACCGTAACCGTTTCGGGTTTCAACCGTAACCAACCGTAACCGTATAAATGGTTAAAATCTTTAACCGTTAACCGTTGATTAATTAAGGTTAAAAAATTTACTAACCGTAACCGTATATTAACCGTAACCATCTCAAAACCGTCGGTTAACCGCCGGTTAAACCGTAAATTTATAACCGTAACCGTTTTTAAAAAATATAATAGATTAATACTTAATTATGTATAATTCTTTTTTCTTTATCATTCATTAGATTTACATACATTTTGCTAAGAAATTTAAATATATATTATGTAGTTGTTATTTCTATATTTTTATGAATCATTTGTTAATTAATATTCTCAAGGCCAATAATTATTTTTCTCAGATTAAAATTTATGGTTGTTCAAAAAAAAGTTATTTTTTCTCTCATTAACATTTGTTTCCTATTCTTTCCATTTAGTTCATAGCATAAACTTTTTTTCCTTTACTTCATAACATAAACCATCTGCCCATTAATAAGAAGAGTTTCAATTTTTAAAAAAATATTCATAAAAATTCAATAAAAAATAGTTGTGTCCCACCCCACCATTTCCATCAATATGGATCAAAACTAATCGGTAACCAATGATGTTTTTTTTAAAAATATTATAATATTAACCGTATTATTATTATTAAGTAGCCGTAACCGTTTCTAACCGTAACCGTACTAACTGTAACCGTATCTAACTGTAACCGTTTTAACCGTATACTAAATGGTTAGGGTTAAAATAACCGTATATTTTAACCGTAACAGATGGTTAATTAACCTTAACCGTAGTAACCGTAACCGTTGTCATGCCTATGCACATGGACGTCTTTTAAAGTAAAACTAGATTTTGACCCACGCCAAGCGTGAGAATATAAATTTCAGTTTATTGTAGAATAAAAATATATTGTTTTACATCATGCATACCAAACAAATATTAGATAAATAACAATGTCCACTAAAAAAATTATTCGATCGATTTTTGAATCTTGAGTGTCTTTATATGTGATAGGTTTTACGTTTTAAGTGTATATACAAAATATCAAAATGAAAGAAATTGATTTACTGTAACGAAACTAAAAAGCGAAACATTCTCTTATAATGCATGACAAAGGATGTAATCGAGTAATATACATCTTATATTTACAAAATACAAATGTTTTTCAATAACTCTATAAAATCTATTTAAACCCAACTTTATCACTAACCAAAATACAACTAATTGAATCGGTTTGAGTTTTCTGGTATGGTAATGGATTTGGTAAATATATATTTTTGTCATCAATGCCGCATATATATTAGAAATATTGAAATATGTAGATATTTTCACCATGCCAAATTGAAATGTTTTGATTGGTTGATTTAATTAATGTGTTCCTTGAGATTTTTTTTGAATAACACCTAGGATTAATATGTTCCTTAAGACTCTCTTTGAATGACACCTAGGATTTTTAACTTTTAGTGTCTCCTCGATTAATATATATAGGATGGGTATGGACATTTTTCATTTGCACATAAAAAGAAACATAAAACTGTGTGCTAATTTTTTCTTAAATAACATATTTTTATATAAAACAACATCATGTTGCTAGTACTCCACCCTAGTAAAAAAAATTATCATAAATGAGTATGTTATTTTGGAGAACAACACCCTAGTAAAGTCTTTTTTTACATATAAAAATAATCATAGTTTACCTAGTTGATCCCCACAACATGATCTTCTACCTAAATGACTATAGAATTAAGTGTAACTGTTTCAGTTTTTTTTTTTTTGTCAATTTTGGGCCACAATTGGCCGGCCCATTAGTCTAATTCTTACATTAAGTAGACAAAAGGTCTTGATCCCGGGTGTGATGGTGCCTGCTCTCAGTGGACTTACCTCTTGCCACTAGACTAAGGTCACTTCACACTGTTTCAGCTTCTTTTGTAGAAAGAAAATCCGAAAAAGTTCATTTAATAAATAAGTTTTCGTTTAACTGATTATAAATAAGGGAGGATTGGTTTAATATTCTAAAAAAATTATAAAATTTGAAAACTAACTCTTGTTATGAAAACTTTAAAAAATATTACATGATTCACAAACCGTAGTATCAGAGCTTAAACATTCACAAACGAACGTACAATATTACATGATTCAAAACACTATATTTGACTAACTTAGTAGATTTAAAAGAATACTAAACTCTAAGATATCAGCCTAAACCCTCACAAACGAACGTAAAAAATTGAATGATTTAAAATACTTGATTTGAATAATTTAGTTGATTTAAATATAAAAAGGTTATTTTTTAAAGTTTTTGACAAAGGGGTTAGTTTTCACAACCAAAATGTTTTTGAGATTATTTTTACAAATTTCCTCTATAAAGTTGCTAAATTCAGCAAGACAACTATTTACACTGAAATAATTACACTGATAAGTGAAAAATAACAAACCAGAAATTTCCAACAATTTTTTTTGCTAAGATTTATTTTCTATTCAGATTTTGAAAAATGGATCTTGACTAGAAATACATATGAGGGCATATATATAATATATACATGGGATGTGTGTAAAAATGTTAGCCACATTATGTATGTTAAATCTATAGACAGATAAATCACTCTAAAATAGTTCCTTTTGGAAAGAAAAACTGCCGCAAAATTTCTTTATCCGTTTTTGCTTAATTTTGTTTTATCTTATGTGGAATATAACTGCCGCAAAATTTCATCATTTATATTTGTTTTTCATTAGATTTGAAATTATTTATAATTTTAAAAACTAATTTATAAATAAAAAAATTTTATACCAAAATGTGATTTGGTGTAGGTGTAGAGTTGGAGATGCTTTAAATAGAGAAGTAAGTTCCATGGCACATAAAAAAATAAAAAAAATATCACATATATACATGGAATTCCGGTAGTTAATTCGGGTGTGTATGTATAGACAAATAGGTAAAAGGAAGAAAAAAAAAAGTAAAAGAGAGAGGGATCAAACCAAGATCACGGGCGAGAATGGCGACGGTGTATCCTTCGTGTGCGAACTTCCGAGCGACGGAGCGGCCAAGTTTTGGCCCAACTCCGACCACCGCCGCTATGCCTTTGCCGCCGGAGCTCGAACTCCCTACGTTTCTAATCATCGATCGGCTCTTACACTTATGATATGGTCTCTTTCCTTTCCTCTCCTTCTCTCTCTAAAATTGTGGATAAAAATAGAAAGATATGAAATATAAATTTGGAAATATATTAAATTGTTGTTATTGTTGTTGTCGACGTAAGCTTGCCCCCTTAACCTAGGCCACAATCTCTAAGCTAAGCTCTCTTTTCTTTCTCTATTTAATAACATTTTTTTGAGACTTGAGAGAGGGATAAAATTTTCTTGTGGACTAGATAAAATTTTGGTTGCTATATATACACATGTATCTTTGTCTTTAACATCATAAAGATTAATCTATTTTTATAAATGAATAATAACACTTGCCACAATTTTATGTCTTTAACAATAGATATGTATATATATATATATATATTTATTTATATACTTTTAATAATTTAATGTTGTCTATGTAGAAATATGTGTCTCTAGGTGAAAAATGGTGTCGAATGTATAGTGTGGTTCTTAGACAAAGAGACATGTCATGTGGAAGCAGTTTGTAGCAATTGGTTCTTACTGGTTATTTGTTAAAACTCCAGAGATGTTTCGAAATGACTAAGGTGGGCTTTTTTTTGTGAAATAAGTGGTTGAGGAATCTATTTTGTAATAATTACTCAAGAGATCGAATTTCACTATGTGTGGATTTTTGGATACTTTTTCTGTTTGGTCCTTGTAAACGGTTCAATTACTAAATATTATAGGCCTTCGGTTTTATAGGATTTTTTTCTGATACTTATTTCATTCTAATAAGAATGTATAAAAAAACTCGTGTGAGTGTTTTAATATATATATGAGAGAATTATATTTAGTGTGGTATATTATTTTTTTGACGATTTTAAAACGTAATTTTGCAATGATTGATTCATTTGACCAAATACTAATTTACTATGATATAACGCTTTATATATAAAAGAAAAACAATATTTTATATGAAATATGGAAGAAAAAGACTTGTGATTAAGATAATAATTTTTGTTAATAAAAAAGTAAACAATTTTTGTAATCCATTTTCTTCCCTTTATAGGGAATAATATTATTTCCCCTTTAGATTTTGTATACAGATTTGGCTTTTATTTTTGTCTTGCAAGTTGGACATTTGTTGCCCCCTTTCCTCTTCTGTCTACAGCTCATCGGCATATCAAACATATACATACAAAGAAAACATATGCATGCATCTTTCCTTTCTACATTTCGCCGAAGTTTCTAGATATACATATATACACACACATATATGTACATATATCATATTTATTATCATTATTTTTTGAAGTAAACACATATATATTTTTTTGAAGTTAACAGCGGAAGATTCTGATTTCGCCGACTCTTACGCATTTACATTGCACACCCCAAGGGGTCTAAAAGTAATATAAAATTATTAAAACACACATTCTCTCTTCTTTTTACTGAACTTTATACCTTCTCTTTCATCCTTTTACTCAACTTTTATTAATTTTATATTTAAACACACTCTTTTACTTTTAAACACACTCTCTAAAAGATCCAATTTAACACACTCTCTCTTTCTTTTAAACACTCTCTACTCTTTTTACTCAAATTTTATTAATTTTATATTTCAATATACCCCACAAAAACACTCTCTTAACACTCTTTTTCTTCCTTTTACAACCATTTTAATAATTTTATATTATAAAAACACCCACTTTAGACCTCTTGGAGTTACCAATGTATATGCTCTTAGGGGTGTTATTGAACCAATATTCGAAAGTCAATTTATGAGTTTTATAATCTTTAAATTTAAAATTTTGATGGCGTATGTGTGTATGAGTTTCAAAATCTTTGCAGTACACCTTGAATTTTTTTTCCAGTCATTTGTTCATTAAATTCTCAGAATTTGTTTTTTTTTGGTCAACAACTCCCAGATTTTAAGATAGAATTTAGAATTATTGATTGAATAAGAAAGGATTCTGTTTAGATTTAAACTCTATTAAAATCTATTATTGAAAATAAATTATTAACATTACTCTTGCTCATTGTATATTTAAAGCTCATTGTTCTTCCTCTTACTTTTAGAATTATCAAGATCATACTGACTTTTTCATCACATTTAGATGATATTGGATGGGTTGGTGTATAAGATCAAGATTGTGTTGTGTTGATAGATTCTCTATGGGGAGATGAGATCTACTTGGAACAACGGCAATAAGAAAGTTACAAATTCAAATATCTTGTCATTAAATATGGGACCAGAAATGGGGAAGTGATTATCCCATATCCTCCATTATTGGTCTATTTTTCTTAATCTTTCCTCGATCCTCTCTTAAGCTTAATGTTCTTAGCTAAAACAGAAGCTATGTTTCCATTATGCATTGGAGAGACTTAACTGAGTAAACCCTATATAAGCACGATCGACAGCATGTGAAGGAATCATTTGCGCAAGGTTTTTTTTTATTCAAAGGAAATGATGAACCAAGACTATCTAGGTCAATACATACTCACTTTTTTTCCCATCATTAATCGACACCATCATATAGATTTGATTTATTCACCAAAAAAAATAAATCATATAGATTTGATTCCATTAAAAGACCACATTATCTTCTTAGAAATTCAATAATGCCACGTTAAAAAGAAGACAACATTAAAAGAAAACTGATAGAAGTGATTTCTATGATCAACAATACTAGAGATGCATTACTGAATACAATAATATGTGTGTATTAGTGTATATATAATTAACTCATCATACCGCAGAGCTTTGGAGTTCGATTCTCCTCGAAACAAAACCATTGCACGTGTGACCATTTGGACCATTGAAATTCGACTCTGTTCTTTTATGTTAGATCGAGTCTTTTAGCTGATTTCATACTGAGTTGATATGCACAAATTTAGCATCCTACCCATAAGATAGTCTACAAAACCATATAGTATACTTTGTATTTTAATAGTTGATGTTTAAAGTAATGACACACCAATTAAGAAACTCAATAAATAAGACATTTTTTGTGAATTTTTAATATTAAATATTCATTTATTATTTAAATAATATTAACTCAACCAATCAAATAAAATATTGCAGAATTTAGAAAGTCACAAAAACTAAAAATTATTAAATTTTTACCTAGAAAAATGAAAACATCAACTAAATTGATATAAAAAAATTCATCTAAAACATCAACTAATATAATACAGAGAAAGTATTATACAATAGACTAAGTTATACATATATATTTTTGTAATTCAAAAGTTAAAAACTGTTTTTAGCTTTATCAAAAATAACAGTGGTCATTTAGCCATTTATAAACCCTATTATTGTTCATAACCCGTACTTACTATTCTATGAGCAACCTTATGAAAATAACATAATGTCTGGTCAATTTCATCATATTCTCGTTTACATAGAACTCTTTTTTAGCTAAAATAAATAGAGAGGGAAATGTTTTGTCTTCTGGTTTCTCTCGCACCGTCACCGAAAAAAATATTTTTATTTATTTATTTACGTGTCCTTCTGAGGTGTGTGGATGAAGTCAATAACAAACATTAATTAATTAGGTCCCAAAGAAGTTGTGATATAACGCATTTCTAACCGATTTTTTGTGTTTTATTGAGTCTTTACCGAGTCAAAGTGAATGGTTTAGAGTTTTTAGTCCTTTATTGAGTCATTTAAGATCTTATGATGCTTTTGGAGGAAAACAAGTTATTATGAGAGCATAAAAAAAGCGGTTTGAGTTTGTGTGACGTAGAGAGGTTTTTTGATGTTGGATCAAGCTTAAAGTTGAACGAAAGATGATTAATTTAGTTAACTTTCATTTGGTGGTGATTTGAAGTCGATCAGATAAGTGGAACAAAAGTTATACTAAATCTAGTGAAGACTTATTTTACTGGAACTGCCATCAAACACCCATCAAGCAGACACCCCGATGGAAGAAACCAGTCTCCAACTCCTAGTATTCTCATGTGCTGAAATATGCTGGAAACTGCCATCGGGCAGTCCTATCGGGCACCCATCAGGCATACACTCCCATTGCAGAAACCAAAATCTGTTTTTCTCTCTGCAGATTTTCATATTCGACCCGACTTAATCTGCATCGAACCTATTTCATGTTTTAGAGTAACAAAATTCTATTTTCACCCACTTTTTCAAATCATGCTTATTTTCTTAACTTTTGGCTATTGTTCTTGTAAAGCCCGCGAGTGTCGATCGACACCAATGATTTCAGGTCAGACCGGTTCGATTTAAAATCGTTTGTTTTTTGGTTGTTTAGGTTCTGAAACCCTAGGCTCATGAATAAAAAGGGAGCAATCTCTTTTCTCGTGCAGAATCAGAGGTTTTTGATAGTTTAAGAGAAAAAGTGGTTTTGAGAGAAAGGAAAGAGATTTTTCGACTGGTGGAGGTTTGAGTGAAGCGATCATCCTCTTTTCCGTGGGTTTTTGTTGCTCATTATCAATCCATTCCCAAAACTAAGGTGAGTGCGCTACCATAGCTTATCTCGGTAATGGAATTGACATTTTCCTTTATGTTGGTTGATTGTGGATTGTGTTGATGATGGAATTGGAATTGTCTCTATGATTTCGTACTGTTTTTGGTGTCTTTTGTGTTTAACTTGCAAGAGATTGAATTGACCCAGGCTAGAATCGATCCAGAGAGAAGAAGGTTCGATTCTGGCCATATGCGGCCGTGTGTCGATCGACACTAGGTGGGGTGTCGATCGACACCAATGTTATGTGTGTGTCGATCAACACCAGGTGGGGTGTCGATTGACACCAGACTTTATTCTGTTGAATTTTTGGTGATTGATTAGTGATGTTGATTGTTTTGTTGGTAATCGTTATATTCCGTATGCATGTGTGTATAGTCGTAAATGGAATGACCATCTCACTGAGTATTTATGATAATTCTCACGGAACTCGTTTTTCCATCTGATGCATGTAAAGAAAAAGTGTGATCGTAGAATCATGGCGATGATGAGATGATGATTTAGAACTTGTTTATGTGTTTTATATATCGAGTTTAGAACCTGGTTTAGGTTGCTGGTTATTTGGAATTGATGATTTGAAATGTTAGCTGGTTTAAGTTGAATTGTGTTATGAATTTATTGGATTATTGGTTAATTCTGGTTAAGTTGTTTTATTGATTTCCTCTGGTTATTGTTTGGTTTAATTGAGTTGAGAATTAATATTTATGAGACCATTAATTCGGAACTAAATGTTTAATAAAAAAAAAGGGTTATGTTGTTTCAATTCTTTATAAGCTTTGGGAGAAGAATCTCTAACTCTTCATCGCTAGAGAAGATTTCTAAACTCAATTTTATTCTTTAATACAATTATGCAATTCCTTTTATCTCTTTGCGGTTTCTCTTTGATTACCGCTGAGTAGATCCATTGTTAGGTTTTTGGGATTCAATGGAATCCATCATTGAATCAGACATAGATACGGATTTATTATTATGGTATTTTCACCAATTGTTTTTCTTTTTGTTTAGACAACTATTTCTTCAATCGTATCAGTCATTCCATCATCATTTTGCTGTTGCAAAATCACTAGGTCAGTGTCATTAAACTTTCCTTGTACACGACTCATCGAATTCACTTTTACCACGCAATTCCAAATTTTGCGAGGACTTTTAATGTATGGATATGGAAGATAACAAACTTGATCAACTTGAGACCATGTTGTTTGTACATAAGTAATTGTCGAAAGTGACATAATATATGTAGGATGAATTCAGAATAAAAATTCATACCTAAAACAAATGGTTCGAAGTTTTGGTATCTCCGTGATAAGAGCACATCCACAACGCCTCTATCACTTTTCCGGGTTCTTTTTCCAATTTTAGGGTCAAACCATTCACATTAGAAAAGTATGATCCTTAAATTCACAACTCCAGGATTTGTTCCACATTCCTATAGAAATCATCTTCATTGGATGCTTCAGAATAATTTTGGCCTCGAACACACACTTAATAATTCATTGTCTTCATGTTCGCTTCGTGACTCCGTGTGTGAAACAAATACCCTCTTGTAAAATACATTGGCCACATTCTTACTTTATTTTCTAGACCTTCCACAATATTATGAACCAAACTTGGAAAAGTTTGTTGGTGTTTCATTGCGTCCACCTATGTTGAAAAAACATGAGCATCAAACATAATAATGTATAAGGATCAAATTCATTGTCTTCATATTCGCTCCGTAACTCCGCGTGTGAAACAAATACCCTATTGTAAAATACATTGGCCACATTCTCACTTTATTTTCTAGACTTTCCACAATATTATGAACCAACTCAGAAAACTTTCTTGGTGTTTCATTGCGTCCACCTACGTTGAAAAAACATGAGCATCAAACATAATAATGTATAAGGATCAAATTATAGTAGGTTTGAGATAACATACATATTAGCGAATCCATAGATGAAAATATTCATCTCTTTTTGCTGTCACCTCATCCACAGATAATTTCGGATTTTCAAGTCGAATTTGCTTATCCAACAATATGATACATCAAACAATTATATAAGATCGTATAATTTTATCACTATCTTACAGATTATTTTTGCATCACCTTTCATGTGGCCTAAAATAGTCTATATTTCGCAACATATATGAATGCGCACATATGTAATCTCTCTCGGTAAACCAAGCTTCACTGCATTTGCCACTTAGACGACCAACTTCCATAAATATATCTGATACCGAAACATCATATATGAGTACTTTGCCTTCATCATAACGTTTTGTCCTACAAAAATATACACACTATTAGTTCTTTCGTGAGAAGTAATTTAATTACCATCAATAGTGATAAAGTATATTATTACCTTCGTTTGATAGATGTAGAAATGTGCGAGGCAAAGTAATGTTGTGAAAAATAAGATATCTTATCATTCATTTACGTTTGCACAATTGATGCTGTTGGATATCTTTTGTTCTTTGTTTTACCTTTCAAATGTTTAAAAAACCTTTCAAAAGGATACATTCACCTATATTGGACAAGACCATCAAGCTCTGCTTCGTATGGTAGGTGAATAGGTAGATGCTCCATCACATCAAAGAACGAAGGTGGGAAATTTTTTTTCCAAATTTTACAAAATCAATACAATGTTCTCCATCAACATTATGATTCAACTTTGTTCCAATGATCTACTAGTGAGGTCACGAAAAAATGCTCCAGTCCCTACAATAAGAATTTCTTTAAATACTTGCAATATATACTAGAACACAAGGTAGGTTTGTATTTATTTATACCTAATAATGCTTGATGCACATTATGTGGGAGAAGTTCAGCAAAAATAAATAAAATCAATCGTTCCATAAAAATATAGCAGTCGTGACTTCTTATTCCCGAAAACTTTTCACCAGTGATATAACGCCCTTCCCGCCCCTCCCATGGGCTTTCCATCCACTCTTAGGCCCGTGGGCCCACCATGTCCAACGGTCGATGCGTTAGTCCGGGAGGCTCTAAAGTCGTATTTACTGACCCTGCTAATCACCATGCGATCTTTCCTCGTGTTTTGACCTCACTCACACGGTACTGGAAATGACTTTCCAGTAAGTCACCCATCCTGAAACTACTCCAGCTCAAGCACGCTTAACTATGGAGTTCTCTCAAGACCTGTGACCAAAACGATAAGTGCACTTTGGTGATATAGGTAGCCAAATCAATTCTTTTAAGCCTTTCCGCATATACCGCATATGCCCTGAAATTGGGGTATCACAAGTGATGTCTGCATAACTGGCTAAATCTACTAAATAGCCATCTGGAAATTTCACGTCATTCTTCACACATTGCAATAAGGATTCTTTTCCTTTTATGATCAATCTCCAAATGGGAAATGGCCGTTTCCATAATCGTCGACATGCAGTTCTGCCCGAGCACAAAATCTTGCGATATCTTTTCTAGACTTCACTGTGTCTTTTGATCTGTCTTTAACATTCAGAACAGTGTATATGATGTTGTCGAAGAAATTTTTCTCGATATGAATGATGTCAAAATTGTGCCGTAGATTCAAATCTCTCCAGTATGGTAACTCCCAAAAATGCTTTCTTTATGCCAATTATGTTGAACCCTAAATCCGGCTGGTTTTCTTGTATGTCCATTTCCATCACAGTCAGATGTTTTAGGTGGTTGGAAATGTTGTATACGCTGATATACTTGTTCACCATTCAATGATGTAGGTGGTTCGTCGTATAAAGCATATTTTCCCTTCACAAAATTTACTTTATTCTTTCGTAATGGATGATTTGTGGCAAAAAACTTCTGTGATAATCAAACTAATATATCTTCCTACCAGCCAGTAAATAAAAAGCATTTGTATAAGCCATAGAAATAGGACACGCCAGCTTTTTATGTATCGTCCATCCCGACAACATGGTGTATACCGGAATATCACTAATCGTCCACAGTAGAACATCTATGAGATTAAAGTTTTGTTTTAATGACACATCATACGCCTCTACTCCGTAATTCTATAACCCCTGTAACTCCTCGATCAGTGGTTGGAAGAAAACATCAAGACTCCCTCGTGGATAATTCGGACCTAAATTTAGAATCGTAAGAAACAAATATTCACTGTTCATGCACATCCCTGAAGGTAAGTTGTAAGGTGTCATGGTCACAGGCCACAAAGAATGATTTTTTGACATCCCAAAATGATTAAAACCGTATGTACATAATCCGAGATACACATTTCGAGTTTCCTCCGCAAAACTCGGATACATTTCATTGAAGTTTTACTACTCTGCTGCGTTAGATGGGTAACACATTACTTCGTCTTCTGACTCGTGCTCTGTATGCCACCTCATTGATGATGCAGTCTTCTCTGATTGGTACATCTTTCTCAACCTGTCAGTGATAGGTAGATACCACATACGACTGAACGGAACTCTTTTCTGCCCCCTAGTACTAGCCTTATATCTTGGTTTTCCACCAAACTTACAAGCTCCAATTCTTGGTCTTTTTTCCAGAAAAGCATACAATTATCTACGCATACATCATAAGTGTTGAACGGTAATCCTAGCTTTCGCATCAATGTTTCTGTCTCGTAATATGAACTAGTCGCTTGATTAGGCTCAAGTAAATACTCCGTAAACAATTCCGCCCATGAATCCAGGCAAGTTTAAGCCACATTATGTTTTGTCTTGATGTTCATAAACCGAGAAGCTAATGATAACTGTGAATGACCATCATGACAACCATCATACAGTGGCGTATTTGCAACATCTAACATGTCGTAAAATTGTTTTGTCTCGTGGGTAGGTTCTTCATAAACATGATCATTTCCACTTTGATCATGTTCATTATAATCACTAAATGACACAGAACCATGAAATGCATCATGAACCATCCTAGCATAAACATTCTTGGCATCATTAATGATTTCTTGATTACCGCTACTAAAATCATCATTCCCGTAATGACTAGTAAAATCAACATTCTCGAAATGACTACTAGTTCGTGCACCAACTACATTGTTGCCTTCACCATGTTCCATCCATACATAATAGTTTTCCATGAAAATTCTACTATGTAAATGGTTTGAAACAGTTCGAGCATCTCTTAACCTAGAAGAATTTTTGCATTTGACCGAAGGGCAGTGTAACTTACCTCCACTGCTTATAGCTATGTCATGGTAAGCTGCAAATTGCATGAACTATCGGACCCCGATAAAAAAAATTTCTGGAAGATTATTCGTTCATGGATCGATTCGGTAGTACATCCATTCTCGAGATAAATCAGGCCACATTTTTTGTTCTTTTTTTTTCTCTGTTTTTTTCACTCTCTTTTTTTTTACGTTCTTTCTTTCCAAAACTTTTGTGAGTGAAGTGAGGTGAGTCTCGTTGCTTATGTAACAAAAATACTTGGGACTGATTTGCGACCACATGATAATAGTCGCATATTTGAGACTCTTTTGCGTCTAATTTGCAACTAAAAGCCAAAAGTTAGGTACCGACATAAGTTAGGTAGCCGACATGTTATTACCACTTGTGAAAGTACTTTTTGGGTTACCGACATAAACTTTTCCACTATTTTGCGACTATGAGTTTAGTCCGAAGTTTGTGACTAATGTGCAACGACGATGTATAGTCTCAAATTTGGTACTGATTTGCGGCTAAACTTACAGACCAAATTACCAGTCACAAAATAGTCACAAATGAATGACTACTTTGTGACTACATTGGTATAGTCGAATACTAGTCTCAGTTTAGTCGCTAATTAAAGACGATATTCCTACTCTTTTGTGTTGTTGTATATGTGCGACTGTTTTGTTACTGAATTTGTTGTACTCGCAAATGGGACGCAAATTAGTCCCAAAACGGTCGCAAGATTTTGTGTCCAAATAAACAGTCACATAATTTAGTCACTCATGGACTATTTTTTTTGTAGTGTTAGTCTCTGAATTAGGACTTGATCTATTCATCAAAAGTGTTATAGGTCGCTTGTTAGAACATAAGTGAGCAAATTGTCCTTAACCAATGAAAACTGATGCTAAGATGATTTGGGAACAAATCAAACCTCTTCGCTAATGCTTGTCTTCAATTCTAAGTTCAACGACAATTAGGACTTTAGGTTGCTAGATAAAGTAAGATGAACCACAACAGTGGAGTATTGATACATTTCTGTATGAATTCAAAAATGCATTAAATTGTTCTGTGAATAATTGTCTAGTTCATGATCTTTGATTTTTATTGTGATAACCCTTAAAGTCTTGACATTTTTAATCCATAAGTTTACATAGTTTAATTTCTTTCTCAGTCTCCTTATTAGTTTCAAAAATAAACAAAACTCATTTTCATTTTAGCTTAGTTTCAATCTTTGGAAATCATAGCGTAAATCTTTGTTCTTGTGGATTCAATTCCTTTATTACTACAACAACTTTTGTGCACTTACTGTAAATTGTATTGGGGTTAAAACCTGTATTATCAATATGTTTGCTATTTATGTAAAAGTTTGTATGTATCCAACAAATATAGTTGATTGGTAACACATGAGAATATAATTTGTTAGATAAAAAAACATGTAAAATGAAATGTATTCTCATGTGTTACCAATCAACTATATGTAGGAGGGATTTTAAAAATGCTATTTTTGGTATGTTTATTTATAAAAGTACTACCTCAAGTTGTCTATTTTCAAAATTGTCATTCATTAAAGATTTCAAAACCCTAAACTCTATAATCTTCACCCTTAAGATAGGATTTGACCCCTAACAAACCCTAAATCATGGACTAAACCATAAGGTAACCTAACATAATTAACCTAAACATAAATAATATATTAAATAAATAATATAATTTTACTAGTATTTTCAAAAAGACTTTGAAAATAGCATTTAAAAAAAAAAATCATTTTGGGAATATATATATATATATATATATATATATATATATATATATAGTATTGTGTTTTACGTCTAAAGTCTATATTGGGTATCAAAAATAGAGTGTAGGAAATATTAAATATATGTCCACCTCTCGGATGATCCGGTAAAGCCTACAATGGCCTTTTATAGAACTTCTCAGCCTTATGAGTTGTAGGCCATAGAGGAAAACCAAATAGATCAAAATAGGGGTGGGCAAAAATACCTCGAACCAAAAAACCAAATCAAACCGATCCGAAATTATTTGAATCGAATCCGACCTGTTTTTTGAAAAATTCTCAATAGATCTAATGTGCTTAGAACCGAAGAACCGAAACCGAATCCGAACCGAAAACTCACGGTTAACCGAAATATCCAAAAATAAATTAAGAATTTATGATTTATTTAATACTTTGTATTTCATTTTATGCTTATAGACTTTGTGTTTCAATTTGTGTTCCATTTGATGTTTTATTATGAATTTTAAACTTAAAACACTTTGCATATAATGTTTTTATGTCTCATTTTTAGTCAGACACTTAATTTGCATAGGTTTTGATTTGATTATTCAATTTATAACCGAAACTGAACTGAAACAAAACTGAATCAATTTGGAACCTCTAAAATGTGAAACCGAACCGAACCGAAACCGAACCGATCCATAACTCATTCGATTCTATATAGATTCATTTAAGCTATAATCGAAAAACCAAATATTGAATCGAAATGAAACCGAAAAATCAAATGCCCATCCATCAAACCCGCTAAACACGTTATCGAATTACAAATTATGAGAAAAAAATCCAGTAAAGAGATAAGTAATTTATAAAATTTTATTATTATTTATTTAATTGATTAAACGAAAACCAAAATAAGAGATGTTCCATCAGAAATGAACAAGACAAATAAAACCCCCAACAAACAAAAAGAAAAGAAAAGAAAAGAAAAAATCCCAAACCGAGGCCGCGTGTGAGAAAGACTCGCTTAGTTCTTTTTGCCGTGCTTGATGTGACAAGAATATTGAAGGAGAGGTGCAAAGAAATGGCTCTTAAACATCATGTGAAAATGTCCATTACACTTCTTGTCCATATTCACTACGATCTCACAACACTCTTTGTCCAATGCAAAATCGTTTTCTGCCCAACTTGAAAAAATCTGCGAGAAACATTTCTCAGCCACTTTGGATCCATCTCCGGTCAAACACTTTTCTAACTCACCAGATTGCGACACTAGAACAGACTGGAACGGAGGATTTGGAAGTCCCAGAATGTTTGGGAGTCCTGGAATGTTTGGTAGAGGTGGAAGGGTTGGAAGTCCCGGGATGTTTGGTAGAGGTGGGAGGTTTGGTAGTCCCGGAATATTTGGTAGAGGTGGGAGGAATGGTAGTCCCGGGATGTTGGGAAGACCGGGTATGGAGCCAGGAGGGGAAGGAGGAGCGTTGGGATCTGAGGAGGAGGAGGAGCAAGCCCAACCAACCTTAGAGTCACCGAAGTTGCCATTGTGGTTGGCTAGATCGGATGGCTTAGGCCACGGTTTTTGTAATCCGACGGTGGGATTTGGGAGAGAGACAAGGCATAGAAGAGCTATAATGACAATGATGCTCTTCATGGTTAAAGGCGATAATGGAAACAAACAATATATTTGAGTGAATAAAGAGAAATGAGTGAAGAATGATTCCGTTTATATATATAAGAAGATGAAGATAGAATTGGCATATACGCAAACTACGCAAACGAAATGAATATTTTGTAGCAATTATCTCTGTAAAACTGTTTAGATGCAACTATTATCAAATGAAAATAATAACTAAAAGGTGAAATTATATGTAGAATATCTTTCAGAATCATCAATTTTAACCCAACAAAAAAAGGAGAACGTTGTTGTGTATTTATGTGTTTAATGCAAAAAGATATATACAGTAAATTTCATAAACCATTTAACTAATGGATAACTTTTATATCTTTTAGAATATATTGAAAGATATTTAAAACTAAGAGTTTCGATAAGTTAATAAGTTAAATGGTAACCATCGAATACTATGATTATATCTTTTTGAAACAAATATTTGTTCTCCAACCAAATTGAATATCATACCGAAAAGCTGATTGTTATAATTGTAAGTATAATAATGAAAAACATTATTAAGAAGAAATTGGAATTCAGGTCAATCTAAATAAACACAAAGACTTGGATATATATGAAAACCATGAAAATAAATTTGATGGAGGAGGCTAACAAAAGCAGGTGATTTGCCATGCAGAAGAAAAAATCGTAATAAACTCTTTTTTTTTTTTGGGGGTCAAAAAAATAGAACTTACTTTATTAAAAATAAAAAAATCACGAAAATAAGGAAAAGAAGCATTCAAATCGTGCAACAAGAAGATCACACTAATTTTGTGACATTAATTCAAAACAACCATTTCAGTAAACGATATAACAAAAAAGAGAGAATGCACCATGGCTCAACAATTTCATTTCTTCTATCCTAACCATCTTTCAAGTCCAAAAAGTCATTCCTTTTTACGATCTCACGTAATTGAGTGGGATTGAATAAGCTTTTCTTCTCATTTGCGAATAACGCAAAACAAGCAAAAAAAAAAAATCGATTTTATTCATTAATTAAACCTAACAAAAGAGGCGTGCATCCATAAGTTATGGACGACACCAATATTGCATGACTAAACGAACCTTAACAAGACCCAAACCATTAAAGAAAAAAAAACCTAATCAAGTAAAAGAACAATGAAGGAAAAACAAAATAAAAACTAGTAGGTAACGTGACAAGTGCAACGAACAAGAGGAACAAAGAAAGGATCAGTGAAGAATCCCCAAACGACGTCGTCACATTCATTCTTCATGTTGACAATAAGACCGCAACAATGGTCACTAACTCGAAACATCCTCGTATAGAAACTCATCTCCATTTGCACCCGACACATCGTAACATGTCCCATGTTTCTCAGACAATGGTCGATATGTCCCCATCTGATGCAGCGCAGAATTAAGATAATTGTCATTTATTTGTATTTTAAATATATTGATATTTATGATGTTTATCTTTTAGGGTTTTCTAGAATATTCTATAGTATCTAGAGTTTTATTATGTTTTATTATAAATAAGCCGTTTAGGCCTTCTTTGTATTCAGTTGATTGATTAATAAAATTAAAGAGCTTTGTGCTTTTCAGAGAAAAGTATTCTCTAAGCCCTTGTTTCAGTAGATCTAGGTTGATCTCAATGAATCCAAGAAGGCTTAGATCTTAGGTATTTTCAGACTAAATAAGATCCTTGCATTATCATAGTTTCCGCTACGTCAGTTGGTATCAGAGCTAGTCTCTTTGATTTCTTAATCAGAGAACGATTCTGGTTGCCATGGTGAATGGAAGTTGCTACACTTTCGAGGACGAAAGTCCTTTTGTCGCGAGAGAAGAGATCCATGAGATCTACACAGAGATTCATGGTGATCCGATCTATGATATCTATGAAGATGAAGTTATGGTTATGGAGTTCGTCTTCAGAGAAGATACTTTTATGAATCTGATTCGTGCAAAATCCGTGCGAAATCAGATCTGCAGAAAAAGCGTGCAAAATCCGGTTCATGCAAATCTCGAGTTCGTGCAAAATCGGGTCCGTGCAAAAATCGTGCAGAATCAGGAGAAGGAGATGAAGGTGGATATTCATAAAGCTCCTATGCTGAAAACCCTATTGAAGATTCGAGGACGAATTTTTCTTGGCCGGCGAGACCTAAGGCAGCATTAGGATAATTGTCATTTATTTGTATTTTAAATATATTGATATTTATGATGTTTATCTTTTAGGGTTTTCTAGAATATTCTATAGTATCTAGGGTTTTCTTATGTTTTATTATAAATAAGCCGTTTAGGCCTTCTTTGTATTCAGTTGATTGATTAATAAAATTAAAGAGCTTTGTGCTTTTCAGAGAAGAGTATTCTCTAAACCCTTGTTTCAGTAGATCTAGGTTGATCTCAATGAATCCAGGAAGGCTTTGATCTTAGGTATTCGCAGACTAAATAAGATCCTTGCATTATCATAGCTTCCGCTACGTCACCATTTATTCTCACGATGATGATGCTCCGGATGTGGAGTTGATGGCTGACTAGGAGATGGTGACATGTCATCACTTGGCTGCAAAGGAGATGGAGACTTCTTCGGAGTTGGCGGCGGAGGAGACGGTGTATGTGGCGGCGGTGGAGATGTTTTGGGTGTTGGCGGCGGAGGAGACGGTGTAGGTGGTGGCGGTGGAGATTTTTTGGGTGTTGGCGGCGGAGGAGACGGTGTAGATGGCGGTGGAGACGATTTGGAAGTACGAGGCGGAGGAGACGGTGTAGGCGGTGGCGGTGACGTTTTGGGAGTCGGAGGCGGAGAAGACGGTGTTGCCGGCGGAGGAGACGGTTTAGGTGGTGGTGGCGACGTTTTGGGAGTCGGAGGCGAAGGAGACGGAGTTGATGGACTTGAAGGAATAGAGGGAGAAATGGAAATGGCAGGAGCAGATCCGTTGCTATAAGTACATTTCCATACTTTGGATTCTCCATAGTTATATTCATGAGAAATGCTCATAAACATTTTATTTCTTGAGATTTCCGATGGATTCGGCCATCCTTCGATGGGTTTCGGCCAAAATCTCAAGTTTTTCCCAGTGGTTGTGGTCGGAAAAGCCAGGAGGCAGAGGAAAGCTACTCCCACGAGGACGATGGACTCTTTCATGTTTTAAGGGAAAAGAAAAGATTTTGTTAGTGTGAATAACGAAATGGATGCACTTGATCGGATTATATGAATAGAAGGAAGATAGACAAAGATAATATTTCGTATCTTTTTACTATTATCTTGTAAAATATTAAAAGTTACTGTAAATAATAGTATCTTTTGAAAAATCTAAATGAATATTCTTAGACCATCTCCATTGGAGAACTTCGAATTAGTTTCTTAGAGATTTTTTTTTAATTAATTTTGCATAATTAAAATTTAAGAACTTTGGTAAGAACTTTTGATTGTGTAATCGTCTAGTGGAGAACTTCATTCGAGTTTCTTAAAAAAAAATTTAATTAATTTTAAATAATTTACAAAGGCTGTCGGAGAAAACATACCATGGCGTTTCCTGACTTCTCCGATTTTGATGCATGTAGAGATTTTAAGAACTCTATCCGACCAAATCGGCAACAGATAGAGAGCCCGAAGAGAGACGAACGGAGAAGTGAGAACCGCCGATGTTATTTCGTTTCTCTTCGCCTTTGAGGTTGAGCCGGAGCACATGTCCGAAGAAATCGCCATGAGAGAGAGAGGGAAGAGAGAGAGAACATCAATTTTGGTCGGAGAGACCACAGATTCCGATCTGGTCAGCTGGAGATTGGCTCGACGATATCGAAGAAGAAGAACACGAGAGAAAAAGAGAGAGAGAGTCGCGACTTTTGGATTTTTTTTTTGATATTTTAATTTAGTTTTAGTTAAAAATACACTAGTCTCTGAGATATCAACACGTGTCCGGCTAAGAGGTGAAAAAAAACTTCTTCTCCAAGCACCGATTCTTGCTAATTTCCTCTATTTTGTTTTAATTTTGAATTATTTTTCTCTTAAGATACACTTAAGAAACACAACAAATTCTCCAATGGAGATGGTCTTAGCGAATACGAGGGAAAATAAAATGATAATATGTATTTATTTCAGTTATTTGACTGAAAATAGTCATGCGAAATTGGCATGAATAATAGGTTAGTGATCAATAATTAAGTCTATAACATAACTTAAATCAAAATTAGGTATCTAACATTGTCACCACATAAAATTACTTTTTTGTCCTTAACCTATTTTTGAGTTTTCACTTTTGAAAAGAAAATAAAAAATAAAAAATAGTTTTTTCCCTTAATCTTTCTACATTAAATAAATAGAAATGAAAACCCTAATCATATTTTTTTTTCCCCATAGCCACACTGCTGCTTTTTCTTCTTCTTCCATTGATTATATTACAATTTACAACAGATTTTCTTCTTCTTCTATTGAGGATGATACCATCATTCTTCTTATTCTTTTCATTTTTTATATTCAATATCACAATTCACTTTTTGTTTTCTCTCTCAATTGTTTTGTCTCAACTCTTTGTAATGGATCGAAATTTGCTGTTGTGAATTAATGTTGTGTTTCTTCTCCTTTATTGATGAACTCAACATCGATATCCATTTTCTTTATCAAAATGAGACAAAATCACTAATCTCCATGAGTTCGAGATAGATTTTGTATAGTCTATCGAGCCAAATAATGCACAATCAAAAGTAAGTTTAACAACAACTATTGTCACATATACTTATAGTGAACTACTATAATAAACTATGTGTATAATCACTATCATTACTTATGATAAACTTGGTGTATGGTCCCTAATATAGTTCACTATTACTATGTATACAACTATTGTCACATATATTTATACTATGTAAATAATCTCCTATATAGTTCACTAGCACTATGTACTAAATAGCTTACATAAACCAATATAATTGTCAAATATATTCTTTTTCATCATGCGAACTATAATTCATAATAGTTGACTATGTATGTTATTCTTCTTCATTATGCAAAATTAAATAGTTGACTATGTGTGTTAATTAAGTAACTATTACAAATAGTGATATTTTCATGTAGTCAACTGTGTTATGAAATTAATAGAGTAGACAAATTATGCTATGAACTAGTTAACCATTGATTTTTAACTATTATTTGTTATGAATTAGTTGTGAAATTTCATAACAAATAATAATCGAGTTTTAATAGTTGTGAAATTAAACCTAGTGGATAAATGAATCTAATGGTTTATGAGTTCAATGGGTTGAGTTGAAATGAGTTAAAATTAAATGAGTTAGAGCATGTTTATGGGTACGTAATATGGTGAGGTAATATAAGAATTTTATATTATAAATTGTATTGGGATTATCATATTTACCCTAATTTAGTTTTGTGTTTTTTATAGTAATTATAGGTAGTAAATATTGAGGGGTTATAAATTTTTTTTTTTTTGAAATCGTAATTTTTTTGTAAATTTTATTTTCTTGAAAATGAAAAAATAGTACATTAAATAAAATATGAAATTTTGAAAACATAGTACATTAAATAAAATATGAAATTTTAAACATTCATAGAAAAAAAAGAATTTAGAACATAGATTTCAAAATTATAAACAGAAAGGAACGCTCAGTTGTAATCTAGATCATGTCCAAATTGTTGCCATATATGCTCTATCAAATTATCTTTCAATTGTTGATGCTTTCGTTTATCACGAAGTCGAGTTCGAACGCCCACCAGATCGGCATTATTTGTAGGTGATATAGATAATGAGTAATCCACATGTGAACTTATGTTTCCTTCTCCTACTTGGAATTCTGAAACATCAATGTGGGTGTTAACATCTCGTTCGTCTTCTACTATCATATTGTGGAGTATGATAGATGCTTTCATAATGTTTCCTATTTTATCCTTATCCCAATAAAGAGCCGGGTTTTTGACAATCGCAAATCGAGCATGCAGGACTCCAAATGCACGTTCAACATCATTTCGGACAACTTCTTGGTGTTGAGCAAATAAGGATGCCTTTGGACCTTGTGGAAGTGGAATAGATTGGATAAAAGTAGCTCATTTGGGATAAATACCATCTGTGAGATATTAAGTCAAATCATAGTCTCTTTCTTTGACAGAGCAATTTACTTGCGGGGCTAGGCCATTTATTATGTCATTAAAAACTGGAGAGCGATGAAGGACATTTAGATCGTTACAGATACCTAGTGCTCCAAAAAACGTGTGCCATATCCAAAGATCGTATGAAGGTACAACCTCTAAAGCGATTATGGGTTTTCCTGATCTCCGTGAAAATTATCCTTTCCAAGCGGTCGGGCAATTCTTCCACTCCCAATGCATACAATTGATGCTTCCTACCATCCCGGGAAATCTGCGTTCCTCTCCTTGACAAGAAGTTGTTGAAGATCTTCTTCTGCGGGTCTCCTTAGGTACTAATCTTTGAACAAATATATTATTCCTTTCACGAAATGTTCCAAGCACAAACGAGCTGTAGGTGCCGCGAGCCGAATGTATTCATCAACTTAATCCATAGCACTACCGTATGCCATGATACGAATTGCTGCGGTGCACTTTTGAAGTCCGGAAAGACCAAGCCTTCCGGTAGCATCTTTTTCTGTCGAAAGTATGGAACCTCATTGGAGAGTCGATCAACAATGTGCATGAACAAATGCTTGTTCATCCCAAACCACCGTCAGAATAAATGAGGTGGGTATGTTGCATCTTTTTTGAAATAATCGTTCCACAAATGCTCGTATGCGTCTTCACGATCTCTTCCAATAGGTACTGTTTTTTTCCTAGAACTGGTTGGCCTCCGATGGTCACCAGAACCATAATAGAGATTCATAAATTTTTGATTGAATTTTTTGTCAAAAATTTCATCACTAATATCCTTAATTGGTATGTCAAAAGGATTTGAAGAGGATGCCATATGTGTTTTAGATAAATTGTAAGGATAAAGAGATAATTTTTTTGGGTAAATGGTGGAGAAAGAGAACTTGTTTGAAGAAAAATAAGGAGAAGGAGAAACGTTGAGAAAAGAATAACAAAAACAAGAAGAGATAGAAGATGAGAAACACAAGCAAATGAGATAGAATACAAGAGATTTTGCTAAATACAAGAACTCAAAATATATGACATTATATACAAACTATTGTCCGGTACAAAGATTCTACAAACAAAGACATATGACAGAAAATAACAAAATATGTGACACAAAAGAACAAAAATCACATGTGAAACAAAATAACAAAAAAAGCCTACGCCTGAGCAACCTTTGTCTTCATTTCAGTTTCCACTGACCAAAACTCACATGTCATGTACCTATTAGAAAACAAAATTGAACAGAATTAGATATCATGAATCAAAGAGCTTGGCTTTCATAGTCAAATCCTTCTCCTTAATTGCCCACATGTTCTGAAATTCTAACTCATCATTGCTTTATTGGGCACACTCATTTTCCCTTTAGCCTTGGAAGCCTTAACACCGGGTGGCCTTGGCAATGGTTCATCATCTTCAAGGCAAACTGGGTGGGTTCTTGAAGACTGTGTAGAACCGGCATCAGTCTTTTTTTTTTTTTAACTCCCTTCACCTGTAGATGCACACCGTTTCTAGTCATGCCTTAGCTCCAACCAAGTGTGTTCAAAAAGGAACTTGGAGCCGTGATCATTGAAGAACAATTGCATAGCAAGCTTCTTATAATTATCTGGAACAAATCCATTTTTTTATCAGATTTTGCTACCTCATAGCAGCCTACAAACTTGCATACTTGGTCATTTATCTTCTGTCACCTCTCTTTACAGTGAATGTGGTCTCTATTTGGTGCACCAACTAGGTCAGGAGTGTTTGCAACACTAGAGTTGAAGTAAGCTGCTATGCATTTCCAAAACGCATCAGCTCTTTGCTCATTCCAAACCACTGCATCCTTGCTAGTATTCAACCAATCACTGATGAGCAGGACATCTTCTTTGGGAGTCGAATTCCTTCTTTCTTTACGGCTACGACGTCTAGGTTTATTAGGGATTGGATCATCAGAACTTACTGTCTGACTACTAAAGACAGGAACTTCAGATGATCCAAGGTCAATGGTTGGTGAAACCCCATCATACGGATTGGGTTCCAGGCTAGGGTTTCCTTGTTGACTATTTATAAGGTTCATAAAACCCGTGGAGTGAGTAAATGGAAAACCAGAATCCATAAACTTGTTGAAGAGGTTCTGATGGGTGTTTAAGGAGAAGGAAAAGCGAATATGAAAAGTAATGGCTGTGGGTTTGAAAGACCCAAAGAGAATGGTTTTAAGGATTTTGTTAAGCTACTGATTAACTAGCTAATATATAAGGACAGGTTGAGGGTTGGTTATGGTTGTAGTTTTTATTATCATTAAGGACATAATAGTATTTTTTGAATTTTTGAGAAGTTTTTATTACTTTATTAAGCCATCAGTCGGATACAAGTACATGTCTAATCTAATTCAAGTCTTTTTCGTGTTCAATCACCAATTTAAAGTATTACTTAACAATTTCTCCGTTTTCTTTTACCACCAAGCATTGATCACAAAACAATAAACAGAAAGCATTCAATAAGATAAAGTACACAGAGCAATTCTAACCAACACAACTACAACTCCCACTAAGCATTTATCAAGACAATAATTTTTTGCAATAACCAATACAATTACCAAGTTCACCTAACCAAGTTCAGCAATTAACAGAGAATGGTGATCTTAAGAAATACAATACAATTCAGAGTACAATACAATTCAGAATACATGTGATAACCAATTCCTAATAATTTTACGAAACATATTCAGAATACAACCACCAAAACAATTCGGAACACATCATAATACATTTGTTAAAAAACTCCGAATTCAATTTCAGAACACATCATAATACCATTCAGAACACATCATAAATCAAATTAAGAATCCAAAGGACAATTACCTTGCTTCGTAGATAGAAAAGGTTTGAGATTCCTCCATGGCAATTATGAATCTACCTCTTCCTGAAGAGTTCATCAATTTCCTGCAGAAATCATGTGAAAAATGCAAACATTAGCCAAATTTCAAAACCCTAATCACAACAGAAAAGACAACCGGATGTACCCACTGATTTTTTTCATAAAATTTTACACAAATTGAAGCCCAAAATCACAGGAAACAATTGAAATTGGAACAAAACAACCCTAATTTATATTCCACCGAAAATCCCCAAATTTTTTTTTACCAAACCCTAATTTTGATTTCCAAATCTCTTGGGACACTAGATCTATACAAAATCATAGGAAACAATTGAAATTAGAACTAAACAACTCTAATTTCTATTCCACCGAAAATCCCCAATTTTTTTTCACCAAACCCTAATTTCGATTACCAAATATATCAGGATACTACGTCTATGCAAAATCAGAGAAGAAATTACTTATCTTCGACTGTGGACAACACGATTTCAACAAACGATTCCATTTCAATCGTCTCTAGATGAAACAGACCGAAAGAGATCGAGCCAGATAGAGAAAGAGAGACAAAGATTGGCAGAGACGAGATTATCAAGGATTTTTGGATTTGTGTCTTCCAGAGATGAGATTGCATTTCGAGTAAGAAACACAGAGATTCAGAGAAGATCTATGGAAAATTTTCCCATAGATTCGAGAGATCGAGAGACAAGAGAGAGAGAGAGAGACACACGATGAACAAGAAGAGAGAGAGAGACACACACCCCCACTTGTGTCGATCGACACCCCTCCCAAATTACTAGAATTTGGTCTCGGGAAGTTACAATTCTCCCCCACTAATCTGGATTTGACCTCGAATCTCGCAAAACATCTACTAAAAGACTGAAAACTTGACCCCCACCTGGTCAAAATCTCTAGAGATCCTCACCCGATCCCTGAACTCGTATCTAGCTATATGCTTATTCACACGTTTCCCGACATTAACTACTCTTAACTCATTATTACACTACCTTGTTCTCATGACACATCCTTTAGCAACCAACGTACCATCTACTCATGATATACATGGAACCACTTATTCCTCTAGACTTATACTGAGACCCACCTGTCTCAAATAAATCTCTGGAGAACCACTCTCTCCAAAAGAAATGTAGGGAAACATGTTCCCCTCAAGAGACCCACACGTCTCTTGATACTTTACTAAGACACATGCGTCACAGATAAGTAAGCATCTCAGCATACTACACCGAGACCCACCCGTCATCGATAAGTATAATCTCAATACTACACTGAGACCCACCTGTCACAGGTAGATCCATCGGAGACCCACACATCTCCCCAAAACGGTAATGAGTTATTCGGGAACACTACTGTCGCTAGAGTAATAAATTCCAAAAAATCTATAAACATCTATGACTAGATCTGCTCTACGCGGCTAAACTCGATATTTCCCACCCGGAAAATCATCCAAAACATGACCCACACTGGTCAACCAAACATAACGCTTATAAGAATCACACATCTTATAATAACACATGAAATTAAATAAGGAACTCCATCTTATAAATTTCCAAAAATGTATATCGTTACAACGAAACGAAAAATACATGAAACAAAATGACAAAAGCCAACATGCTAATACAAAATCTGGAACCACAAAGATAAAAGTAAGCTCAAGTTGTGACCTGCTTGTTAAACCACTTCCTGAACTTTAACTTCAACTTCATCTTTGTCTCTGGCTCCCAAGTCTCATCCCCTGTACCGCTATATTCGCACAAGACTCTCAGCAACGGTATCCTCTTCCGGTGCAGGACCTTCTCTCTCCTCTCGAGAATCTTCACAGGAACTGTCAGAACTGTCAAATCAGGCTGTAGATCCTCCTGAATATTAGCCACTAACTCCTCCGACTCATGGAGGCACTTCCTGAACATAGGCACATGGAACACCTTATGAAATGCCTTCATGATCGGAGGTAACTCTAACTGGTATGCCACCTGTCCAACTCGCTCCACTACCGGGAACGAACCCATAAACCGCAGAGTTAGTTGTTCTCTGCTATAAATCCGTTAGGACCCCTCTACATAGCCATCTTGAGATACACACGATCTCCAATTGCAAACTCAAGCTCTCTTCGCTGCTTATCGGTATAACTCCTCTGCCGATCCTGAGCCTCCTTCATGTTGAGCTTTAAAACACGAATCTTCTCCGTCGTTTCCTGAACATAGGTGATATGCTCAAATTAACCCTAAGATACTCTCTCAAATTAAAAGATCAATTGCAGTATATAGGGATCAAATCCACAGGAAATCAGTTGCACAATAGACTAATTAATTCGGATTAAACTAAGCAGAAATAGTGAGAATGCAAAAACAAGTAAACAAAGTGAGCATGATGAACTGTTGTAAAGATCAATTAAAAAGAATCTAGGCACATGGAAATCGCAGATGAATAAGATATGCAGACGATAAATAAAAGATAGGATTATGACGCACAGTTCTTAAACATGAACACGATTATAAACATCTAGAACTTCTGGGCAAAAACGGAAAACTTCCGAAAAGTGACTTTCTGTGTTCGCGCAGGGTGTCGATCGACACCCAGGGATGGTATTGATCGACACCAGTCTCTGTAATCCATTCTTTACTTGCATTTTTGATGTCTTCTTCCGTAATGCTCCAAAACTCCCAGTAAACATCTTTTATGCTCCAAACGTTTAGAAACCTGTAAAGACACTAAAAAAAACACAAAACAAACCAAAGACTCTAGATATTAGACTTATATCATGGCCAAAACAGGTAAAATCCATGATATATCAACTCCCCCAGACTTAGCTTTTTGCTTTTCCCTAAGCAAAACAGTTATTATTACCCCTGTAGGAACCACATACCTTGCAAAGCTAATCCGGTGATACTTCGATGTTTCCATAGAAGTATAACAATCCTCCAGATTGAATCCAAACTCCTTAGAGAATCTCAGTCTTTCAGTCGCAAACCCCTTTAGTTAATTAGGTGTGGTTTCATCAAGGGAATATCGATCGCTGGACCTTCTAGATTCTTTCGCATCCTTGAACACTTTCTTGCGTTTCACCCTCTCTCTTCCCTCCGAAACTGTATCCAATTAAGGATATCATAGAGATGCATTGCCCATTTTGGAACTTTTTGATTCATGATTTTTCTGATTTTCGGACTTGCACTTTTCTGCTTGAACTACACTTTTCTTTAGACTTTTTTATTAGATCCTTGGCATCTCTATGACTTCACTAGATCAGCGCTCACTACTATTTTTCTAGTGGAGACAGGGTCATGAGGCTTTTGATTTTTGATCTAGGACAGTTGAATTCATCATTTGGGAAGAAGTTTCAAGAGCGGTCTGTCCTCGCTTTCAAGTGTTTAGTAGATGAATCAAATCTTGCGATTTCCAATGCCCAAGACAAGAAATTAGAGATTCATTAGGGAGGGGTCTGCAACGTCTTTTTGGCGTTCTCCAGAAATCTGAACTCGCTCCGTTAAACCGATCTACTCCCAGTTACCCACCTTGTAAAACCAATTAAATCGCCCTGAAATGGTCCTTGAGTGTTGTTCAAAGCAAGTAGAAAGGGGAGTTTTGACCCGAATAAAACAATTTTTTTTGAAAAACACCATAAAAACTCAAAAGAAAACACAATGTTAGCAACTACCTCCCCCAGACTTAAACAACACTGTCCCCAGTGTTATTAAGCCGGAAGAAGGTGAATAAAATAGATAGAAATCGAAATAAATTGAAAAACGAATGATTTTGTTACCTGTTGTGGTTGGTGTCGATCGACACTGGCAAGGGTGTCGATCGACACCCATGATTTTCACCCGATCGACCAGATGGTCGATCCACTGTTCATCCGCAAATTTTTATTTTTATTTTTTTTCAATAAAATCTGTAACACTTAAACTAAACTGAAAGTTAGTAATAAAATAAATTTAATGAAAATAAAATACTTACTAATGGGTTGCCTCCCACTCAGCGCTTGTTTTTAGTCCGTTAGCTATACTGTTTTGAGGAACTAGATATCTGGAGGATCTGCACTCTTTCATGGAATGATTCCATGTAAAAGTTTCTGCGTTTTCTGCACCATCTCCTGGATAAATCCATCTCCCTTCTCTTTCAGCTCTTGAGGAATGATAATTCGCAGTTTCGCGAACGGTTTAGAAGTCCTTTTACGCTCCTTAGGAATTCCTACAAAATCATCAAAAAAAAACCCAAGCTTTCGAGAAACTCGTTGCTTGCATGAGCGCGTAATAGCCTTGTGAAGTTTTAAATAATGATTTAAATCAGGAGAGTGAGAAATAAGTTCAGGAAACGCGTACCTTTCTTCTTTAGGATGATCGTGGGCGGGGAATTGTGGAATTATCTGTTTAGCAACAGATGAAGGACCGGATTCTATCTTCTGGATTGAAGCTTCATCCTCTAGAATTTCCACAGAGAATGTTTGACCATCAATGGTGGATCTTCTCCTTGTGTTCCACATGTCAAAGTCCATGACAATATCGCCTAGATCAAGCTTGACCTTTCCTTCCCTCACATCTATCTGAGCACCAGCAGTAGCTAAGAACGATCTTCCAAAAATCAGAGGATCTTCAGGCTCATCATCACACTCCAAAACCACAAAATCCACAGGAATTATGTGATCCCGAATCTTAATAGGCACATCCTCTAGAATTCCTTTTGGGAATCTCCTGGACCGATCAGCTAGGAGAAGAGACATCCTAGTAGCCTTGAAGCTTGTCATCCCAAGTCTGATAGCAACAGATAATGGCATCAAGTTGATACCGGATCCCAAATCACAAAGAGAATGAGGAAACTTCCCTGTCGAGATTGAACAATAAAGCACAAAGTTTCCTGGATCTGGTAGCTTGACAGGAATCCTGCTCTGAATCATAGCGCTAACTTCTTAAGAAACCACCACGTCCTTCTTCTTCTTGTTCGAAACTGGAGTTGTGTTCAAGAGAATAGCTCTTATATCTTTAGTCAACAAGGCTCCTTCCTCAGGACTAACTCCATTCGCAACCATCCTCTTAACATATCTTCTAATCACCAAAGAAAGCTTAATCGCGTCTACAAAAGGCATTTTAGCAATGATCTTATCAACCATCTTCTTGCACAAGGCCTCCTCGGGCTCTTGCTTGCTCTTTCTAGCTCTGGGGAATGGCAACTTCGGCTTGTGGGCGATTTCTTCGATGGATTGAGACGTTTTGCGAATCTTTGGATCGGCATGGGCAGGGTGTCGAGCGACGCTACCCTGGTGTCGCTCAACACCTACTTCACATATCGGTTCTTCGTGGATCTGAGCATCGAGCAATTCTTCTATTTCTTCAAGTGTCGATCGACACTAGCTCTGTATTTCTAAAAATCGCTTCGAACTCGTCAAAAAAATTCTCCTCGTCCACCCGAATGGCATTGCAAGCTCGCTTAAGGTTCATGTCAGTCTTCGCAGAAAGATAACCCTCTTGTCTTTTGATAGATTCTGCACTTTGAGCCACTTGAACGTCTAGCTTCTTGACATGAGTGCTTAATGCCTCAAGTTTACCTTTCAAATCCTGATAAATGGCATCTATCTTCTGGTTCAAGTTCCAGTCATCTTTTGCTGTCCTTCTAGAATCTGCTCAAACATATCCTCCATATTGCTTTCTGATGACGGAGGAGAAGGCTTCTGATAAGATGAGGAACCATAGTTCATGTTGAAGTTGCTGCTCTGATATGGCTTTGAACCATAGCCTTGCTGATTTCTGTAGTTCACATCCTCCTCTGCAGTCTCAACCTCTTGAGAAAAGCTAACCGTCTTCTTTCTAGCTACAAGACTATGCATTGAATCAAGCTTCCTAGTGACTTCCATAAATTGGTTACCACTGACGTCTTGCTTCTGCTGCTCCTCTCATAGTTCAAGTTCTTTGCACTGTTGCTGTTAGCCAAGTTCTCGATCAGTCTCAAGGCTGTTTCTGGCGAATTTATCATGAAGTTCCTATAGCTTGCTGCATCCAAAGTTACTGCATATCTCAATGCAATCCCTCTGTCGAAGATGTTTAGCAGCTCAACATCTGTGAAGCCGTGATGGGGGAAGTGTAGGGGTTAAATCTCCCCTAGAAGAATCGATAAGCCTAAAACGACGTCGTATTCGCCAAATCGGCCCAGCAGTCAAAGCCCAGAAGACGAAGGCCCGTTAAAGGCCCATCACTATTTGCTTCAACCGAATTGTATTTCTATAAATAAGCATGTACCCCCCTCATTTGAGGGGATCCGATTTTCTGAGTGATAGTAAGAAAAAAATAGCTCTGATCTTGATAAATAAGAACAACTTCTGAAAACCCTAATTCGCAATCTTCTCTAAGTGTTTGAAACCCTAAAGAAGCTCTATTTCGTAGAATCTTCACAATTTCTATTGTACGATTTTCCAGCACGCACAATTTGGCGCTAGAAAGAGGGGGTTACTCGCAACACTAGCTTCATACATGAAACAAACGCTTAGACGAATTCGCCAAGATGTCAATAACGAACCCGCAACCGAAGGTGGTTCAGTTCCAAGGGAGCTCGCCGAGAGTGGGCAGGCAAACGCAAGCAGCCAGTCCGCATTGGAGGCGGAAGCAGGCAGATCTGTCCCTACAGGAAACCAAGCGACCGCCAATACCAACTTGGCCGACCCGGCAACACCGGCCGCTTTCGATCAGCTCAAAGCAATGCTCGAGCAGTTGCTCAAGCAATCGCAGAACCAGGAAACCATCAACAACAACCTTACCGCCGAAATCAAAGCGTTGTCGACAACTTGTCAGTCCCAAGGCCTACCTCGCGAAGATCATACGCCTCTCAGAGACGGGGCCGTCCTCGTCACAGATGCAACTGGAGGTCTAGTTGCAGTCGCAGACGATCTTGAAAGACGCGAATTGGGAACCACTCGACCAAGTCGGGATGAGGGCGAAATCGCAGAGAATGCGCGATGGATGGAGCAGGCCGAAGCCCCGACCAATCGCGGAGCTATCACTTCACAGCAAAGGGAGATGGACGAGCTGAAAGTCATCATGCAGCAGACAGCTCGCGATCTTAAGGACATGAGGTCACAGGTCCATCGCGCCACCAGCAAGGCGCCAGAAATCGACCGCGTCCTCGAAGAAGCTCGCACTACTCCTTTCACTGCGCGAATAACGAAGGCGCGTCTATCTGATCCGGGGAAGCTCAGGCCTCTAATTTATGATGGAAAGGGCGACCCCACAGAGCACATTAGGGCTTTCTCTATCGCTATGGGGCGAGCCAATTTTCGACTCGACGAAATCGACGTTGGTTGCTGCCTCCTCTTCCTGGAGCACCTCAAGGGGGCAGCTCTCTATTGGTTCACGGGAATGAAAAAGAATTCAATCGATAGCTTCGCGTAGCTCTCAGAAGCGTTCCTAAAGCAATACGCGATCTTAATCAAGCGCAGGATGTCCGAGGCTGATCTCTACACCATTTCGCAAGCGGCTAGCGAACCCTTGGGAGTTTTCATCGAACTCTTTAAGGTGATGCGTACTCAGGTGAAGGGGATTGACGACTAGTCCGCACTGAGCGCGCTTCGAAAAGCCCTGTGGTACGACTCGGATTTCCAAAAAGAGATGACGATCAACGAGCCCTTGTCTATTCAAGATGCGCTTCATCGCGCCAACGGCTTCGCAAAAAGCAAGGATAAAACCAGAGCGTTGGGCCAGAAGTACGGGAAGGCCAAAGTTCCCAATCCGCGAGAAGCCCCAGCTGCAACAAAAAAGAAGCCAGGCAACTTCGTGCAGCACGAGGGAGGTTTTAAGGGTGCCCATAACTACCAGGTGGACTCGCACGGCTTTGGTCGAGGAAGGGGGCGAGGTCGCGGAAATGGCACTCTGGGTCGTAATAACGGCAATACGTGGATTAGGAACTTGCCTTACGACGAATCCGCATATTGCGACTTGCACAAAATGGTCGGACATTCGACGACTAACTGCTGAGTGCTCGGTATGCGACTCGCAGCGAAGCTAGCCGCCGGAGATCTCAGAGGAAATATAAGTGTTAACGATTTTCAGCTCGAGCAGTTCGACGATGCAAGAGAAGGAGACAGTCCGTCTGTGGACAATAGCAAGAATAACAAACGGGACAGGCGGAATAACGACGAGGTCCACCTCGGCCGGCAAAACAATAGTGATGGCCGAAGCGGCTTGAAATAAAAAGTCTGCAACATGATCATGGGCAACTCGCACTATTGTTCAAATACAATCTCGTCAATCAAGGCCTATCAAAGACGAGCTGAGGTAGGAGCGAACAAACCCGTGCTGTCCAAGTTCCCAAACGATGTCATCCAGTTCGAAGAAAATGAGATCGATGATATCGACAAACCTCACGACGACCCGCTTGTCATCCGACTTGCCGTCGCAGGATCTGACACGGGTCGCGTTTTGATCGATACTAGAAGCACAGTCGACATCATTTTCATTGATGCTCTTAAGCGTATGGAAATCGACCTCGCTCAAGTCGAATCCTATCCCAAACCTTTGACCGGATTCAATGGCGAGACGACAATGACACTCAGAACGATCAAACTTCCAGTATGTGCGGAAGGAGTAACAAAAATAGTGCAGTTCGCGGTATCGGACAACCCGGCTATTTACAACGTGATAATGGGAACCCCTTGGCACAATTCGATGCGCGCCGTCGCCTCGACGTACCATCTCTGCCTTAAGTTTCCAACAAAAATCGGGATTAAAACAATCAGAGGGAGGTAGTCAGTGTCGCGGTCTTGCTTCATGACCGCGCACAAACTAAGAAATCAGGCGACAGTGCCCATTCCGAGCGAGCCGCGAAAAAAGCTTAAAACAGACAGGGAGCCCGTCAAGGAAATTTCGCACGTTTTGTAGCAACTACAGATCGCGGAAGCCGCCGAAGAGGAATGTGCGGGTCCGACATGCGAACCCGTCATATCGGTTTGCATTGACGACAAGTTCCCGGATAAGTGCGTGGAGATTGGTGCAACGCTTGATGAAATTGTCAGGCTCGAACTCGTCAGCTTCCTTAAGAGGAACGTTAGCACTTTCGCATGGGCCGCAGAGGGTATGCCCGGGATCGATATCGGCATCATCAGTCACGAGTTGAATGTAGACTCGACTTTCAAACCCATAAAACAGAAGCGAAGGTGACTCGGGCCGGACAGAGTTTGCGAGCCGGTTCGATCGCCGCAGTCAGATATCCGGCTTGGCTCGCAAATCCAGTTGTCGTGAAGAAGAAGAGTGGCAAGTGGCGAGTCTGTGTGGCAAGGCATGCCCAAAAGACAGTTTCCCTCTTCCTCATATCGACCGCCTCGTCGAGTCGACATCCGGGAACAAGCTGCTATCATTTATGGACGCGTTCTCTGGCTACAATCAAATTTTTATGCATCCCGGCGATCGCGATAAAACATCTTTCATTACAGATCGCGGGATCTATTGCTATAAGGTCATGTCATTCGGCCTTAAGAACGCTAGGGCTACTTATCAGCGATTGGTGAACAGGATGTTCAAGGACTCCTCGGCAAGACAATGGAGGTCTACATAGACGATATGCTTGTCAAATCGCTCGAAGAAAAAGACCATGTCGGCCACCTCGCAGAATGCTTTGTGCTGATAAACAATTATAACATTAAGCTGAATCCAGCTAAGTGTCGTTTTGGCGGAACGTCAGGCGAGTTCCTCGGCTATATGGTTACGTCCATGCGCTAATCCAGATGGCCTCGCCTAAAACAAAAAGGGAAGTACAACGATTGACAGGAAGAGTCGCAGCATTGAACAGATTCATCTCGCGCTCTACTGACAAATGCTTGCCTTTCTACAAAACGCTTAAGGATATGATGGGGCCGGCTCGACAGGCCTTCGAGTGGACAGAAAAATGCGAAGAAGCCTTCCAGAGATTGAAGCAATATCTCGCGACTCCGCCTGTTTTGACCAAACCCGTAACTGACGAACCGCTCTACCTTTACATTGCGGTCTTCGCCTCGGCAGTTAGTGGGGTTCTAATTCGCGAAGACGGCACAGAGCAGAAGCCAGTTTTCTACATCAGTAAATCCTTAACCGATGCAGAAACAAGATATCCCTTGACCGAGAAATTAGCACTCGCGGTTATTACGTCGGCTCGCAAACTCCGACCTTATTTCCAATCGCATTCGATCGTGCTTCTTAGTACCTTTCCGCTACGAGCTGTTCTCCAAAGCCCTACTCAGTCTAGGCGACTCGCAAAGTGGGCAATCGAATTAAGCGAGTTCGATATCGAGTATCGAAGTAAAACGACAATCAAGGCACAAGTGTTGGCCGATTTTCTAATCGAACTACAGGAGGCGACGACCTCGTCAGAGAGCGATAATAAGGACTCATCCCAAATCTGGCAGTTACATGTCGACAGCTCGTCATCTAAGCATGGATCGGGAGTAGGCATTCGACTGTCGTCTCCAGACGGAGAATCTCTGGAACAGTCATTCCGCCTTGGCTTCAGAGCATCGAACAATGAGGCAGAATACGAGGCCTTACTCGCGGGTCTCCGATTGGCTAAAGCTCTTAATATGACAAGCATAGAAGCCTTTTGCGACTCGCAACTCGTCGTCAATCAGTTCAACGGCGAATACGCAACAAAAGACGAACGCATGGAGGCATACCTCGCACTCGTCAAGACGTTGACGGCGAATTTTGAGTTCTTTACTTTAACAAGAATTCCAAGGGCAGAGAACTCGCAAGCTGATGCCCTCGCTTCACCCGGCTCATCGGCGCAGGCCGACAAAGATCTTCAAAGAATAGTCCGGGTTGAGTTCATCAAAAAGTCAAGTATCGAACTCGCCAGGGAGGTCAACGTACTGATGAGATCTCAAGCCACAAAGCGAAGGGCGGATCCTAACAACAGCTCGCCCACTCGCCCCTCGACAGATCCGATGGATCTCGACGAGCCCGCCGTAGTCTGGGCAGACGAAACAACGGATGTAATGGCAGGAAACAACAGGCTAGACCCTGGCAATACGAATTTTAACCATGGTCTTCTCCCCGAACATCTCGATGAAATGCCAGAGGACGCTTACCCGAATAGCGAGGAGCCGCCACGAAATCGCCAACATTCCCATTGACGACGAGACTACAGTTTATGGTTGTGATACTAAGTGGATGGCTGACATTCGTGGGTATCTTGCAGACGGCAAAGTGTCTGAAGACAAATGGGCGGCTCGCAAGCTAAAGGCGCAATCATCGCGTTTCATTCTGTTCCACGGGGAAGTCTTCAAGTGGCGACTGTCCAGACCACTCCTCGTCTGCGTCGAGGGTGAAGCAGCTCGCAAGATAATGCACGAAGTCCATAGCGGATCCTGCGGAAACCATTCGGGAGGTCGCTCACTCGCCATTCGAATTAAACGACATGGATATTTCTTGCCAACAATGATCAAAAACTGCGAGCTGTTCGCGACAAAATGCGAGAAATGTCAACGCCATGGTCCCTTCATCCATCTATCTACGGAGTTTTTGAGCTTGGTCACCTCGCCTTATCCCTTCATGAGGTAGGCAATGGACATCGTCGGACCGCTCCACCCATCTCGGCAGAAGCGATATCTGTTAGTCCTGACGGATTATTTTTCAAAGTGGATAGAGGCGGAGGCATTCAGATCGATCAAGGACAAACATGTCGAAAACTTCGTCTGGAAGAATATCATTTGTCGACACGGCGTGCCCTACGAGATAGTGACTGACAACGGTTAGCAGTTCATCTCCAAGCAATTCAAACTTTTCTGCGACAAATGGAAGATAAAAGTCAGCAAGTCGACACCTCGCTGCCCACAAGACAACGGTCAGGCGGAAGCCTCGAACAAATAGTTATTCACGGGCTTAACACTCGACTCGATGCTAAGAAGGGTCGTTGGGCAGATGAACTCAAAGGCGTTTTATGGTCTTATCGAACCACACCTCGTCGCGCTACGGGCGAGACACCTTTCGTCCTCGTCTACAGAACAGAATGTGTAATTCCTCCCGAGGTCCATTTCCCAGGAGTTCGTCGACGATTGCTTCCCGAACAGGAAAGTCTCAATCATCTCCTCATGCTCGATGAACTCGACCTCATCAACGAAAGGCGGGACCGAGCTCTTATAAAAATGACCAAATATCAAATTGTCGCGGCCAAGTATTACAACTCTAAAGTGCGAGTTCCACGAAGGAGGCCTCGTCCTTCGCGGGGTTTTTCAGAATACGGCCGAGATAAATGCCGGCAAGCTCGGCGCTCACTGGGAAGGACCTTACCAGATCACAAAGGTAGTCCGTCCAGGCGTCTACGAAATCGCTAACATGAAAGGCGAGATGATCCCGCGTTCCTGGAATGTGCGATATCTAAAAATGTACTACTGCTAAAAAATACTAAGTCATTTGACTTGAACTACGGCGCGACTTGATCCCTTCACAGGGTACGTAGGCAGCTCGTTTTCGAACGAGTTCAGTTGCCCCCTATTCGAAAAAAGGGGGGGAGTGGGTCCGTATATTCATACTCCCAGTCACGGCGTAACAAACTAAGGTTGTTAAAACTCGATCAATTCGCAAATGACTTAAATGTCTAAGCGCGAGAGTTGTCAAAACTCGATCAATTCGCAAACGACTTAAATGTCTAAACGCGACAGTTGTTACAACTCGATCAGCTCGCTAAACGACTTAACTGTCTACACGCGAGTCGATCAATTCGCAAACGACTTAAATGTCTAAACGCGACAGTTATTACAACTCGATCAGCTCGCCAAACGACTTAACTGTCTACACGCGACTCGATCAATTCGCAAACGACTTAAATGTCTAAACGCGACAGTTGTTATAACTCGATCAGCTCGCTAAACGACTTAACTGTCTACACGCGAGTCGATCAATTCGCAAACGACTTAAATATCTAAGCGCGAGAATTGTCAAAACTCGATCAATTCACAAACGACTTAAATGTCTAAACGCGACAGTTGTTACAACTCGATCAGCTCGCTAAACGACTTAACTGTCTACACGCGAGTCGATCAATTCACAAACGACTTAAATGTTTAAACGCGACAGTTATTACAACTCGATCAGCTCGCCAAACGACTTAACTGTCTACACGCGACTCGACCAATTCGCAAACAACTTAAATGTCTAAACGTGACAGTTGTTATAACTCGATCAGCTCGCTAAACGACTTAATTGTCTACACGCAAGTCGATCAATTCGCAAACGACTTAATTGTCTACACGCGACTCGTCGTCATTACTGACCATAATGACGATCTAAAACACTTCATCGCGAAGTTAACCCATACATCCAAAGTGGATAAAGCGCGCTATATAAATTTAGAGTTCATCACTGGAGCGGATGTATTCAGTGGAATACGACCGTAAACCAGGATGTTCATCTCGCGAACCCAGTTATACTTAACACTGGTCGAACTTGGCAAACATAATCTGGTTAGAGATTGTTATCGGGTAAGATATTCCTGGGAATATCTATACTCCAAAATTTGCTTCAAGTAAACAAACTATAACAGGCCTAGCTGGCGAGCTATAACAGGCCTCGCCAAACATGGCAAATTTTGCGGCAACACTTTTAGTGTTTTGCCCTTAAGCGTCTTAAAACCGCGTCGCCCTTACGCGTCTTAAAACCGCATCGCGACTAAGCGTCTTAAAAACGCATCGCAACTAAGCGTCTTAAAACCGCATCGCCTCTAAGCGTCTTAAAATCGCATCGTCGCTTAGCTTCCTAAAACCGCCTCGCCGATAAGTGCGGTTCGTCGTTATCTTCAACAACACATCGTCGCTGGGTTCGTCGACAACGAAATCGAATCCTCGCCAATAGGCTCTTTGAAAAAACAACGAATAATCACAACAGGTCTCGCCAAAAACGGCGAATCTAAAAACAATAAAGCATGTCGCAAGAAATCCGAATTCTTTATATTTGGGTTCGACCAACCAGGCAGATAAAATGTCACAGGTTGGATAAAGCCGTCCAGGCATCGAAACAAAAAACAAGTCCTAAACCTTAGCAAAAACAAAAAGAAAAATCCTAAAAATCTATTAAAAAAGTTTGGATTAGGCGACCAGCTCGCCCTCTTCGACACCTTTATCCTTGATCTGAGCATCAGCGCCAGCCGAACCCTCCAACTCACCACCTTCCATTGCCATTTCACCGCCAGCCGGTGCGGAAGGTACATCCGAACTCGCAACATCGCCAGTCTTAGGATCCTTTTCTAGTGGAGTCGGCTCGCGCTGAAGTTTGGTTGCCACAGTTTGATCGGGATCAACAGTCTTGTCCGTCTCGCCCGAATCGCTGTAGCTCAACTCCTCGCTCGCGCTTCGTAGCCGCATACCCAAGGAGTCGTCGTTAGAGCCAAAAGCTACATTGATACCAACAGACTTAGCGCTAACTTCGACTAGCGGAGAAACAACGATATCCGCTACATTAATGGGGGCGACATAGTTCATACCTAGAATCTTCCGCAACTCGTCGGACATCTCGTCGAAGACATCGTAGGCAGAACCCAACGTTGCCTTGTTCTCGACTAGAAGAGCGCATTCAGCGATGGGGTCAAAAGGCTCTTCAGCGTTCTCCAGGTCGTCGAAGAGCTGTAGGTTGGAGTCCGCTTGCGAGAGAAGGACCATCTTCCTTATCGGCTTTTTCATCATTCGACAAAAAAGCTCGTTAGCGCGGTCCTGTTTGGCTTGAACTTCTGCAGCCGCGGATCGCCTCGCGGATGAAGCTGCCGTTTCGAGATCCCTCTCGTGACTCGCTTTCAGAGCAAGCAATTCTGCCTCCAGCTTGGCAGCTATGAAGATGAACGCCCAGATCGTCATTGCTCTTCTTATAGGCGTCTCGCTCAGCAGCGAGTTCGCTTATTTCCACTGCGAGCCGCTTCTTCTCGGCTTCTTCCTTCTTCCTCGCCTCGTCAATCAAGGCCTTCCTAGCCCTTGCCTCTTGATCATACGCTATGACCATCCTGTTGCAGTGAGCGATAGCCTGCGGAAGAGTTGGAAATATGAGAAATGAAGCGAGACGGAACAGAGAATAATGAGAATTTACCTTAGCCTGGCGAGACGCAAATTCCTAGTAAAGCTCGCTCTTTACCAGCATTTCCGGGATCGGCATGTTATCACCCGGATATGTAACCTTAGCCATTAAGGCAGCTGCGGCTAAAGGATCGTCGTACAGCTCGACAGACTTTCCAGATCGCGGACCTGGAGGATCGGCCTCGCCTCGAGGCAGAGTCGGCAGCTCGCGACGAGTCTTTTTATCGCCGGTTTTTCCCTTGCCTTTCTCGGAGGCAGTGTGTTTTCTTTTGCGAGTCAGCTGGTGCTCAGACTCGGCAAGCTCGTCCATAACGGTAATTGGCAGTGAAGGAATAACAGCCAATGTACCACTCATACCTGCAGCCACCGCTTCGTCATCCTTCGCGGTAAGGATATCTTCTTTGGCTACGCTCCGCTCTGACATCTCAGCAACAGGAGCAGCTGGTTTCGGCTCAGCTTTTCTCTTGGCCTTCTTCTCAGCCTTCTTCTTGGCGATATCACGGAAAGTTGGCCTTTCTGGCATGATATCGAAGTCGTCGGACTCGCTTCGATTCGGAAAATCTTCTTTGTCGACTAGAGCAAACTCGCGAGCTCGAATGACTCTCTGAAGATGAAAATGCCGCTCCCAAAGACACTTCCTAGCCTTTAACTTGTTGAACAGATCGTCAATTCCGGGAACTGGGGTAAGTAGCGGTCTGGGAGCTATAAAAACAATTAACTGAAAGTTAAGACAAAGCATAAGGAGACGGCTCGCGCGATAAACATCAAGAAAATCTACCAAGTGTTCCCCACTTCGCCACCGCCAGGTGTTCTTCTTCAACAGACGCACTTGACATCGGCATGAAGAAAAAATATTTGCGCCAACTGTGGTCTTTGTTTGGAAAGTTATCCAGAACTTTGTACAAGGAGCGACTCGCCAGATTATACAACCTCTTGCCGCTCGGGTCGGCATGCTTGCGGAACTCAAGAAAATTATGAAGATGACGAACCCCGATGGGTTCGCCACATTAGGCAGCTCGAGTCAGAAGCCCGACCAATTGACGAACTCCTCTGGTATTGATCAGCGCGAGCGCGATTGTATGAACCCACATGTACCGCAGATTCAGCGCAGGAATGGGGAACGTGAGATAGCAGCCCCTAAACCAGCATTCGTACGCAGTAAACGTGCCGACTGGCGGGTCGTCTTCTCGCAGCTCGGCAGTCGGTACGATCATCTCGACCGCATCGGAGATTCCGCATTCTGCATGAAGGATATCCAGCGACTCCTTGTCGCACCATGAAGAGCCTGGAGGCGGACGCTCCTTTCGTCTCGACTTCGGCTAGTCCGGATCCGATCCAGGCTTACAATCTCTCTGCTTCTACGAGAGGATTGTACTCCCAAGCACATTCTTCGATCTTTACTCGAGGAGGCGGCTCGGCAGGGCTAAGCGACTCATCGCGGAGATATGGAATTTCCACGACTAGCCTCTGCTCATTAATAGCAGAATCCTCGCCAATTTGCGAAGGGTGCGAAGTCCCAACTCCTTCTTGGAAATCAGGTCGTGGAACTCGCACGGGTGAAGCAATCTCCCTCGTCTCGCGACTTTGTCTTAAGACAGAAGAGGGATAAGAAAACAGTTCGGCAAGAGGAGAATGACCACCAACTCGATCCTCTCGATAAGATGCACTCGTCTCCTCGCGATCAGACGTACTCGCGTTCTCGTATCCAAAAAACCGACCACAGCTCGAACTCGCATCAACGATCGATTCGCTGTTAGCGGAATACGCCCATATCAGTTTTTCTTTCTCGGCGGGCTTGGCAGATCTCGATAACTTGATCGAATTTGTTGACGACATTATTTTCGTAGAATCTTAAAGAAAGAATGTTCGAATCTCCTCAAAAACACGACGGCGGCGATGAAGAACACGGCGGCGGCGAAGTGATGGGACGGCAGAAAACTTAACGAAAACTTGAAAGAAAAACGAGAGAAGAGAGAGAGAGAGCAAACCTGTTTTCGGAGAAATGAGAGTTATGGGAAGTCTCTGAGGAGCATCGCTCCTTATAAAGGCATTTGTGACGATTCGAGTTTCGAGTTGGGGCCTCATTTTAATTTGGGCCGAGAATCTGGGCTTCAGGTGTCACAGTTTCACAAGGAACCAAACCGACTTGCGATGCCTCAACTTCATATTGACTCGAAAACACGACCTCGCGAGCTGATCCTTTGACTTAGTTCGCGACTTCAAGTTTTCACTTTCTCAAAGACTTCGATCCTCAGCAATTACCATGACCTCGCAGTAGCGGCGGAATTGATCAAATCGCACCCTCGAAACCTGTTCAAATCGATCTCTGCATCAAAATCATCTTCATCAAATCAACTCGCGACTTCGCGACTTCATCAAATCAACTCGCAACTTCGCCTTCGTCAAAGCAACTCGCGACTTCATCAAATCAACTCGCGACTTCTTCTTCATCAAATCAACTTGCAACTTCGTCTTCGTCAAAGCAATTCGCGACTTCATCAGACCAACTCGCGACTTCGTCTTCATCAAATCAACTCGCAACTTCGCCTTCGTCAAAGCAACTCACGACTTCGTCTTCATCAAATCAACTCGCGACTTCGTCTTCACCAAATCATCTTGCCACTTCTCAAATTCGAAGTCGACTCGCAGATAACTAGTAACGATCGACTCGCCGAATTCGGGACTCGGCGATAACGGCGACTTGAACGACATCGTATCGGCCAGTTCGCCTAAGTTGGAAACTTTATTTCGCCATCTCGCGGTTAATCTCTCGAATCACCTTGCGTCACCTATAACTCGCAGATCACGAGCACGATCAGCTCGCAACTTCATCTACTGATCACTTCGTCAACTCGCATCTTCAAAAGCAGCTTGCGTATTACGAGCTCGATCGACTCGCGACTTCGGAGGGTCGAAATCGACTCGCTCATAATGTCACACTTGGTCAACTCGCCAAAATTGGGTACAAATCATGTCATCTGGCCTCGGCAGCATCATCGTCAGCACGTAAACCGTCCAAACGGAAATCGATTCTTCACATAGACACCCTTACTTCAACACTTTTATTTATAAAACTGTTGAACTGGGGGGCTAACTGTAGGGGTTAAATCTCCCCTAGAAGAATCGATAAGCCTAAAACGACGTCGTATTCGCCAAATCGGCCCAGCGGTCAAAGCCCAGAAGACGAAGGCCCGTTAAAGGCCCATCACTGTTTGCCTCAACCGAATTGTATTTCTATAAATAAGCATGTACCCCCCCTCATTTGAGGGGATCCGATTTTCTGAGTGATAGTAAGACAAAAATAGCTCTGATCTTGATAAATAAGAACAACTTCTGAAAACCCTAATTCGCAATCTTCTCTAAGTGTTTGAAACCCTAAAGAAGCTCTATTTCGTAGAATCTTCACAATTTCTATTGTGTGATTTTCCAGCACGCACAGGAAGTCTCTCTGGTACCCTTTAAATCTATACCAGGAAGCCTTAAATGCCTTGAAATCTCCCTGCTTGAACGTAGCAATCTTTGCTCTAAGATCCTCAGACTTTGCGTCGTAAAAAAAATTGCTTAAGAAAGCATTCTTTGTGTCCATCCAGTTTGTAAGCGAGCCTGGTGGAAGCATCTTCATCCAATATTTAGCTTCCCCATGAAGAGAGTATGGGAAAAGCTTGCATAATAAATAATCCTCTGACACTCCATTCGCCTTGATGCTTGATGCAAGATCCTTGAATCGCTCTATATGGTCCATGGGGTTTTCATGAGGAAGACCGCAGAACGGGTCCTGAGCTACTAGTGAAAAGTACACTGGCTTTAACTCGAAATAGTTCCTCTGAAATGCTGGAGGGCGGATTGTAGATCTATTTGCGTAAAACTGCTCTGGACGGTTGAAATCCGCTTGCGTTCGGCCTCGTGCAGTGTTCACCTCGTTCCTCAAAATCACAGGTTGATTCTGGCCTGAGTATCAATCGACACCCTCCTGGTGTCGAGCGACACCCATATTATCTTCGTGTCGAGCGATCTGGTTATCGTGTCGCTCGAAAGGCTGCTCCAGATTCGCCTGTTCTTCGACGATTATTGTTCCATCGTCGTTGATCCTCTGTCCTTCCTCGTTGTACTTGAATCCTGCCAGATCACGCAGGATTCCATCTGGTCCTGGTCTCAGAATGATTCGTCCTTGAGCAACCATTGTTGCTGTTCTTCTATTCTCACGCTCTAAACGTGCAAGTTCTTGAAGACCGTATCCAACTAGCTCCTTGCCTTTGCAGCTCCTTGTATCAGGCATACATTTGAAACTCTAAACAAAAAGAAAAAAAAGAACCTAGCAAAGCAAAAATAAAAATAAAAAGCTTAGACAAAATCCTACTCCCTCCGTTTCATAATGTAACATGTTTTAGCACAAATCGCAAATATTAAGAAACTACTTTTACTCTAAAAAGTAGCATTTAAAATATATATTAAAAACAGTTTAACCAATTATAAAAAAAACTGCAAAATACAATTGGTCACATAATTTTCAATAAAGTTAAAAGTACCTAGTATTGTCAAAACAACTTATATTTTCAAACAAATAAAAACCTTCAAAACATCTTATATTATGAAACGGAGGGTGTAATAAAATAAATCTAATGGCGTTGACTCCCCGGCAACGGCGCCAAAATTTGATAAGCTCAAATTAACCCTAAGCTACTCTCTCAAATTAAGAGATCAATTGCAATATATAGGGATCAAATCCACATGGAATCAGTTGCACAATAGACTAATAAATTCGGATTAAACTAAGCAGAAATAGTGAGAATGCAAAAACAAGTAAACAAAGTAAGCAGGATGAACGATTGTAAAGATCAATTAAAAAGAAGCTAGGCACATGGAAATCGCAGGTGAATCAGATATGCAGAACGATAAATAAAAGATAGGATTAGGATGCACAGTTCTTAAACATGAACACGATTATAAAATCAATCAACCTTCGCTGCAGAGATTATCTATGTTTAAATCCTAGAAGACCAACTGCCGTTGCGAATCCTAACAATATAAACAAGCATTAAAGTTCAAGTTCAATTGTTCACAAAACCCTAAACCAAATTTCTTTGCGAAAAAGAATTTTGCTCATCAAAATCTAGATCAAGTAATCAATAAAACTGTCGTTTCTATTAATTATCCTAAAGTCAGATTTCAGGTCATGAATATAAAATCAGCATTAATCACAAGATAAGATGAAGAACTTTCTAAAGATATTAATCCTATGCAATTCTGATCAGATCTAGCAAATCATCAAACGCTTTTGAATAACCCTAAACCTAACAAGGAAACTACTCAGACATAATCAAAGAAGTAACCATTATATTAATTGAATATATCTCTTAAACAAAAATAAAATAAAGCATAAGCCTAAACAATGGCTCTAAAAACGTTTATATAAGGTTTTAAAACCGTCATAGATCACAAAAGTAAACATCTGGAACTTCTGGGCAAAAACGGCAAACTTCTGAAAAGTGACATTCTGTGTTCGCGCAGGGTGTCGATCGACACCAGTCTCTGAAATCCATTCTTCACTTGCATTTTCGACTTCTTCTTCCGTAATGCTCCAAAACTCCCAGTAAACATCTTTTATGCTCCAAATGTTTAGAAACCTGTAAAGATACTAAAACAAACCAAAGACTCTAGATATTGGACTTATATCATGGCCTAAAACAGGTAAAAACTATGATATATCAATAGGTCGCACCGTAAATGCTCCTCTCCCCCACTTTGGTCCAGCATAAAGGTGTCCCACACGGCCTCCCATACAAGGCCTCGTAAGGAGCCATCCCATACTCGCATGAAAGTTGTTGTTATACGCAAACTCAGCCAGGCACAAGTGATCAGCCCAGTGACCATCCCAATCCAGAACACACATCCGCAACAAATCCTCTAAGGTCTGAATAGTTTTCTCCGACTGCCCATCAGTCTGCGGATGATAAGCCGTACTCATATGCACCTTAGTGCCCATCTCTGTCTGAAAAGCTCTCCAAAACTCAGACGCAAACTTAGGATCCCGGTCTGACACAATACTGGCTGGCACTCCATGCAGCCTCACAATCTCTTTGACAAATTTCTTAGCCAAAACCGCAGCTCCATCGGTCTTCTTAATGGTCAGAAAATATGCAAACTTAGTCAGACGATCCACAATCACCCAGATAGCATCATAAGTCCTCGAGTTAGGCAATCCTACCATGAAATCCATCGTGATCATATCCCACTTCCACTCCGGAATTGGTAAACTCTGCAATAACTCGCCTAGAACCCGATGCTCAGCCTTAACCAATAAACATGTTTCGCACTTCGCGACCCAATCAGCCACATCTCTCTTCATCCCGACCCAGTGATAATACCGCTTAAGATCATTGTACATCTTAGTCGCTCCCGGATGAATCGAGAACTTGCTCGAATGAGCCTCACTCAAAATCTCCTGCCGCAAAACCTCGTCATTAGGCACGCACACTCGCCCGCCAACAAGAATAGTTTCATTCGGAGAGACCTGATACTCAGACCTAACGGCCCTCGACGCCTCAACCAATACATGATCCCTCCCCTGGGCCACACGAATCATGCTCAGAAGATCTTGCGAAATAGCACACAAACGCAAAATGCTAATCTCGCCCACTAAGGCCTCAACCTCCTACTCCCGAATTACTAGAATTTGATTTCAGGATGTTACAAGAGGACAAATTACTCGTATATTACTAATCTCTTATTGTTCTCGCTTTCTTCCTTTACATAATATTGAGTTTATACATTTACGAAATATAAATATAAATTAAGACTTTGTATTAATCAATCTTCTTAAGAAAGTAAGTAATAAGTTGTTTCTCTTCTTCCTCCATTTTTTCTTTCAATGAATGTAAAATTCTTATTCAATCCAAATAAAACTTTTTGATAATGCACGTGTCAACCGTTTGAACAACAAAAATAAAACAAAATTTAAATCATATGCCTTTTATTGAACTCCAAAGTGACGTGGTTCTTACGTGATTAGCAAGGCAAACTACATAATCATACCATCAATATAGGTGAAATTTTCCTTGAATCATATTGACCTCAATTGATTTATTAGATTCTTATCTATGAGGTTGATTATCCGAGAGGCAGATGAAGGCGTTACTCCATGCCGACAATCATTTCCCTCCTACCTGATGTTGTACATGGCCAATTGGAAGACGTATCGGATAGAGCTGTCAAATGGTCCGTCCGCAGCCCAATTGGACTTGTCCAAATGGGCATTTGATTTTATGGGCTGCGATTGGTCGGTCTGTTATGGACCATAGATCAAAACAAGACCAAGACCAAGACCAAGACCAATAAAGACCACGTCCATATGGGTTTGTCCATGGACGCCCAAATTACATCATTTTAAACTTGCAATTATGTATATTCTTTTAACGAATTAAAATATGACTCGAGTCTCGAGCGATTGGGTTTTACATTAAAATTGATCTTATTTTCGGCCAAAAACAAAATTTCACAAATTTTGCGCCGAATTGTTTCCGTCAAAACTATGATTAACTATGATTCTCCGCCAAAAACGTAATTCCATAATTTTCCCGCCAAAAACGTATTTCATAAACTTTTTGCGAAAAACGTAGTTTTGTAATTTTCCCCTCAAAATTTTAATTCTACAATTTTTTAATCAAAAACGCAATTCCGTAAAAAAAATTCGTCAAAAAACGCAATTTTGCTAAGAACTTTTTTCTCAAATTGATTTTAATCTAGTTTTTTAAAGTATTTTGGGCTGACTATGTCAATATAGTCTAAGACCATTTAGACCATGGGCGAATTTGGGCATAGTCCATTTAAACCATTTTATTTATGGGTCTGACCAAAACCGTCCAATAATATTTTGGACTGGGCTAGCCCATGGTGAGTTCGAACCATTTAACAGCTCTAGTATCAGAATATGAATTGTTTGGTTATGTCAAAGGAAGATTTGCAGAGTAACAACACAAGCTGATTCCAATCTATAAAGTAGTATCCATCCAACAACTTCGCCATTAATTGTCTCCAAATTTGTTCTGAGTATCCAGAGGTGAATAACATATGATTTCGACTGAAATCAAGAATCTACACATAGATTTAACCAACGCCATTTGGTTGCCACCAGACTTAGTAAACAAGAAACCTCCAAAGTGAGACTGAAATGGAATCATAAACCTACAATTAATTGTATAAATATAAGTAAATTAAATCAGTTTAAATATACTAGAAGAGAAACAGAGAACTTAAATTAGTTTTTTTACATTCTCTTTTCGGCTGTCCAACTGAGATTGTGAGACTATGACAATGATATTGATCGATAAATTCTTGAGCTTACTTTTCAGGGTTTCTTACGCATCATTGTTTCGTACAATAGATTTTTCGAATATTTTTTAGCAACAACATTAATGATCCTCCATCACTTTTTTAACCGCAACCTATAATATAATTCAAAGGTTAAAACTAGAGGAATCATGATACTTGTCTAGAGGAATCATGGCATATGAAGAAGACAAAAACTAGAGGAATCAGAATAGTTGTTGAGAGGAAAATGTCAAAAATTTTGTCAAAACTGATTTTGTTTTTTAAAATCTGGGTTTATTTTTTAAGGATCATTGCGACATATGTGGATTTGAGTTTATTATTTTAAATTTTTAGCAACTCTCTTTAACAACTACCAATAAAACACACAAAACCAAATAAATTAATTTGGGTTGCTAAGTTTATCCTCAACACAATATAACAAAAAATTTCACATAGCAACCTAAATTAGCAACTACCAATAATCAAACTCCAATTATAGAAAAGTTTAAGGCCTTGAATGTTAGTGTCTTATGTCTTTTATCTTTTGTCTTAAAGACAAAATTTAACCAATCAGTCTTATCTTTTTTTTTTAATTAAAAAAGACAAAATAGATAATTTTGTAAAGATAAAAGATATCAAAGAAGAATTCTTTAAAGACTCGTGATTATAGCTTTTGCCAAGATCTTCTCCAGATTTTTTGCACCAAATCAAATAATTAATTATTCAAACAATACAAATAAATATATTATTTACAAGTCTATATAAATGACACGAATAATCACTTCCATTACAACACAATTCCCTTCTTCTCTAAAAAAACAATTTCGTGAGATCAACTTTTCTTTTACAGTAAGTTTTTTTTTTAGAGAGTTCTTATATATTCTTATGTAATTAATACTTAAATATTAAAATTTTGTATTTTTGTTGTTGACATATACACAAGTTATAGTAATATTTATGACAATGTTAAATTTTAATTTAGGTATGTCGAATTCAAGACCATTATCAAGTTCCAAACGTGTCGAAGAGGTATATGTTTTGTAAAATTTTTCTTGTATTTCTATGTTTAGTATTTAGTTAAATATTAAATGTGCAATCGATAATTTGCCAATAGAAATCAATCACATGGAGCGATGAATTCCTTCGTCAATTTTTTCGTTATATGAGACTGAGCTAGATGCCAATAAATGGCATTATCCTCATCTCACGAAAGAGAATAAAAAGAAAGTGATCGAAAGTTTTTACAACTCCACCGGGCATCGTCTTGGGCGGAAACCATTTAAAAACAAGTATGATAACATAAAAAAAAATATGATTTATATCGTCGTTTGGCACGAATGACTGGAGTTGCATTTTATCCGGATACAAAAACCATCAAGATGGAAGACTATTGGTGGGATGAGCGTATCCAGGTAATTATTTATTAATTTTAATGATATCTTATTATATTTTAATTTTGTAATCAAATTAAATATTATTTTAATATTTGTAGGAAATTCCTGATGCTTCTAAGCTTAGAGCACGACCAATATCAATGTCGATTGACTTGATTGTATTTATGGTGATAAATATTGGAACTGATATGGATATTATCCTGGAAGAGGAGTTGATCGATTTGGCGAACATGAGAGTGACAACTTTATGGGAGCAGAAGATCATGATGCAGAAGACATAGACATGCACACACCGAATTACAACCAAAGGGGAAAAAGGCCATCTGAGAACTCTTCAAATCCTTCTTCCTCATCACGAAAAACAACATTAAAAAAGTCGTTTGATTTTGTGACAAATGATGCATACACAAGGCGGACAGAATTATATGAGAGTGCACATGAAGACAAGTTAGAACACGCTGTGAGCTCATTATCGGCTTTGCCAGATCTTTCTTATGGTTCTGCATTATATTGGAATTCAGTCCATGTACTCCAAAACAACGAACCTTATGCTCGTGTTTTCTTGAGTCTACATAATGATGATGCTCGTTTGACTTATCTTGAGCGTATGACTGGAAACGATCGGAATGATTTATAGATATCTAGTTTTCTTACTTATTTTAATAAGGCTCTAGGCTTTGGTTAAATAATCTGGTTGTAGTTGATGCTATTTTTAATAATAATGTTTCAATTTTAAATTTTGATAATTGAGTGATGGTCTTTTATTATTTTTTGTTAAATAAATTTTAAAAATATTTATACAATATTTTTCATTTTTGTATTTTTTCAGATGAAGAAATTCTTTGAGATGATTGAAGATGATGATGATGTAGAAGATACTATGATATTTCTTGGGAGATCATGCGTGGAAGACAACATAAGAGATAAACTACCAATGAATTTGGATCTCGGACATGGTCAAAGAGTTGTCCATGAATTAATTCATGGTCATGAGGTACAATGTCATAATATGATCAAAATGTACCCTCCAATGTTTCTACAATTATGTGAAACACTAGAAATGATGTATGGACTACAAGAAACACAATACGTCGACATTCATGAAAGTGTTGCCATTTTGCTTACTTTGTGTGCTCAAAATGACACTCAAAGGTGTATTGGAAAGTGGTTCGGTCATTCGCAAGAAACGATAGGGAGCAAATTTCATGAGGGGTAAATTCTCTTGAACGAATGGCTGTCGATGAGCTTAATCCAGATCCGATCGAATTTTCATGACCACATCCAAAGTTGCTTTCAGATAAAAGGTATGCTAATTACTTTGGAGGTTTTATTGGTGCTATAGATGGTACACATATCCCTGTAACTGTTGCACGCACCGATGCACAAAAATATTGGAACCAAAAATCTGATACTAGTATTAACGTACTAGCGATATGCAATCTAATATGCATATATTGGCATATCGGGATCTGCTCATGATGCAAAAGTGTTAGCATTAGCTATGGTGAGAGATCATCAATTTCCTATTCCCCCGCCAGGAAAATATTATCTAGCTGATTCTGGTTATGCTCTTCGACCCGGATTTTTATCCCCATACCGTAAACAATGATATCATCCAAGCCAATTTAAGGGAGATCGAGCATCGAATTCTAAAGAAAAGTTTAACAAGAGACATTCATCTCTTCGATCTGTGATTGAGCGAACTTTTGGAATCTGGAAGGCAAAATGGAGGGTGTTAAAAGAAAAGTCTAGGTATGATGTTGGAGTTCAGCGTAAAATTGTAGCAGCAACAATGGCACTCCACAATTTTATGCGTCGATCAAACTTGCAAGATAATGACTTTGATTCAGAGGATAGAGAAGAAGGTAGCCATGTGAACGAAGAAGATAAAGACTATGTAGAGGATAATAGAGCTAATACGTTAAACCAATATATGGAAGGAGTTCGAGATGAAATTGCAGCGAGATTATGGGCGGCTTGAAGATGATTTTTTAATTTTAATTTTTTATGTATGGTATTAATTTTTCACAAATAACTATTATTTTTTATATTTTTTGTGGTTTCTAAATGTTTTAAAAAATCATTTTAGACATTTTCCACCATTCAGTCTTATAAGAATGTCTGAACAGACAACAGATAGTAGACAAGAAATAGCAGACAAAAGACAAGAGAAAAGATAAAAAAAAAAAAAAATTCCATTCGAGGCCTAATAATCTTTTGAACCGCGGTTAGACGGGTGATTGGTGATCCGATAGGCAGTCTGATTCGTTGTCAGGTTTAAAAATATTGTTTATCGATTAAACTTTCACTACCCGAAAAATCCGACCCGTAGAAGAGAAATCTGGATAACCCGACCCAAATTTCAGAGATTTTTGGTTCCATGTTCTTCTTCTTCTTCCCCCTCTCTGTTTTTCCTTCTGGTTAACTAATCTATTGATTTTTCTCATATTCCCGTTCGATCTCACTCGGATTTTAAGCAAATTGATGAACTCGTAATTTCACGCAGATCTACGAGCAGGTAAAGCAATATGAAACAGTGCAAGCTCTCTTCGAATTTCATCTTTCATAGATCAGATCAGTACTCTTGTTGTTACAAGCTTCTCTCTTCCTTTCCGATCGATCTAGATCGTAATTGATAAAAATGGACTTTTCTGTGTTGTAGGAAAAGAGAGCAGTTATGGAGTGGGCAACGGTGCAGCATCTGGATCTGCGTCACGTAGGTCGCGGTGTCAGCAAACCGCTTCAACCGCATACGGCGGCGTTTCATCCGACTCAGGCCGTAATCGCTGTCGCCGTCGACTCTCACATCATGGGTAATTTATCAATGTTTCAGCGATTCTGCTTCTGTAGATTCTTGGTTTATAGTTGTGATTTTGCAGAATTTGATGCATTAACGGGATGTAAGATCGCGTCTATCGACATTGGATCTCCAGCTGTTAGAATGTTGTATAGTCCTACTAGCAGCAATGCCGTGGTTGCTATTCTTGAGGTCAATTTCCCCAAAAAGCTATAACTTTCTTTTTCGTTTTCGAACTTCTTAGATCATATACTGAAAATACTTCTACTTTTTTTCAGTATTTTAAACTGTTTTGTTTTTGGATCGTTTAGGATTGTACAATTCGATCTTGTGATTTTGAAACGGAGCAGACTTGTGTCTTGCACTCACCCGAGAAGAGGAGTGAACACATTTCCTCCGATACAGAAGTTCATCTTGCTGTGACGCCACTCCAGCCTGTTGTGTTTTTTGGATTCCCAAAAAGAATGAGTGTCACAGGTTTGGTTTTCGGTTCCCTGAGAGATTTATGTGTACTGAATAGATTTTCTGATGGCATTTTTTTTATTCTTTGCTCTAGTTGTTGGAACTGTTGAAGGTGGAAGAGCTCCGACGAAAATTAAGACAGACCTTAAGAAACCGATTGTGAACATCGCTTGCCATCCTCGACTTCCTGTCCTAGTATGATCCGACATCCTCATTTTTACCATCTTAGTGTGTGAAATCTGGTTTTGTTAAATGCTTAATTTCTTTGTTCTATGTGGTGTCTTTTCAGTATGTTGCATATGCAGAGGGGTTGATACGAGCTTATAACATTCATACTTATGCTGTTCATTATACACTACAGCGTGAGTATAGGAGAACCTCACGTTTCTCTTTGTCTTTATTCTCCTCGTTTTTGGTATCATGAGCATTAGCTACCACTTACAATAGATCTTTGTTATCCGTGCAGTTGATAATACTATTAAACTCATTGGTGCCAGTGCGTTTGCGTTTCACCCGACACTAGAATGGATTTTTGTTGGAGATAGGAGGGGCACACTTTTAGCGTGGGATGTTTCAACTGAAAGACCTAATATGATTGGAATGTTAGTGAATATTCACTGCTTTCATCTTTCTGTCTGCTGGCAATGGATCTCTATCACTTATTTCTCGCGACAACTCATTCTGGTTTGTTTTCTTTTTGTACAACTGCAGTACCCAAGTAGGTTCGCAACCCATCACTTCAATTTCTTGGCTTCCTATGTTGCGTGTACTTGTCACTGTGTCCAAGGATGGATCCCTTCAAGTGTGGAAGACACGGGTTATAATAAATCCCAACAGGCCTTCGACTCAAACTAACTTTTTTGAGCCTGCCGGTAAGCATGATGTCTCTTAAAGTTGATCCACAGACGAGGAAATGTCTTTTCCTACCCAATTTAGGATAAACTCCCATAATTTGGTTTGGAAACTGTGGTTATGCAGTTTAACTCTATCATTTTTCTTTTGCAGCTATGGAATCAATAGACATTCCTCGAATTCTCTCTCAACAGGGTGGGGAAGCTGTTTACCCGTTACCACGAATCAAAACTTTAGAAGTTCACCCAAAGCTGAACTTAGCAGCTTTGATTTTTGCAGTTAAGAAGATTTACTTTACTTTTACTGTCATTCCTCGCTTAGGTACAAGTGTGCCTTCTATCTCTGACATACTGGATTTTTATACAGAACATGGCGGGTAATGAGAACCCTCAAAATCGAGCAGCACAGACTAGGGAAGGACGGAAGCAGCTATTTGCAGTTCTGCAAAGTGCTAGGGGATCTTCAGGTGACTCTTGAACATTTTCTTTTGTCATAACAAGTGATGCTCTTCTTAAGCTAGCTGTACGGATTTGTCTCTTGAGAGTCACTAATCCTCTGATTTAACAAGGGTATGGGTTCCTCCGGAGCTGGTTGGTATCTAAATCCTGCTTTCTAACATTTGTGGTGATTAACAGCTTCTGTTCTAAAGGAAAAGCTTTCATCCATGGGTTCCTCTGGAATTTTAGCTGAGCATCAACTCCAAGCTCTGCTACAAGAGAATCATCACAAGGGGTAGGTGGAAATTTTCTAAGAAAATATACTATCATATGCTGTGAATATGTCATGAATTCCATACGAAGTGACTCAAGGCTTTCATATCCCATCTGCCTCATTTCACTCTAATACTTTTTTGGCAGCCAGAATCAGCTAACAATTTCTGATATTGCACGGAAGGCATTCCTGTACAGTGTATGACTGCCTTACCTTTTTGTTTGCACATGTTTGTTTTTATCATTTGGAACTATTTTGAGTGAAGTCTGTGACTTAATCCATACAGCATTTTATGGAGGGTCATGCCAAAACTGCTCCAATATCAAGATTACCCCTTATTACCGTCGTGGATACAAAGGATCAACTTAAAGACATTCCTGTTTGCCAGGCATGTAACTGGTGTTCAGAGTTTGTTTTCTATTTAGCTTATTTATGCCTGACTGATTGAATTCTTTGACAGCCATTCCATTTGGAGCTGAATTTCTTCAATAAGCCAAATAGGGTTCTTCAGTACCCTGTGAGGGCCTTTTATATCGAGGGCCTTAACCTCATGGCACACAATCTCTGTTCTGGAACGGACAACATCTACAAGAAGCTGTACACATCGGTAATATCTGATGTCATGTGATTTCAATTTATTTATGGTTTATTTTTACTTACAGCACTTTTTGATTTCAGATTCCCGGAAATGTGGAATATCACTCGAAACACATTGTTTACAGTCGTAAAAGGCACCTCTTTCTGATTGTCTATGAATTCAGTGGTGCTACAAATGAAGTTGTGCTTTACTGGGAAAATACAGGTTCTCAGTTGCCTAACAGCAAAGGAAGCACTGCTAAAGGTTTGTCTGATTATTAGATTTCCTTACTGCTCTTTAGAGAACTTCCTATCACGCCTCAGATTTTGTTACTTTTTTTAGTTTTTGAGAGCGTCAAATGGTATCATAGTGTGTCCAATCAGTTAGATACACCACGGCTACAATATATGCTATATAAATCAGTAGGTGCTCTTTCCAATGAGAGACGGTTGCTAGGGTCTTATGCTGTTTATCCTACGGACTAACAATAAAGGAAGCTACAAATGCTCTGTTAACTTGAAAGAGATGGAAGCTTAGAATTATTTAAGGCATTCATATTTTTTTTTGTTTACCCATGTTTCCGGATGTGTAAACAAACAAGGGAGGACTATCTCAAAGCTATAGTGTTTGCTCTCTAGGTTGTGATGCTGCTTTTATCGGCCCAAATGACGATCAATTTGTAATTCTAGACGAGGATAAGACAGGACTGTCTATGTATATCCTCCCAAAACTTACTACAATGGAAGAGAATGAGAAGAATTTGTTATCTGAGGAAAACCAAACCAAGGAAGCGAATCCTTCTACAATTCAGGGTCCACAACAGTTTTTGTTTGAGACAGAAGTTGATCGTATTTTTTCCACACCAATAGGTGCTGCAATAGATAATCTCATTCTTGGAAATTACTTATCATTGGGAGTATGCCAGTGCTAACTGATGCCACTTTTGATTGCAGAGTCCAGTCTGATGTTTGCTTGTAATGGAACCCAAATTGGGCTAGCAAAGTTGTTTCAAGGCTACCGTCTCTCAGCTTCAGATGGTCATTATATTTCAACACAAGGCGATGGACGAAAGTCAATTAAGTTGAAGAAACATGAAATCGCTCTTCAGGTATGAAATTCCCTACAAAACATGAATGGCCTGCTGATTTCTGGGTCACACTCTGCTGCAAAATCTAGTATATCTACATTTATGATGAAAAGTTTGGGCTTGAGTACTGTTTACCATTAGCTTCGAGGGATATTGTCCAAGCAAATAAACTTTTGGTTTATAGTTTCTGATTCTATGAAGGGGCTTGCATCTGGCCAGTTCTCTATTGAAACAAAAATGATCTCATTCAGAAATTAAGAATGAGTTGCTCGTGATGTTTGGTGTCAGCTGTTCTAGTGGCGTCAATAATTTATTCTTTTCAAGGGGCAATGATATGCTAGTTCCTGAAATTATGGTCAATAGAATCTTTTCCTACCTATATGAATATGTTTTAGATCTACAGAGTAGTTCTCCACCCACCCCCACTGGTATGAAGACTAAATGTTGTCTCAAAATCTACAGGTTCAATGGCAAGAAACACCCCGGGGATATGTTGCAGGGATATTAACAACCCAAAGGGTGCTGATGGTGTCTGCAGATTTTGATATATTGGCAAGCAGTTCGACAAAATATGATAGAGGACTACCATCAATATCCTGATGAAACTTTCGTTCAATCCTTTCAATCATGTGCATTATATGTTAACGCTATTTGGATGTGTGCTAATTTATTATTGAGATAACCTTAACTTATGCTAACTTTAGATCTCTTCTGTGGGTTGGGCCTGCCTTACTCTTTTCGACAACAACTGCTGTATGTTTGCTTGGCTGGGATGGGAAAGTGAGGACCATTCTTTCTTTAAGTACACCATATGCCGGTAAGCAGATCTTGGTTCTCTGAATGCTTAAGGTGAACTTATTGTATTTCATGTTCTTAAATTTGTTCTCCTCAATGCAGCCTTAGTTGGTGCCCTGAATGACCGCATATTGCTTGCTACTCCCACTGATATAAGTCCGAAGCAGAAAAAAGGGATTGAAATCAAGAGCTGTCTTGTTGGGCTACTTGAACCGCTTTTAATCGGATTTTCTACAATGCAACAAACATTTGAGCAGAAACTGGACCTTTCTGAAATATTGTATCAAATAACGACAAGGTTTTCCTCCTGTCATTTTTCTTTATCGTCAAAATTTTGTTACACATTTAACGTCAACTATATTGGAATATGTGTGCAGGATACAACATTTTTTTTTGAGTCTCTTTCCCTAGTTATCTTTATTGACTCCATTGCCATCCTAACTATTAATTTGTTTGATATATTGGCTGCAGGTTTGATAGCTTGCGAATTACTCCAAGATCTCTTGATATTCTTGCTAGAAGCCCTCCAGTATGTGGAGATCTTGCTGTATCACTAGCTCAAGCAGGCCCGCAGTTCAATCAGGTGAGTCGAAAAAAGTTAATCTTATGACAGAACTCTCTCCTGGAAGATGTGTTCTTTTACTAACCGCTGCTGAACAAAATTTAGGTATTACGTTGTACATATGCAATCAAGGCTCTTCGGTTCTCCACTGCTTTGTCAGTTTTAAAGGACGAGTTTTTGCGTTCTAGAGACTATCCAAAATGTCCTCCAACGTCTCTTTTGTTCCAGAGGTTCCGGCAGTTAGGATATGCCTGTATCAAGTAAGTACATGTAACATTTGAATCTCTGTATATATAGTTAGTTATTGTATGATGTCCTATTCAGCCTCATTTTTTTTTTGAACTAGTATATGTGGGAATCTTAGTGCATTTTGAGTTAGACCTTGAAAAGTTAATCTCAATTATGATTTATACCCTATATATGCATCCCCAGTTCCTGATCGTATATACCACTTATATATAACACTTCGTGATCCTCAAACTACCAAAATCGAGGTCATATTCAAAATCAATATTTTACCCTATATGCATCCCCACTTACTATATCTACTGTTGGAACTTGGTTATACCACTTCTTGATTCTTGTACCTGAATTGCCTAGTCTCTTTAAATAGTTTTAGCAAGTTTTAGTCATCTAATTTGAAAATTTTGTACTGTAGATATGGTCAATTTGATAACGCAAAGGAAACTTTTGAAGTAATAGCCGACTATGAGAGCATGCTAGATCTTTTCATATGCCACCTCAACCCTAGTGCTATGCGTCGTCTTGCCCAGAAATTGGAAGAAGAAAGCGGAGATCCTGAGTTGAGACGATATTGTGAAAGGATTCTACGAGTACGGTCTACAGGATGGACCCAAGGAATATTTGCTAATTTTGCAGCTGAGAGTATGGTTCCAAAAGGACCAGAATGGGGTGGTGGCAACTGGGAAATCAAGACTCCAACCGACATGAAGAGCATACCTAAATGGGAGCTAGCTGGGGAAGTGATGCCATACATGAAGAATGATGATGGAACCATCCCCTCAATAGTAGCTGATCATATTGGTGTTTACTTGGGTTGTGTCAAAGGCAGAGTTAATGTGGTGGAAATTAAAGAAGATAGCTTAGTTTCTAAACCTGGAGGGCTTCTTAGTTCCTTGAACAAACCTGTATCAGATAAACCTTTGGCACTTCCTGCTGGTGAATCCAGTTCTATGATGGGTCTCGAATCCCTTGGAAAACAAAACGTGGCTGATGAACAGGCGAAGGCTGCCGAGGAATTTAAGAAAACAATGTATGGGGCTGCTGGTGATGGCAGCAGCAGTGACGAGGAAGGTGCACCGAAAACTAAGAAGCTGCAAATTAGAATACGAGAAAAGCCAACATCTACTCCTGTGGACGTCAATAAGCTCAAAGAAGCTACTAGGACATTTAAACTCGGAGATGGGCTTGGCCTACCAATGAGTAGAACTAAATCAATTAATGCTGGATCCCATGATTTGGGTGAGATGTTAAGCCAGCCTTCTTCCTCAACAACTGCTCCGACTTCTGCACCTGCTCCTGTAGATCCTTTCGCGTTGAGCTCATGGACTCAGCAACCTCAACCAATAACCCAACCAGCTCCATCTGGTACGGGTACAGGAGTTGTAGCTGGGCCGATACCAGAAGATTTTTTTCAAAACACAATCCCATCTGTTGAGGTTGCCAAGACAATGCTTCCTCCTGGCACTTATCTTTCCAAAATGGACCAAATCGCTCAAGCTGCAAAGAATGCTCCAACTACTATGCCTGATATTAGCCTTCCTGACGGTGGCGTTCCTCAGCCAAATCAACAACCTGGTGTTCCATATCAGACCGTTGGACTTCCTGACGGCGGTGTTCCTCCACAGTTTCCTGGTCAAAATCAAGGTACACCACAGTTTCCTGGTCAAACTCAGGGGGCACCACAAGTTCCTGTATATACACAGCCTCTTGATCTTAGCGTTCTTGGAGTTCCAAATACCGGTGATTCTGGAAAGCCTCCTGGGCAACCTACATCTCCTCCTTCTACGGTTCGTCCTGGACAGGTGAATGTGACTTTGATTTTTACTGTGCTTGCATGCCAATCACGAATCAAACTTGCTAATGTTTCTGGAATCACATATAAAGATCTAACTCAACACGTCAAAGTGCGTAAAATCTTACTGTTGCTTTTCTTCCCTTTGATTACGACTCTCGTCAGGTTCCGCGTGGTGCTGCAGCTCCGGTTTGTTTCAAGACTGGACTTGCCCATCTTGAACTGAATCAGCTTCCAGACGCACTGTCTTGCTTTGACGAAGCATTTTTAGCTCTTGCTAAGGATCAATCACGTGGAGCAGATATCAAAGCTCAAGCCACAATCTGTGCTCAGTACAAGATAGCCGTGAATCTCCTTCGGGTAATTAACTCTCATATATTTCCCCTCTTACAAAGTTTTTTGTCTGGAAAAAAAAGATTCCGTTCAAAAGAGGACACAGCTTATTAATGCTTCGTTCGTTTCTCTCCATTGCAGGAAATCTTACGGCTACAAAGAGTCCAAGGCGCAAGCGCATTAAGCGCAAAAGACGAAATGGCAAGACTTTCAAGGCATTTAGCTTCACTGCCACTACTAGCAAAGCACCGCATAAACTGTATACGCACAGCAATCAAACGAAACATGGAAGTCCAAAACTATGGCTACTCGAAACAGATGTTGGAACTGCTTCTCTCAAAGGCACCAGCGAGCAAACAAGAAGAATTAAGAGGACTAGTCGATCTCTGTGTCCAAAGAGGCACATCGAACAAATCCATTGACCCGCTTGAAGATCCGTCTCAGTTATGCTCAGCTACGCTCAGCAGATTATCGACCATTGGATACGATGTTTGTGATCTCTGTGGCGCAAAGTTTGCTGCTCTTTCGTCACCGGGCTGTATCATTTGCGGTATGGGAAGCATCAAACGGTCTGATGCGCTCGCTGGACCTGCACCTGTATCCACACCGTTTGGCTAAAGTTTATAAATAGACATGATTATGATTGGTTTAATTAACGTTTTAAGCAAAATTCAAATTGGGTACATGTAAGAACATTCGGTTTTGTGGGTTTTGATTTCGTTTTCTTTTGTCTGTATATTGATTTGATTGATTTGTATGTGGCTTAAGACAATTTGTTACGTTACCTCTTAATCTATCACCAGGTCTTCTGTTTAATTCTATTTTCAACGAATATTTTACAATATTTGTCTCTTACTCTTACCGCATCTCCTACCCATCTCTATTTCTTTTCTTCGAAATAGACGAAGAAATAACAATGCTTTATTTTCTCTCCAACACATTTTTATATTTATCTCTAAAATAGAGATTTCTACATTTTTCTCTATATTTTAGGGAAAAAATAGATATTTCTTTTATCTTACTCAAAATATCTATTATAGGACAAAAAATAGCAATTCTTTAAAATAAAAGAATACATTGGAATGAAAATATGAAAATGCTATATATATATTTATTTTTTATTTTAGAGTAAAAAATAGAAATTTACATTCTTACCGATCAAAATCAACCGCAGCCGTCAAAAATAATCAAAATATTCCTTTCTATGTAGGCCATTTTTTCTTTAATGTAATTTAAATGGGTGCAACGTGCACTACAGAATATGGTTATAATACGTCTTTTTAAACAACTTTCCCCATAGTGACGTCACTGTATGAGCACAATAATAGACCAACTTGCTGAATAACCATTTTTGTTTGGATTAAAATACTAAAATCCCATAAGGTTGGGCCATGATTAATCATATGATATTTTAGGGACATCGTTAACTTATTAAAACAAAAACTTTCTAAATTTTAAAGCACCCTTGTTTTAGTCAATGGTAATGACACCAACGCGGGTTCGTTACCTTACCGACGCAGTAATTTAAATTACTTTCTTTTGTCTATAAAATTAAACTACACCAAAGGAACGAAACAAACTAAGTTGACTCTACTAAATATATACTGGAATATTTACATAGATTTTTTTTATTATTTAAAAGATTACTGAAACCTTGACCAAAAGAAAAAAAGTATCAATGAAACAATTCTTTTTTTTTGTGATTTTTTCGTTGGGAACTCGATAGAGAAAAAGGTCCTCTATATGCTAAAGCTTACTACAAGTGTGCTGTTTTCTTAAAACTAAAATGGTATGCTTTTTACATTATATTATTCCATCAAAAGAGATTTAAATAGTGAAAAGCGTCGAATAGCTGTTTTTTCCCCAATTTGGAAATCGTTAGACCTTCCTTTTATTATAGCTTTGTTCTTTTTTTTTTTTTTTTTTTTTTGAAATTTTATTCTAGCTTTGTTGACCCCGAACACTCTTACTGGTTTTAATGTGTATATAACAAACACTGCACGTACTTATTTGAATAACTCCTAAAATTAATTGTGTGTTTAGAATATCTTGGTACTACTCATTTTCAAGTGCTTTATGGTGGCAAATATTAAAATGGTCATTAGTCCTTACCAACAATATGGACGATATATAATAACTATCTTCCAAAATTAATTGTGTTTTATAATATTCGGTAGTATTTATTATCAAGTGCTTTTGTATTCGATATCTAATCTACGTACGTCGTGCGTCATGGTTTCAAATATTAAAATGATCATTAGTCCTGACGAACATCAGAAGACTATAATAACAAGTATTAAATTCACAATTAACAAATAACATCAACATGTATCAAACTCATACAACATCAAGAGTTTGAGATGTTACGAAAGCAATATTGTCAACCTTAATCTTATTCATGATCTAGAATATGAATCCATAATAAGATATTGTTGTATATCTAATGTTATACATATTGTAAACAATGTATTAAATTAAATGAAGCGATAAATGATAAATCACTATACATTTTTAAGCTTTAGGCTCATCGTTCTTGATGGCATGACCAATCCCGGAGCTATGCCCTGGTGTTGTGGGCTTGAAGTCATCTCCTTTCTTATGTCCCATCCCAGGACTGTTTCCTGGAGAAGTAGGCGCAAAATCGTCTGTAGAACCGGTTATGACATGATCATTCTTAAGGCCTTTAAGATTCACATTACCTTTTTTGTGCCCCACCCCGGGACTGTTTCCTGGAGAAGTAGGCGCGAAATCGTCCGTGGATCTGGTAATTTTGAAATGTTTTTGGCAATTCGTTTTCTCTTCCGTGTGCTTGAAGTCATTTTTAAACCCTTCAGCATTTGCATTTCGTTTCTTATGTCCGATTCCGGGACTGTTTCCTGGAGAAGTAGGCGCAAAATCGTTTGTAGTTCTGGTTTTGAAATGTTTTTGACTGTTTGTTTTCTGATACCTTCTTTCTTCCTTAGGCTTGAAGTTATCTTGATTCCCTTGAACATTCACATTACCTCTTTTATGTCCCACTCCTGGACTGTTTCCAGGAGAAGTAGGTCCAAAATCATTCGTAGATCCAGCTTTGAAATAATCTTGACCATATTCTTTCCTCAAGGGTCTTGCTTTAGTGGTGATCGATGTTTGATCAAATACCATCAAGATGACGATGGTCACGGTGATAGTCATGAATAGGTTCATGTTATTTTGTTGGGGACTAGCTAGAATTTTAGATTTAGGTATATATGAGGAGCTGTGCTTGAATTTGGAGTAAGAATGCCCCAAAGCAATTATATTTATAGTACCAGGAGACTGCTTATGTTGCCGTTCATTGAATTTAAAGTGTGTGAATTGCAATGGCCATATGCTTAATTTTGGACCGTCTATCTATCAAATTAATTAAGAATATTGATTACAAAAAGTATTATTATAATTATATCAATACCGATGAAATAACGTACATTCGAATACATTTAGTCAATAAATTTTCATTTTTTGATGAAATAAAGTATTTCGCTTCTTGTTAAATAAAAAAAGTTCATGGAAATGAAAATTAAGGGATAATTTGTTGAATAGCCATTAAATCTAGGGGTTTTGGTTACTTTTTTTAGATATAATTTTTTTGGTTGCTATATATTTAACAAATTTACCCAAAAATTAATAACTATTTTATTTGAAATTGGAAATAGAATTTGATGTATGACATCAAACAAAAGTCTTATCGTAGTTCAGACTCAGCTCTTTTATATTTATTAGTACATGTAAAACCTCATTAGAACAAAATGTAAGTTTGAAGAAAAAGGGTAATTGAGGATTTTGTGTGAATTTTCCATTCGCACATGCAAATAGACACATTGTATTAAAATATATACACCTATACAAATACACTAACAACAAGTGGGCACGCATTCTTGTTCTTGCTGCTCGCGGTTAATTCAAATCGAAATTGTTATAATGTACTAGAATATGACTCGCGCGATGCGCAAGTTTTTTTTTAAATTTTTATTAGATTTAGAATCAAACAATATATTTTATATTATTATTTATCTTTGACAAAAACAACCAATTCTTTGTAAACAAAAAATAATAATTGACTTGAAATTAAATTAGTTACTTCTCTTATCTATATTACATGGACATTGAAATATAAAATGATTTTCAACTATTTCAATATTGATGGTTACTATTTGAAAACAAATATATTTGTTTGCAACTTTATTAACTACATAAATTTGACAACTGAATAAATTATGTTATCTAAATAACTAGTTAAAAGTTTATAGTAAAATAATTATTTATTATACAACCTTTTTCTACATTGATTACTTATCATTTTTTTCTTCTTTAATTTGTGTTTTGTATTCACATATATAAAGAGTTAGTTTTTATTACTGACGTACTTTTGTCAGCTATGATTATGTGTTTTTAATCGAAAATGTTATGTTGGAATACATTAGCCCATGATGAATATAACAAATTTTTAATCATCTATTCTATTTTACATATGAATCAATAATCTTTTATATATTGTATAATATTTACATATATTTAATAACATATAAAAAAGAGACTGACTATATTAGTAAAAATCAAATTACAATTGACATAAAATTATGTGATTTGTATATACTAGTATATGAGTTAATACAAATGTAAGATAATGTTTATGAACATTAAACGTAATTTTATATATATATATATATATATATTCGTAAAATATATAATTACTACCATTAAATATATAAAAAAATAAATAATTTTGGAAAATTGGTAAAAAAATATTGGGTAATAGGATATGTGCATTTGACCCCAATGTTGTTTCTAATGAAGAAAGAAATACAATAATATGAATATTCAAGAATTCGATTATGTAAATGTAACGTAATTGTTTTTGATAATCAAGAAATTTAAACTTAATAAAATTTAGTTATTCAAATATTTATAATAGATTAGTTAAATACATAAAATAACAAACTACTATTGTTGGATTATCATTTAATTTTATTTAAGATATTGTAGTTATTGTAGTAGTAGTATAAATTTTATTAGTTAATTTCATTTGACCAAAAAATAATAATTAATTAATTATATAAAAAATAGATAAAATATGTCTTCTAATAGCTTTGGATTTGTGTAAATATTAACATATTATATAGATAGTCTATCAATGGACGATCAATATAGCCTGTATTTTTTTTTTTGTCGGCATATAGCCTGTATTTAAAGGAGATTCCAAAATATTGGTCGATTGCTATTTTTGTTGAAGGTGAAATATTCAATATTACAAAGTCGGTCTTAAACCTCTCATAGTGCTCCATTAATGATGAATATACAACACACACCTTTGTATTCTGAATTATATTTTTAACGAGAGATGTGCAAATACTACCATTAATTTGCTTTGCATTTTATATTTAATAATCTAAATTACTCGGTACATCGTTTTAAAATGAATTCAAGGGCTAAGAAAAGCCGCCCATTACCCACCACAGAATGCATTCTAAAAAGTAAAAACAAGATTATTTAATTTCACACGAGTTTAAAGAAGGTTAATGATTTGACAAAAGATATTCTTAATTGACTTTTCTCTACTTTTCAAAGTCGAATAGGAAACGGTAAATATGTTTCTATGCATGTTTGACTATATGTTGCAATTCTATTGAGATTGTTAATTATTAGATATATTTTAATGTTACATTTTAAGCACACAATAAAATCATCGCAGTCACAAGTGTAAGATCTTCTTCCACTACCTAAAAAAAAAAGGTTGGCTAGTGGCTACCATCATGTGTTGTTGTTTTTGTATGAAAAGACTTCGCAGTGCCGTTGTTAATATTCATAAATTGATACTTTTATATATTGATCAAGTAAGTGCAGTGCGAAAAAGATAAGTAAAAAAATATATAAATACATATATATAAGTATAATTTTTTATGTATAAGTATAGATTTTTGTTACTGTTTAGTGTGAAAAGGGATAATGTAAGATGTCATCATTTGAATATGATTTTATTTCAAATTACATTTTATTATATATATATATATATATATATATATATAACACAAGTTAGAAATATTTTGGGAAAGATTTTTTGGATAGCTAATTTTCAGAACTCGGGAAGTTGGATTTAGAAAAAGTTGATGAAGTTAAGATCCTTAGCCCGTCCTTTCATTTCATGTCAGATTGCTTCGGGAAGGAGAAGTCTCTTTTGGCATGATGATTGGACTGCGCTAGGACTTTTGATTGATTTAACAAGATCTAATGGACCGAGAGTTACCAGAATTCTTTCCTCTGACGAAGGTATATTCCTTAGGAGGAATTCTTCTAATACTCCTCCTGGTATTTTCTCCTCCTCAAACACATGGCTTTTTTTTCATCCTCCGACAACAAGCGTACTGTGGTTTAGTTCCATTTGGTTTCCGCAAAGGATTCCTAAGCATGCCTTCATGTTTTGGTTAGTAATGCGTGATAGACTGTACACTCGTGATCGTTTGACAGAGTGGGATTTAAATGTTCCGTCGATTTGCTTGTTATGTACTTCTGATCAAGAGAGTCAATCCCACCTGTTTTTCAATTGCCCATTCTCACAAGAAGTTTGGAAATGTTTCTTCTGACATCACCATTTAACTCCACCAGTTTTGTTTGAGGATATCGTGACTTGGGTCAGGTCTTCTTCTCAAAATGGTAAGCTCAGAGTGATAATCAAACTTATTTGTCAGGCAGTGGTGTATTTCAGTTGGAGGGAACGTAATTCAAGACTTCATACTAATGTCCACAAGCCTTGGACGGCGGTTGTGAAACAGATTTAGTTAATAAATTGGGCTAAGCTTGCTGGTATGCACCGAAGGGTTAGTGGGATTCATGTTCCTTCTCCTGGTGATTCATATTTGCTCACTTGGTTCAGATTCATTCACATTTAAAATAGTATCCAATCCATTCCTGGTCGCATGCTTCATATTAACTGTTTCACTTATGTTTCTTATTTTCGACTTTCTCATTGCTTTAAACTCTATTTATCTTTTAATTTCAGATTGTAATTTGAAATGGTTCCCATTTTGGGAAAGATGATTAAAAATATATACTAATAAAAAAAAAAAATTCATAATGACATTTCAGCTTTTTAAGCACGTGTCAATTTCTCGATTTTTTGGTGTTCAATTTTTTTGTTCATTGGCTTTCTCTTGGCATTCTATTTCCCTTTGATTTTTTTGTTTGTTTGTCAATCGCTCTTCTTGATCTTAACTATGAACATATTTTGTGTTTTTTTTTTGAGAAAATTGCTTACTATTTAATGCATGAAAAAAGGTTTTACATGGTCTACGGCCCAATAGGCAAATGGCTTAAATGAAACACTATTGAATTAGAAACACTAGAGCCCAAGCCCATTAACTCTTTTTGTCTTCATGACCGATGAACAGATGACGTTTCCGAGTTATTTGAATTTCCAAAATCAGATCTGATTTGCATGTTGCCGGAGGAGTGATCCCCAGTTGTGTAGAGAGTAGTGAGTTGAGGAAGGATTTGACCGATTTAGTGGTTAATTTGATAGCCACAATTGCATTAGAGAGGATGCATATGCTGGTTGATTTTGTCGAAGAGATGAAATTCTATTTTTGATGAGGGAGAATCTTCTGTGAGGCTTGAAACGAAGTCGATGGATCCGACCATTATGCTCCGACTAAGACAAATAGATGGAGGCCTGCCACGAAAGCTTCAGGAGGTGTTTATGGGATCTCGATCCAGTTAGGTGATTTAAAGCCAACATAATTTGTTACCAGTTCCCTGGAGAGTGAAAACCACGTTTGAGAGCCATATGAAGAATAAGTGATCTTAACTTTCAGGTTCTGATTGGCACAAGATACTCAAAGGATCCACTTGTAAACCCCAACTTAGCATCTGGTCCTTTGTCGGGCAACGATTCAGGGTGAAGAGCCCACTCATAAACTTATGTCGAGGAATTCCCCCAGATAACCAGATCTCCTTATACTAAGTAACCTATGGATCCATCACTCTCAATAATTGGTAGATATCTTATGTAGAGAACCGGTCTTTTTCGACATTGTCAGGCCACCACTCAAACATGTCTTCATAAATTGATAGCTGAACTGTACATAAGTAAGTCTGAATATTAACTTGATTTTTTGACCTAGCCGGAGATAGAACCCAAGAGTCATTTGTCCATAACTCAGCCTAAGGTAGAGTTTCTAGTAACACCACATCTCAGCCTCCCCTCATTACCCAAGTATTCTTGAATCTTCCCAAACAGCGACCAATTTGAGGTCCAAAAATTACACATTTCACCATTGCCTACAATTAACTTGATTCATGGGTACACCAGATTCTTGAACTAAAAAAGATGGTTAGCCAACCAGGAATTTTTGAGCTACTATCTAAAACCTTTTTGATAAAGCAGTGAGACCAGACCGAGTCAGAGTTGAATAACTTTTAAAATACTAGTCGTATTCCAAGTTGCAAAATCTCTTAGTCCCTACCCACCCTCTTCTTTGCTCTTTGTAACCTTTTCCCAAGAAACTCTAGCAGAAGATCTCTCTTCAATATCCCCTTTCCACAAAAACATTCCACTCACTTTGTTGATTTCATCTATGCAGCTACAAGGTAGAATGAAAGACGCAGAACATAAATTGACGAGGCCAGTGATGACTGTGTTTAGAAGCAGCAACCGACCAGCAAAGGACAACACTTTAGAAGCCCACGAGTTCATAAAGTCTTTAAAGATTTGCAGAATATACTTCACTGAATCCAATGAGCCATCAGAGAAAATCAGATGGTCATCAGCGAAACAAAGGTGAGTCAACTTTAAATCTTTACATTTATAATGAAAACCAATAGTTCCCTTTAATGCTGCTTAATTTAAGAACCCAGATAAGCAGTTCATTGCTAGAACAAAGAGAGTAGAAGAGAGGGGATCACCATGTCTTAACCCTCTCTTACCCTTAAAATAGCCATGAATACTTCTATTAAAGCCCAATGAGAATGAGAAAGAGGAAGTACAAACACATGCCTCTAACCACCTTAGATACTCTTCCGAAATTTGCAACCCTCTAAGACACCAGAATATGAATTCCCACCGAATGGTATCAAAAGCTTTTGCTATATCCACTTTAACAGTTAGCCTTTTTGGACCATTCTGATTATGATAGCCTTGGACTATATCATAAGCCAGTAGAGTGTTCTCAATAAGTAACCTCCCTTGAACAAAAGCAGTCTGATTTGGGAGAACAACATGAGGAATTATTGGCTTTAATGTTGTTGCCAATAGCTTTGAGATTAGCTTGTAGATAGTGTTGCAGCAAACAATAGGTCTATAGTCAGGCACCCAACTTCTTAGGAACTAGTGAGAGAATTGTGGTATTTGTGCTCCTAGGAAGGAAACCTGTTTGGAAAAACTTTTGTACTGCTTTTAACAAGTCAGAGCCCACCACTGACCACCACTGACCACCATTTAACAAATGCGTAATTTCCTCCATTGAAAGAATAGAGGCAAGAAAAATCTTCTGAGTCAAGCTGCATCTAAAGGGCTGGAGATCCAAAAACCACTGCAAGATGGTTGTAATAGGATAAAAATTCACAGGCGCAAGAATAGACTGGTAGTAAATGATCACTTATTTACTCATGTCTTCAATTTCAGTTAACACATTACCATTTAAGAGGGTAATAATTCTGATTGAGTTTCCTGAGTTTCTAGCAGCCACAACTCTGTAGAAGTAACTTGTATTCAGATCACCCTCCTTTAACCAGTTTATCCTAGATTTCTGTCTCAGGTAGGCCTCCTCAATATTCCTCAAGAAGAGCCACTTCTCTTTTAAGTCCCTCTCACCTTGGAAGGTCGTAGGAAACAATTGATTTAGAGCTTGAAGCTGAGCATCCATCAATATAATGTAAACCTCATCCACTCTCTTCTGAATTTGAGAAAAAAATTATCTTGTCAAGAGTTTTTAAAGATATTTTCATGGATTTCAGTTTCATGCAGAAAGAGCCTAGATCAAAATACTCCACTACACAAGAGTCCCAAGCCGTAGCCACTGTCATATGGAAATCAGGGTGACTTGTCAAATAATTGAAAAATTTAAATGACTTAGATGCAGAGGAAGGAAGGGGGCAAGCAATCTTTAACACATAAGAGGAATGATCTGAAATTTGTGGAGCTTGAAAAGTTGCATTACTATCTGAAAATAAAGTAAGCCACATATCATTAACAAGAGTTGTGTCCAACTTCTTTGACTTGGGTTTTGAGGGGTTTTTGTTTGTCCTAGTTAGAGAAGGCCCACAATACCGCAAATCATCAACACCGAGAGTGATAAAGACATCCTTTAGCTTAATCATAGGAGAGGTTAGGTGATTCACATGGGGTGATGAGTGTTCTGAGAAGTGAATAATATGATGGAAGTGACCTCCAAGGACCCATGAATAGTTCTCCAAAAATTGAGAGTGGTGAAGGTCAACAAGCTCTCTCCAAAGTTGAGCTCTTTCTATTCTGGTATTTAGAGCATAAATAGCAGTGAAAACAAACTTGATGCTGGTAGTTATGTGAACTGAACAAGTCATAGACATCTTTGATTGGTGAATCACTGTTAGGGTAGCAGGGGACTTCCAAATTAAGATGATTCTCCCACTTTCATCAGAAGCATGATTAGAGACATAGTTCCAGCCAGGGCAAGCATTTAGCATAACCTCATTCAATTATGTTTCTTTGATCTTAGTTTCCAAAAGAGCACCCACTGATGGCCTAGTAGATTGGAGCCATTGATTGAAAGGACAGTGCTTATCCAGGTCATTTAGGCCTCGGATATTTCAAAAAAAGATAAACGGATTCATAGGGAGATGGTGAAACCCTCTTCAGAGAGAAAATGACCTTCTACAGATAGAGAGTTTGTCACAAAAAAAAGAATGGGTGGAAGAGGATTGGTGGACATAGATAGTGGTTGTTCAGGTGTAGATGGTTGTTGGTGAAAGCGAGTGGTTGTATTTTTAGTGGGTTTATGGTTCCCAAAGAGGATGATGTGATATCAGCATCAGGTTGAAGAACCAAGAAGGGATTTTTTGTGATGATGGAATAAAGGGTAGGAATATGTGGTTTAGATTTTAGAGTGAGGGCACGTTTAGTAATTGATTTTTTAGTAGTTGATTTTCCAGGAGACGGATCAGCTGACCTGGCATGAGTAGAACCCGGAACAGGCAATCCAATGATGTAGGGAGGAATAGAGGGGTCAATTGGTGATTTAGGGTCAGGAATATATAAGATATCAATAATCTGAAAACAACCTTGAGGTTTCAACAATGATACATCAACCGATGAAACTACTTTAGTAGCAACCTCAGTGGTAGAGGTAAGCTCATTAGTATAAGGTTGCTCAACAGTTAGGGAACCCATTCCATTAGGAGAAGGAACAACCAATAGCAGCATCCTATGAACAATCAACTGGCAAGGAGGAATCATCCATTTCTACATCCTGAGAAGTGGCTTGAATATGAGGAGATATACTAGTACAAGGAGGAGACATAGAATTCATACAAACAAATGCCTTTCCTTTTCCTTTATCTAATGGAACCTTACTCAGAATGCCACCAACCTTTGGCACATTCTCAATTTGAATCTCAACATCAGTCACAGGTGGAGGAACATCAGGCCCGGTCCTGGGCCCATTTGTGTGAAACATAGGATCTCAAATTTTTGTCATATTTTTTTAAATCTATTATATTATTAGAGAGGTAACTATACACCAGAATGAAAGTTAAATTTTTATTACAATTGTTTAATATTGTTGTCTTTAAATGATTTATTTCAAATGAGATTTAGTTTTGTGTTGTCTTTGATTGATTTATTTATTTAGAGATATACTCCATAAAAAAATTACTATTAAAATATTTTAGATATCTATGCATAAATATTAAATTTGATGTTATCGAATCATTTTTCCGTCCTTATCTAACTCACACAATCGTTCCCTATATATAGACTTTTTTTTTGGTTTAGGCATCACACAATCGTATGTTTTCCTTTTTTATGTATTTTTTGTACTTTTCATGATTGCTAAGATTTATTGTTAGTATAAGTGCATGAGAGTTCGATTTATGACTTTCTCCTATTAACACAAATCCATTATTTGATTATATATACATCGAGTTGATGATTTGGTGTATGTTTTGTTTCAGATTCTTCTTTGTATTCTCGAAAACCAAATCTTGGAATTTTTCGATAAGAAAAACATATGGTATTATCGTATGGTATTATCCAAAGGTAATTTTTATTTTTTATTAACGTTTTTAAATTTTAAATTAAAACAAGTTTGGTTGCTTCTTTAGTTAAAGATATTGTTAATATTATAACTGTTTAGATTTTGATCCGAAAAAATGGTATTATATATGTAGATACTTGACGAAGAAATTGAAACTTGAAATTACGTTCTTCTAATCTTTAATGTAATTTGATTTGAATTTTTTGTTTAATTATGAATAATAGCTATGGGATTGGTTAAGTTATGTAGAAAGTTTTTTGATATATTGACTAGGTTTTTAAACACTAATTTTAAATCATAAATCCTAAAAACTTATAGTAATTATTAGAATACTATTATTAATAATACTTTTACTTAAATATTGTATTATTTCTTATTAATATCCTTAATGAAAATCTAATTGAAAGTTCGATTGTTTAATTATTTTTTTTAGAGTTTTTTAAAACATGTCTAACTAATGGATCCTTTTTTTTTTGTAGGAAGTAATAATGGATATGTTCAATCGGTTGTTTTATATTTTTTTTGTTATGGATATATAACAATCAAATATTGTGATATATTCTATTTAGACTCACAATTACTTATAAACTCTAATTTAGTGATCTTATCTTTTAATTAAAAGAACATTTTCTTTTGTTCCTATTAATAATTGCTTAAAACTGATAATATAACTCCTGGAAAGGTTATGTTTTTCTTTAAATTAAAAGTATATTTTCTGTCATGGTACAAGAAACGGACCGATGAATTTAAAATCAAACCTAATTGTTGTTATCCTCATGACTCATGAGTTTGATCAAAGAAATCTAATTAGGTTGAATCTTACGAGACTCATGTATGCAAAAATACCAAGAAAGTCCTATGATTTATTAATCAACTAAAGCCGTATATGATTACACAAAAGAAAACCGAAGAATATTGTACTTCAAACTTTGATTTTATACTATAAGTCAAGCTTCAATCCTACTAAAAAAATTCAAAAACGTTATAATGCATCACGATAAAAATTGAGTTTTGGATAGAGTTTTCATCACAATAAAATTAATATGCATCTCATTCCTAATAGTTAAATGATATGAACTAACTGAAAGTATGGCACTTCGTCTAAATTAATATTCACATTCAAGGATTTCCAATAAATTAGTCAATTGTCAAGATTTTCTTTTTTTAACCTATCAAGATTTTAAGTGGTATTTATTTATTTTATTTCTAAATATCATGTCATGCTTTGTGTTTCCTTTTTTAAATGAATGTAAAATTGGTATTCAAGTCAGAAACATCTTTACAATAAATGTTTCTATAGTTTGAGGAGAAACAAAGCATATGTACAAAACAGAGAATTTCTTAAGAAAGTTGTCATGCATTGTGTTTTTAGATTTTGCACAGCTCCATGTTCTATTTTTTATTATGATTCTGATACTATGACACTTTGTGTTTGTTTTATATTGATTTTGAATGGTTATTACTTATTAGTTATTACTTTAGATTTTAGTCTACTACTTTTGTTTCTATGTTAATTTTTCTTCGAGCAATCTTCACTTACCAATTTGTCATTGGTAGACTAAGAAACCATAATTAAGATTCACAGAAATTTCAATCTTTATTTATTTTACATATGTTAAGTTTTCTATAGTCAAACTAAATTAAACCGTAATTTTATTCAGTGTGTGACTGTCAGGGTTTAGTAACCTTCAAAATCAACGAATTTAGTCAACTAAACGTTTTAAACTATTTGTCATTTATGAGAAGTTGAACACAGATAAAATTTATGAGTGAATTGGAGAATTTTTTGTCTTTAATAGAATAGAGAGTCATAAGTGAATTAGAAAATAACTTTAGTGGAGTAAACAGATGAATATATATAAAATAAACATTTAAATGTGTAGACATTTATGCGAGAAATTACAATCGGCGCAAATTAAACTATTCAAAGTCACATTTCGTTTATAAGTTTTATATACATTAATGTCCGCACCGGGTGCGGGCGAATCAGCTAGTTATATATATGTAAAAGTTAGTTTGACGTCACAAGGGAGAAATATGTGGAGAAATATATGGGCATGAGATCCATTTTAAAAAGGAAAAAGTAAACAATAATTATTTTTTCCTTATTTTAAGTCGTAAAAGAAAAAAACAATAAAGATAAATGTCATATTTCTTTAACTAATAAATAATTCCTTAATCAATGGGTTAATTACAAAAATTTTAACACTTTTTTAAATTATGAAGAAAGTGGCCGTGCGTCTTCACCAAGCTTTTGATCTGCTTCAATTTTTTTTTATTTTGTGGTTACTTTTGTCGTTCATTCATAAACACTCAAGGTCCATTTTTTTATTAATAATTTGATTTTGATTTTTTTTTACATTGTTATGTTTCTCAATTATTAGTTTAAACATATGATCAAAATTTAGTTTTCTAATTACGTTTTTATATTTTTTAGTTTCATTAGATTTGTAGATATACGTTAAGATAAAATAAATCAATTTATATATATATATATATATATATATATATATATATTTTTTTTTTTTTTATGAATTTTTTTTTATTTTCGTATAGGACCCAAATATCTCAGAGGAACATCCAAAATTTCCTCAAGACAATACCTTTGGATATGACCTATCTCATGACAATTTGGATAAATGGGAGGCAGCCAAGGGTACTCAACAAAAACTTCAGTAACATTGGGTAGTGGTTTAGTAAAGTCAGCAACCCTAACATGAGCCACACTTATACTAACCAAGTGTATAGTAGATTCATCTCTCTCTTTAGGTTCACCTACTTACCTTGAAATAAGACTAAGTCCCTCTCAAGTCATTAAGTCAAAAGGAACCTCTATAAGGTGAGCCCAGAGGGGAAAACATTTGAGAGGAGAAGAGGTTGGAGTATAGGTACCCCATTGAGCCACATGAAACAGAGATTGATCGATATGCCAAAAGATTTTCCCCAAAACCTTCTGCCTTATGAAATCATTTGGCAGTCGAATAAGTATAGACTGAACAGCATGATTAACATAAATTTCCAGTTTCTTCCCTCTACCCCATATATGAGAGAGTACACTCTGGATAAAATGATAGGTTGGTGGTTTACCAAGGAAATAACCACCTATATACTCTTTGTAAAGATATGCACCCCTTTTGAAGATTTCATTAGGGATCTTAATCCTTGGTCTGCCAGTGGATGAGAGAGATGATGGGAGTCAGCCGAGTTAGAGACCTATCAATGGTGATTTTTATTCTTTCAGCCCAAATTCTAGGAGCCAGGTGAGAGATAGCAGAGGGCCCCGAGGGGGTAAGACCTGCCTAAGCAGCAGCAAGAGCCTGAGGAGGTACTTGGTTCACACCCTTGATAGGTGGACGGTGAGCATCTAGAGGAGGGCTCTGTTGAACAGCAGTAACATGAGCCATATTAGAAGCATGAGTAGGAGCATGCGGAACAGATTGAGGATGAGCCAATGAAGGAGTTTTGGAGAGAGGAGATGAAAAAGAAGAGACCGTAATCTGATCAGTGGTAAGAGTTCCGCAATCAACACATCCAAAGATGAAAGTAGTTGCAGCAGTTGTGGTTTGAGGAGCAGGTCCAGTTAGTCCAAGTGAAATAGTACCACATTTGTAATGGACTGTTCATGAACAATAGATACAGTGGAAGAAGTAGATCTAGGATTTGAACCACCAAGAACAATAGGAATCAGGAGTTGAATCTGCATCTGGGTAGGCTTCCTTAGTATAGTAAGAGGAGAAGTAGAAAAAGAACCTTGTTGTGTGGAGCAGTAATAAGTAGGCCGGCATACCTTGAAGTATCAACTGTCGTAAGAGAGACCGAAATCGTTGCTAATGAAGGAGGAAGAGGAGAGAGTGGTGGAAAATGTCCTAAGATTGGAGGATCCGGTGGTGTGGTCGGTTGAGGTTTCCGGCAACATTGGTAACAGTAGCGGGGGCACCTTTTGAGAACCAGTAGTTCTCCATCCTAAACTATTATTTTGCTTTACCATTCTAACAATTTTTTGAAGAACAATTTTGAACTCACAATTTTTTTTTTTTAAACAATACACCTATCACATGTTTTGTTTGTACCCGTGCAATAGCAAGGGCTCAAACTAATTGTCCAAATTCCAATGAAAAACAAACTCTTTTTTTAAAAAAATCTATCATGCACTTTGGAATTGGGATACAACTCTATGGACTTGATTGGAGATCATGTGCGGGACTGATTTATAATAGATTTTAAAAAAACGTCTTTGATATCACCAATCAAGAAAATTTGCATACTCCACATTACATCAATTAAAAAACAAAATTAAATAAGGAAAACCGCATATGGTTTATTTGCATGAATGAAATTGGAGAACCGCAAAAACCCTTGGTTCTTTTGCTCTCTTCTCTCTCCTCAAAGGAGATTAGGGTTGAAGATCATCCTCACCACCGCAACCGCCGCCTACCGAAGACCAAGAAGATGAAGAACCTCTGCTCAATCTCCATCACCGCAGGCTCCTTTCCACCCTCTTGCCGCTCTAAAGCTTCGACGCTCTGCTACTGCGGCTCCTCCTCCTCCGCGACGTCTCCTCCTCCAAACCCAGAACCACTGCCGCATGCCTGTTCTCCTGCTGTTTTCACGGCGTCTCCCCCTCCTGAACCGCCAGATCCACCCGATCTGTCGGAATCTTCGCGATTAGCCCATATCCGAGTAACGCCGTGTGGGGGTCGAAACCAACACAATTAGAATTTGTAAGAGTTCGTGAGGGAATTCGGAGATTTCTATGGTAAGCTAGGATTGCAAAGGATTTGAGAAAGAGATGTTGTTTATTGCTCTGAAAAGTTGAGTACAAGTTTTTGTGTAAAAGAATTCGGATCCCCTTTAGGGTTGATATAAAGACATATTTATAGCTATTCCTAAGGCGGCTGCATCTTCCCATCTTCTGCGGAGTCGGTCACATTGTCATGGGCTTCGCGTCCGGACCGGGCTATCGTCATGTTACTGAGCTTGAAGGCTTTTGGATAGACACTGCAATTGAGAAGTGAAGTGAGCGATCGGCCCATGGCGAGCCGACAGTCGGGTCGCGACCGAGCGCTCGGTCGGCCTCGAGTGCCCGGTCGGTTCCGAGTGCTCGGTCGGTCCTGAGTGCTCGGTCTGTCCCGAGTGCTCGGTCGGTCCCGAGTGCTCGGTCGGCCTCGCCTAGACCCGGTCCTTCCCTGCTTCGCTTAAGTTCCATTTCCACATGCTCCGCTCCGCAGGAAGATTTGGGTTCCGCTAGGCCTCCTTTGCTCAGGGTCTGGAGGGCCATCTCTTTGATTGATTTGCCTTTAGACGTTAATGCTGAGGGGGTGAAAACCGACCCCAACAGTTAGCCCCCCAGCTCGGTAGCGTTAGAGTTAACAATGCCGAGTTTGAACATGTGTTAGATATTAGCATTACCGTCTGAAGTCAAGGTATCTGCCTATCTTGTTTGTAGTACGCTTAAGTGCTCATCTTGTTCAATACTCCCCCTCAAGTTCATACAACAAAGTGGAGCATGAACTTGGAAGACACTAGATGGTGGCCTCGTTAAAACCTTAGTAGGGAAAACCCTTTGGGACAAAACCTCTACTTAAGGGAAAAGAGTGCCACGCATAGTGATGAGGGGATTTGAACAAGGAACCTGGTTCATTGTGGATCCCTTGCCATTGATTGGCCTTGGCGGATCCAATGAGGGTTAGATCCCCAGCCCGGTAGTGTTAGAGCTAATAATGGTGCCGTGTTAAAAGATGTGTCGAATATCAGCGTTAACGTTTGAAGTCAAAGCACTTGTCTATCTACAGTAGTAGAGAGTGACTTTTTCGCAAGAGGTTTTAGGACTCTGTAAACGTTATGAAGATTTTAAGACTTCGTGCTTCCTCTGCTGAAGCTGCTGCGTTTTCTGCAGAAAAGATTTTTTGATTCCTATGGAGATTTTAAGACTCCGTGTTCCTTATGGAGGTTTTAAGACTCCGTGATACGATTGCTAACGTCAATGACGTTTCTGGGTAATAGCCATGTGATGAGAATCTCCTTTGAAGCTTGTTTTAGGAATGAAGCTTGTTCTTGATGGAAAAGTACCAAAAGTTACTTTTGATCTTTGTTTTGAGCTAATGTAGATTTTGTCCCGTTATGGATAGGACAAAACTCAGTTCGGTTGATTACGGTGAACCGGAGGAGGCGTCACGTCGAACCGAGGAAGTAGCTAAACACGCGGTCGGCCCGAGTTCGATTGAACATGCGATCGGCAACCGCTCGGTCGCGACCTTGAGCGAAGGTGCGGTCGGGCCGAGCTTGACCGAGCATGCGACCGGCGACCGCTCGGTCGCGACCTCGAGTGAAGACGCGATCTGGCCGAGCTTGAGTGAACACGGGATTGGCGATCGCTCGGTCGCGACCTCGAACGAAGGTGCGGTCGGGCCGAGCTCGACCGAGCACGCGATCGGCGACTGCTCGATCACGGCTCCGTGCGACCACGCGGCCGCAACTCCGAGCACGAGCGATCACGTGACCGTGGCTCCAATTGCGGGTGATCGCGGACCGTGTATTCGAGCCATTCTAACCCCGTCGTCGCGTGTCATGAGAATGTGAACAGTGGGATTCGACTTCGCAGTAAGTTATCCGTTTCACGACATCATCTCGACGAGAGCAATGATGGTGTTGATAACTTAGTGGATGTTGAGGATGCGAGGAGATCCAGTGGTGACGAGGATTTGATGTTGATGTCACTCCTGATGAGATTGCTAGGCGGCGTGAGCAACAGCGGTTGAGGGCCCTTAGATCGGAGGGTAAGGCGGGAGGCACTCCTAATGGAGCACCTCCGAAGCGACAGAAGGTGGGCTCCTCTTCGGCGTTCGTTAGCGACCCGACCAGTGATGGTGCTGCAGCAGCACGCTCTTTGACTCCTGGTTCTGGTGAGAGGGCTCTCGAGCTGGCGAGAGCCACAGTGGCTGAGGTTTGCTCTTTCTATCTTCCTCTCTTTGTCCTTGTTATTGTCACTCGACTTTGTTTTTAGCATTCTTTTTACTTTCTTTTTTGCATGCAGCTGTCCACTCAGTTAGATGGCATGGCTTTCTGCTTTGAGGAGGACTCTCGCTCTCGCGACCGTGAGCTTAGCGAGACCAGGAGGACCAACGCTGAGCTCGTTGATAAGGTCCAGGCCCTTGAGGATGATGTTACTTCTGCGAAGAAGAGGTCGGATGAGTTGAGCGGGAAGCTGTCAAAGGCGTCTTCGAGGTATGCGAAGAGCAAGGAAGAAATCACTTTGCTTAGGAGCAAGTTGCTGGAGACCGAGAGTCTCAGGGACGCCCAGATCGAGGAGGCCGTTTCTAGAGCCAAGGATGAGGCGGCTCGTAGCTTTGCTAGCCGGACCCGACAGGTTGCCAGGTCGCTTACTAAGCTTGAGGGGACAACGAAGGACAACATGTTGGACCTTGCTGAGATTGATGCGAGTCTGGAGCTCATTGAGCGTCTCCGTGGGTCTGATGGAGCGACTTTGGATGCTGCTAAGGAGCTTTTGGTTGAGAGGAAGATTTCGATTTACTATGCTCGTGATGTGTTTGATGAGCTTGTCTCTAGCGTGAGGCAAGCCTTAGAGATCTCTGCGGACGACAGTGTAGCTGATGAAGATGAGGAGGCCGATGAGTGACCACTCCTTTCTTGCTTATGACTTAGTTTATTTGACTTTTATGACTTTCGTTTCTGAAAACCTTTGTCGGATTTGATGAATTTCGGTTGTAGCATTGGATGGTTTGTATCCTTGCTAGTATTTTGGACCCTTGCGATGTGGCGAGTGCGGGGTGACTCTATAGCTTTTGTATCGTATGACGAACCTTGCTGGTTTTTGGAGTTATGTACTCGCTTTTGATGTCGTTGATGTTGTTCCTATACTTAGGAATTCTTTGAGCTGTTTATGCATTGTTTGTCATGCGTTTGCCAACGTTGGTGTTGGGCTTTGTGACCTGAAGGCCATAAGACCTTGTGTTTGATCGAAGGTTTGAAGACTTCTCATTGTGCTTATTGAAGCCGTTTGCGTTGCTGCAGTATAGTGGAGATCATTTGCTCATGGATGAGGCTCGTTCTTGGTCAATTGCTCATGAGTGAGGCTTTGTTTGCTCATGGATGAGGCTCTGCTTGCTCATGGATGAGGCTTTTGTTGAGACTGTGAAGACGCGAATGCGCTCACGCTCTTTATCTGCCAACGTTGCTGTTGGGCTTTGCTAAATGGTGCTGCTCTTCTAGACACGTCTGTCCGAGAGCAAGTTCACCTTGACCAGCGCTTGTCCTGGGTTTCAGAGTGACACGTTCAAGTATAATCTGAACGGAGGTCACTTGACATGTTCAAGTATAATCTGAAGGGATGTCATTGACTTAGACCAGCGCTTGTCCTGGGTTTCGGAGTGACACGTTCAAGTATAATCTGAACGGAGGTCACTTGACACGTTCAAGTATAATCTGAACGGAGGTCATTTGAATTTATATAGCGCGCTGTATCCGTTGTGGATGTCATAGTGTTCGTATCTCTGCACTGTTGATGTGGCCAGCAACAACAGATACAGAACGACTCTACTCGAATAAAGCTGTGATCGGTCCAAAAAGGACAAGTTTCCTCAAAAGGAACTAGCTGTTCTCATGATGAGTGCTGTAGCGAGTGTTAGCGATTGACGATAGAGTAGTCAATAATTTTGTTAAGGAGTGGCATACGGGTACCCCACTCCCCCCCCTTTTTAGACGAAAGAGGGTAACTGAAGTCGTCTAGAGACTGTGAAAACACTCACTCCCCCCCGAAGGCGGAGGAGATCAAGTGAGCTCGTACGGAACGAGGCTGAAGGAAAACATTCACTCCCCCCCAAAGGTGTAGGAGATCATGTGGAGCTCATCCGGAGATGAGGCGTCGAAAAAGGTGGTGGTGTCGCAGTCTGGGTGGGTGTTTCGTTTGCTTTGAGTCTTTGTCGTGCTGGTGCCGTAGTCGCTGCAGATACGTTTTGCATCCATGAGGTGAGATAGGCATATCGATGAGTCTGCATGGTGGACTTGAGTGTTGATGAGCCCACGAGGTGAAGAAGTGGAGATGGTTGTGCTTTGGCACCAGCTCAGTATTGAAATTGACGCCGAGATCCAGTCAAGTAGCGACAAGCTCGCAAGGTGAATTCGGTTAGCCCGCATGTTTGATTTGTTGTGGTGGTGAGAGTAAGGTGAATCCGAGCGGAGCGAGGTGATTGGAGTTCGAGTGGTACAAGATGGAGCTCGATTTTGAGGTTGGTGAATCCCTTCTTTAATGAAGGTCAATCTTGTGCTTAAGAGAGCTCGCAAGGTGAACTTGTGGAGAGGCTTGAGCTCGCGTACATGATTTGATTCGGAGATCAGATTACAAGGTGGTTGCTCTCAGCTGGCGTAGTGGGCGAGTTGACTCGGTGTGAGGCTCCGCGAGTTGACTCGGCGCAGTGAGGTTGCGAGCTCAATCGTGAGGTGCGAGCTCACGGTGTAAGTTGAAGACGAGCGCGAGTTCGAGGTGGAAGATGAAGACGAGCACGAACTCGAGGTGACTTGTCTTGTCGAGTTGCGAGCTTGGAGACGTAGACACGGTGGCAAGGTCGATTGCATAGTAAACAAGCTCGATGAGGTTGACTTTAGAGAAGAAGAGCTTGAGCACTTTAGACGAGCTTGCACCATTGATTTTTCTTAAAGAGGAGCTTGCGAAGTCGGCGAAGTTGAACGGTGTCGCAGCGAAGCAAACGGGTGCTGCGAACCTGCGTTGGTGGACTGGGCTCGCAGACTTGGGATTCAATGAAGGAGGCTGACTAAAAGAGGACGAGCTCGCAGATTTTTAGAGACGTCGAACTCGCAAAGGTTGTTGGTCGGTGAGCTCGCGTGCTGAACTTAGAGAAGTAATGTCAAGGTGATTGCGAGGTGGAAATCGGTGGTAACCGTGGATGCGAGCCCCCCACGAGGTGGATCTCAGCATAATCAAGCTTGCGATGTTGATTCTCGTTGCTTGCGAAGTGGTTTTGAAACAAAAAGACGATCGTGCTGTTGATGACGAGCTGCAAGGTTGCAGACGAGGCTACGCGAGCTGTAGCTGTAGCATGGTTGATTTGAAGTACGAGCTTGCATCATCTAGTTGATTCGATCTTGGGAAGATCTTGTGAGACAAGTCTGAACTCGCATCGTTGCTCTGTGGTTACTATGAACTCGCATGTCCACGATTCGGCGAGGGAGCTCGATTTGATGGTGACGAGGTTGCACCGAGGTGGGATGAGCTCCGTCATTGTTGTGTCGTAGAAGCGAGCTTGCCCTGTTGACTCCCACGATGCTTGATTCTCTGGGTCTGATTGAGAATTGCGAAGCTTACAGTGCCGAAAGCAAGGCCGATTTGAAGCCAATTAGCGCTCGCAGGTTGATTAAGTGAGTTCACGAGTCGATTCAGCACGAGAGTGTGGCGGTGTTGGGAATATTGTCTTGATCCGTTCAGGCGACGCGAGTGTGGCTTCGGTCCGATGAGGAGGCATGAGCATGAGCTTAGCCCGATCAGGTGACGTGAGCGCGGGCTCGCTCTGAGCTGGCGACGTGAGGCTAGCTTTGGGTCGGACGAGCGAAGCGAGTGCGGCTTCGGTCCGGTCGGATGACTCGAGCGCGGGCTCGGATCGATCGGAGGACGTGAGCACGGGTTCAGATGGATCAAGCGATGCGAGCGCATGCTTGGATGGATGAGGACATGCGAGCGCATGCTCGCATAGATGAGGACGTGCGAGCACGGGCTCGGTTCGGGTGAGCGCCGCGAGCACGGGCATGGCTTGGTGCGGCGAGGATGCGAGGGCGCGAGGGCATGAGGGCGCAAGAGCGCTAGGGCGCGAGGACTGCTGAGGTCGTGAGGGCGCAAGAGCGCTAGGGCGCGAGGACTGCTGAGGTCGAAGACGACCTGGTCTAGCTGGGCCTTCAGCCCGGCGACCTCTTAGTTTTGGGAGCTTTGTGGAGCCCTGCGCTCCTGCTCCCTCCTGTAAAGCTCCGCTATGGTTAGAGTTCCTTCTCCATCAGCCATAGCGTTGTCAGCAGCGTCCGTTTGGACACGTTTCTGAGGAAGTGGTTGATCTCCGTGAGCCCTAGCGTCGTCAGCGGCTATGTCAATTCGGGCTTGTCTTCGAGAAGGTTGATCCTCATCCGATTCTTCTACCACACGCTCGGGAGTTTCGTCAGATTCCCGAAGAGGCGGTGGTGGAGGCAAGTCCCCCGCTCCTGTGCGATCGGTCTGAGGTGGCAGCTCCCCGTGCCGATTCCTTCGATAAGCTTGAGGTGTGGTAAAGCTGAGGCGTGTTAGGCGAACTCGGGACCCCTTGCGCTTCTGTTTCTTGAGCGCATGTAGCTCGTTCGTCGTAGTCTTGAGATGCTTTTCCTGATCCTCTGCTTTCTTCATGAGCGTCTCAAGCATCTGCTTGATCTTCGTGATATCCGCTGGGCTGTTGGCGGCGTAAGGAGCGGTGCTCTTTGTGGAGTCCTCCTTTGCTTCGCTGTTTCTGTGAGATGAAGGTCCTTTGCTGCTTCTGCTGTTGCTTCCTGACATGGCGATGGTGTTATGAAACCCTAGCTCTTCTGTGTCAGAAATTCTCGAGTTCCCCTTAGTCGGCGCCAAATTGTGGGGGTTGAAACCAACACAATTAGAATTTGTAAGAGTTCGTGAGGGAATTCGGAGATTTCTATGGTAAGCTAGGATTGCAAAGGATTTGAGAAAGAGATGTTGTTTATTGCTCTGAAAAGTTGAGTACAAGTTTTTGTGTAAAAGAATTCGGATCCCCTTTAGGGTTGATATAAAGACATATTTATAGCTATTCCTAAGGCGGCTGCATCTTCCCATCTTCTGCGGAGTCGGTCACATTGTCATGGGCTTCGCGTCCGGACCGGGCTATCGTCATGTTACTGGGCTTGAAGGCTTTTGGATAGACACTGCAATTGAGAAGTGAAGTGAGCGATCGGCCCATGGCGAGCCGACAGTCGGGTCGCGACCGAGCGCTCGGTCGGCCTCGAGTGCCCGGTCGGTTCCGAGTGCTCGGTCGGTCCTGAGTGCTCGGTCGGTCCCGAGTGCTCGGTCGGTCCCGAGTGCTCGGTCGGCCTCGCCTAGACCCGGTCCTTCCCTGCTTCGCTTAAGTTCCATTTCCACATGCTCCGCTCCGCAGGAAGATTTGGGTTCCGCTAGGCCTCCTTTGCTCAGGGTCTGGAGGGCCATCTCTTTGATTGATTTGCCTTTAGACGTTAATGCTGAGGGGGTGAAAACCGACCCCAACACGCCGTATACCCTTCAAGACCATCAGAGCTTCTCACTGGTGTATCCAGCGATGAATCCATGGTACAAACCACTAAATCCACCTCTGGTGGTGTCTCCTTCCATCTCTCCCACCACTCTCTCCAACCGTCCCACTCTCCTTACCGGAAAACTCGCCGCCGTTGACTGCGTCCTAGCAAAATGTGGAGGCAAGCCTCCATCCTCTGGTGAAACCCTAACAACAATATGGTGTGGTGGGCCTCGACCTGGCCCACTAGATTTTGTGTCAATAAAGGCTTTTTCAAAAAAAGGCCCACATTTAAAAACCCAGCATATGAAGTCAGCTGGTGGTTGTGATGCTTTCTTGTGTCTTTCCTGGTCTTCTCAAAAGACACAAGCCCCACCGCTGGTGCAACCGCAACGGGACTACTCACAGGTAGGTGTAATTTCGCCACACACGGTTCTCTGGCGGTGGCCCGGAAGCTTGCCGAGCAATTCGACGAGCAATTGGGAGGCCCCTCTCCGAGTAAGTTCTCCTGATCTTGTGATAGACAAAGGTGATGAACGATTAGAGGGAGGTGTTCGGAATATTGTTTGTTCGTTAGTGGTATTGGAATTCACTTCTAGTTCAAGAAGGGTTAAGACGGTAGTGACGATAGCGTCCATAACATAGATTAGGATCAGAGAATGGTATCCGAGTATTGAGTGTAAAGCCAGGAGTATTGTTTCCTTGGTGGCTCGACCTCATGCCCGAGTAGCGTGGTCTATGAATGCAGTTGAAGAAATAAGGATTGTTTCTGTAAAATCAGAATCCTTACAAATGGTTGGGGGTCTAGCTTTAGACCCAAAAGTTTCCAAATTACATGGATCATCCCATGAATCTTCTTATCTTTCTAAAAGATTTGAATCTATCTGTTATAATTTCATTTTGGCAGTTTATGCCGTTGTAACCGAACCGGTGCTTTAAGTTTAATGAAGATCTTTGTTGTCAAAAAAAAAAAAAAAATTGGAGAACCGCACCTTATTATTGCACATGCACCAATTTAAGTGCGTTTATGTGGGTTTTTTTTCCAATTTTTTTTTTTAAAAAAATGATGTGCTACTTTTATTAACTAAACAAAATAGATTCTGAAAAAAAAATATTTTGGTCATTAGAAAATCTTACAAAAAATACTTAAAAATTTAATAATTATTATATAATACCACAATTATTATAATCACCAATCAACTGACATTTAAATCGTCCCGCCCCAATTATTTTACATAATCCACTTTTCCGTATAAACCGTACTTGAATCGTACCGTACCGTACCGCTCGATTTGCTGTCACCATTCGGACCTTATATATTATATATGTTTTTTAAAAAAAAATCAATGATTTTGAAATTTTCCAAACAAGAATGCTGGCGTCTTCCGCTAACTTTTTTCTTTGGGCTATGAATCTTCCGCTTAACTTTTATATATTCCATGTTTTTTCCGGGAAATATATATTGGATGTTTTTTTTTTTGTGAGAAATCAGTTTTTGGATGTTGCACTAGCCAGTTGTGGGATTGTTAAATTTCAAATGAAAATAGTTATTAAATTATAGTGATCGATTTATTGTTTAACTTAAATAGTCCATATATAGGCTCTCGACAAAAAAAAAAATATAGTCTAGTACTTTGTATAAAACATGTATTGTTATTTGAATTTAAATTTGCATAAAGTTTGTTTAAAAAAAAATAGTAGAAATTATATGAGATGTGAAAAAATGGAGCTCCAGAGTCTAGAAAAATGATGTCTTTTAACTAATGACAATGAACTAAAAAATCTTAAGACTATTTTTAAAACAATGATCATATATATTTGTAAGGTAATATGGAGAAATTTTGATACCAGTCTTAATTTGAGGGGACGAAAATCGCTATAAAAGAACCATTTGATTGACTTATTATATGTTTGTGGGTGTTATTCATTTCCTTTTCAACTCGCATGTGTCCACGACGCCGCCATTCCAAATTATATAGGGCATGCAATAGAGACCCTTGCCATGGGTGTCTAAAAAAAATTTTCATTAAAATTTAATCAAATTTGTGTTTTGATTTTAGACACTTGGGTCTTGAGTCTCATAAAAAATCTAATATTAGACACTTTAGTACAATTTAGGAACCACTTTTCCTAAATTTATTCCTTTTTTAATACTTAAGACACTTGCTTTATACACATGTGCAATAGAAACCATTGCCATGGGTGTCTAAATATTTTTTCAACTAAAATTTAATAAAATTTGTGTTTTGATTTTAGACACTTGGGTCTTAAATCTTATAAAAGATTTAATATTGGATACTTTAAGTACAATTTAGACACTTGAATCTTAAAATACTTGCCATTAGACACATTAGTGTCTCCATTAGACATGGTCGTGACAAAACACACAAATTTAAAGAGGGAATAAAATATAAACCAAAATAGCATACAAAAGCAAAGTGGTCAACAAATTCACTAGAATAAAGTCAAAGGCACCATCACCATCAACAAAACCACTATATGAGTCCCTACCGTCACTCACCAGACACCACTCATTTTATTTTGTTTAACCGAACCCTTTTTCAGATGTATATGACACAAAGACATATTAAAAGCTATATATCATATTTATTTAAGAACTTACTCGATATGTTTACTATTATTAATCAAAACATAAATAATATACCTAACTAGAAATTCACATCCCATGCTTCTCAAAATTTGATTCATATGCGTATTTCTTTTAATTCTCCCCAAGTTTTTTTACAACTTAGGAATCATGTAATTGTAGCCGAATTATTAATATTCTATTTCGAATTAGTACCTCATTTTCTTTAAATATTTTGTTGAAAGATTGACCGAAACCATATCAAATTTTGACATCGATCCACTCAAGTTACAAAGAACATTCAAAATTTACTAAACTAACATAAATACGAATAGAAATATGATTTTCACTGAATAAATTTACGTTTCATAAAAATTCTCAACGATTTTTCCATGTTCCAGGTAGGTAGGTATTTTGATCGATCTCGATTCCATTTAGTTTGAAATAACAGTATTGGGAGAAGAATGCGCGTGCATATACATTCCTTTGTCGTAAAGGAATTAAAGGTATCTTTCTCAACAAAAAAAAAGGAATTAAAGGGATACAAAAATGAAAATCCTAAAAAAAGTGAAATGACATGTTGAAAAGTGAAAGAAAGCTTTTAAATCTGGTTGGCTCCTGCACACAGGGAAGTTGCACGAAGGGTCCCACCGTAGCTTCCGCCAACCCAGGCTTCTATTTATACATACAAGTTACAACAGTCAATATTACAAGTTTTTTTTGGGACAAAATATTAACAAGTTGTTTTCTTTAGAAAAATAAACTATACAAAATTTTTTTTATTACATAAAAACGATGACGTGTTTTCTCTAAATAACATCTTGATTTAATTTCATTCGTAGCATTGAAATTTTAAATCTTGCTCATATATAATAATTGACTTCTCTATGTACCCTCAGCCCTCTTTGTTCTAAAGACTTTGATAATATGGGGTACGTATCTATGTGATCCACGATTTCACGAGAATTTTTTGATTTAATAGATTGTACCAACCATAGAAATTTTTTTTTAATTATTGAAACGCGAATTGTGAAGTGAACAATATAAATAATAAGTTCTGAAGATTGAGAAAAAAAAGCAAGAATTTCCATTTCTTAAGTCGGAATTACTTGTAATTAATATGAAACATGTGTTACTTTCTCACTGAGTGTGTTTTTTTGGGTGAATCGCAAGAATAACAAAAAAAAAAAAAATTCATAAACTAACAAAAATTAGTTTATGTGGCCTAATCAAAAACACTAAAATTAGGTCAAATGGTTAGTTTTTGAATTATAATTTTTTTTATTGTTATTGACCCTAATTTCTTTTTTTTTTTTTATCCTTTCTGTGTTTAGAAAGTAAAAAATAATTGAAGAATTTGTAAAAGGGAAAAAATCGTGTGACTGTCCGATGAAGTTTAGGAGTCTTGTGATTAGAGTTCTCTTCAATATTATATTTAGAAAGAATTAATAACGTAACTTGAAACAACCAGGTTTTTTTTTTTTTTTTAAAAACCTAACAATTCTACTGCGGAAAACAATAACTCATTCAACCAACAAAACAATCCAATAACTCTATGAAATAAATAACCAATATTCCATAATAACTCAAATACCAAATTCAGGAGTGCTCAAGTCTAACAACCTAACAAACGGTTCGCTAAACAAAACAACAACATAGAAGACCCTATCATCCTCATCCTATGCCTCGATTCCGCGATCATACTTTGCCTTTACCTGCAACATATGGAAATAAGATTTGCGTGAGTATTATCACAAATACTCAGTGAAACGGTCATCCCGCCTACCGGTTACATAATAAGGGAAATAGAATGTCAATTTACTGCGCAATCAATCAATAAGCAATAATCAACCAAAAATAGCAATTTAACAAGTGGTGTCGACCGACACACCACCATGGTGTCGACTGTCGATCGACACTCGATTATGGAACACAAACCTCGCGATCATAAAAATGGGTGTCGATCGACACTACCACTAGGTGTCGATCGACACTCCTCGCAGAGACCTAAACCGAGTCAAATCCTCTCGCAACTCGGCTCCGTCTCATCATACGAGACTGATCACAACCAAAATCACACGATAATCATACAGGAAACACATAAATCAACTGTATTCATCACGAATCATTCATTCAAAATCCTAACAGTCTAATCTCGTAACCACGATCACGCACTCACCTCGAATACGGATTAAAAAGGAAAGGAAACGAACGAACGGCGAAAAACAGCGAAGAACACCACTGATCAGACCACCACGAGTCTGGAAAACGTTTAAAGGATCACGGCTACGAAGAACGATGATCCTACGCCTCTAAAACTCTCTAAACAACGTTCCTATGGATTTCTTTGCAACAACCCACAAGAACAACCACTTTTTCTCTCTCAAATCACCCTCCTCGAGGCTACAAACTGCATGTACAATACATAAGAGAGCTCTAGGGTTTAATCCATTAAACCAAGCCAAACCGCGATTAAAAATTAAACCCAATCGGTCAAATAAACATGGTGTCGATCGACACCCTTACCGAAAAATACTTTCTCGGTTCGGGATGTTACATAACTTGTAGGGTACATATCAAAGAAGAGAAAATATATGAGAAGTAAGTACTATATTGATCAGTATCGTATAAAATTATAATTATGTAATATATAGTTCTTGTTTTTCGAATCCATAGGTAAAAAAAAAAAGTCATTGGTGAAAGACGATATGGTGCGTCAAAATTGCCAGCATCGTAAAGATTCTTACACGACAAGAAAACAGCGTGTTTTCCGACGGAACATTATTTTCCGTCGGAAAACCGTCGAATAAAACCGACGGTTTGCCGACGGTTGGCCGACCAAAACGATCCCGTCGGCAATCCGTCATATTTGTCCGATGGCATTCCGACGGCAACCCACTCCGTCCGTATTCCGTAAGACTACCGTCGGTAAAACCCGACGGAATACCGACGGTTATATGCCGTCGTTAAATTTCGACGGTATTCCGGCGTATTACCGACGGAAATCGGATTTTCCGATGTCGGCAAAGTTTTCAGTGACCGCTGTGTATGAACTATTTCCCGACGGCCATATGCCGTCGGAATTACTGACGGTATTCCGGCGTATTACCGACGGAAATCGGATTTTCCGATGTCGGCAAAGTTTTCAGTGACCGCTGTGTATGAACTATTTCCCGACGGCCATATGCCGTCGGAATTACTGACGGAATTCCGTCGGAATTCCTACGGTAATCGATGTGGGCAAAGATTGTGTGGTTGCCAAATCGTCTCCGGTGGCCGATGGGAAATTGTGGGGTGTGATGTCGGGGGTATTGACGGATATCAGACGGAACTCCGACGAGAATATGTTTTATATAAGGTAGCCGAATTCGTCATTCCATCGTATCATAATTTCTTTAAACAAACGAAATTCCAAAGATGAGTTCATATTTTCGGGCATGGATGGATGAGCCAATGACGGATGTGGGCTCAGACTTATTAAAGAACGAATACGCTCAAGGAATATGCGAGTTCATGAATTTACCCAGTAATCTAGAAGCAGCCAAAAAAGGTCAGGATATCAAATGTCCTTGTTCTAATTGCTGTAATAGAATTAGTGTTGCCGTTCATAATGTTTGGAATCACTTTTATAGATATGGTTTTAGGCCGGGATATAAGGTTTGGTTTTTACATGGAGAAAGGAATTATGAATATGGTAGTACTAGTAGCAATGAACCTTATTTTCCTGATAGCGTAGGGGAACCTACACCGGAAGTAGATGTTGGGGTACATACGGTTGCGATGGTTAATGATGCGTTTAGAGAGAATTTGCAGTCGGGTGGGTATGAGGGTGATAGGGGTGAAAAGCATAATTTAGAATCTCGAAGGTTTATCGATTTGTTAGACGCATCAAAGCAACCACTATACAGCGGTTGTAGGGATGGCCATTCACCGTTAGCGTCTGCTACTAGGATGATGAACATAAAGACTGATTACAATTTATCCGAAGAATGTGTTGATGCAGTCGCCGAGTTCGTGAAAGATATTTTGCTAGAAGATAATCTGGCCCCTAGATCATACTACGAGATACAAAAACTTGTTGCCGGTCTTGGTTTGCCCTACAAGGTTATAGATGTGTGCATCGACAACTGTATGATATACTGGAGAGAAGACGAGAACCGAAATAAATGTAAATTTTGCCGCAAGCCACGATTCCAGGACACAAGTGGCAGGGTGAAGATTCCATTCAAATGGATGTGGTATTTACCCTTAACGGAGAGGTTGAAGAGGCTGTACGAATCTGAACGCACAGCTACGGCTATGAGATGGCCAGCAGAGCATAGTCGAGATGGAGATATCACGCATCCTTCTGACGCGAAAGCGTGGAAACACTTTCAATCCGTATACCCAAATTTTGCATATGAACCACGGAATGTATACTTAGGCTTATCCACCGATGGTTTCAACCCGTTTGGCAAGCATGGACGGAAATATTCATTGTGGCCGGTCATAGTGACCCCTTACAATTTGCCTCTATCTCTGTGTATGCGGCGAGAGTTTCTGTTTCTCTCAATTCTAGTTCCCGGCCCAGATCATCCAAGACGATCGCTTGATATATTCCTCCAACCATTGATCTGTGAGTTGCAAATGTTGTGGGAGCATGGTGTTATGGCTTATGATGTTTCAGTGAAGCAGAATTTCAACATGCGTGCGGTTCTTATGTGGACCATAAGCGATTTTCCGGCATACGGTATGTTATCTGGATGGACAACGCATGGAAGATTGGCGTGTCCTTACTGCCAAGACAATACTTCAGCTTTCCAATTACAGCACGGCAGGAAGACTTCATGGTTTGATTGCCATAGGTGTTTTTTACCGCCAAATCATCCATATCGTCGGTCTAAAAGACATTTCAGGAAGAATGAACAAGTGTTACATAGTCCACCTCCTGAGATAGATGGTCGCAGCATATTGGAACAGTTACGAGATTTTGGTGCAGAGCGAACTCCTGAATGTGGGGGTAATGGCCATTACCCCGTCGACGGTTGTGGGCAATATCACAATTGGCACAAGAAGAGTATATTTTGGGATTTGCCTTACTGGAAAGACCATCTACTGCGGCATAATGTAGATGTCATGCATGTGGAAAAAAATTTCTTTGACAACATCATGAACACCGTATTAAACGTCCCAGGAAAGACCAAAGACAATTGGAAGTCTAGATTTCACTTGCCATCGATTTGTACGTGGCCATCTCTTCATGTTTCGAACGTTAGATTGCCGATGCCTGCGTACCGGTTAAACGGTAGGAAGAAAGAAGTATTTTTTGAATGGTTCCAAAATTTTGTAAAATTTCCAGATGGCTATGCATCTAACCTTGGTAATTGCATGGATTCGACGGAAGGGAAGTTTATAGGAATGAAGAGTCATGATTGTCATGTCGTGATGCAGCGTCTTCTTCCATTTGTATTTGCATATCTTCTTCCAGAACCTATCCACCAAGCAATTGGAGGTATATTTCTTACTTCCATTAGTCTATGACTATCATTATATTACTAATGATATCATTATATTGTTTAATTTTCTTTTATAGGAGTTGGTGCATTTTTTCGAGATTTATGTTCACGAACGCTTACCGTCCACGGGATACGTAACTTGGAGGCCAATATCCCAGTACTCCTTTATAATCTTGAGAAGATATTTCCACCGTCTTTTTTTGACGTTATGGAACATCTTCCAATTCACCTCCCACGAGAAGCAGCCTTAGGAGGCCCTGTTCAATACCGATGGATGTATCCGTTCGAGCGTTGCATGTTCCACCTCAAGAAAAAGGTTAAAAATTTGAGCAAGGTTGAGGGATCTATTGTCGCACAAAGCCTAAACGAGGAAGTCTCACAATTTGCCGAATATTATTTTCCACGGGAAGTTAGTACTAAGGCGAGACGCCCTGCCCGACATGATGATAGAGGTGAGAAAGCAGTCTATGACGTGGTTGTTCCTGAGTTGTTTGCCCAAGTTGGTCGACCAAGTGGAAAACGACAGAAACGCATACTATCAGCACATGAGGTCACACATCTGCATACATATATCCTCAGAAACTGTGACGAAATGTTGGAGTACGAAAGGTATATAAGTTATTAAACTAATTAAATGTATGGAATATTCATCAACTAACGACTGTTATATTACAGGATATACATGCCTCTCGCACGTGATTACCATTATGGTAAGACAGATGCCGAACTTGCTGTATTGAAAGATGAAGAATTTCCGGATTGGTTGAAATGTTATGTAAGTTAATATAATTAATGACGCTTAATTTTCCATATATGTTTGCACGTTCATATGTTACTTATTAAATCTTACGTATATCATTTTTAGGTTTCCGAAAGTAGAGCAAGTGGTAAATCAGTCCCGACATGGTTAATGGAGGTTGCTTATGGTTTACGCAGCACGGCGATTTCATATCCCAAGTTTTGCACTAGGGGATATTCGTTCAGGATCCATGAGGAAGAACGTCCAAGGTCAACTTCGGACTATGGTATTTCGGCGCAATCCGGTGATACCATGTACTATGGGATTTTAAAAGAAATCTTGGAAATCCGCTATCCAGGAATGGTGAACTTGAGGTGCATTGTGTTTATGTGCGATTGGTATGATCCATCCAATGGTCGAGGGGTTCGAGTTGACCAGCTTGGTGGTATTTCGATAAATTCAAGCCGGAGATTGCAGTATTATGATCCATTTATCCTTGCGTCTCAAGCAGACCATGTATCAATATATACACTAATATGTTTACCTACTTACTCATACTTAAGATTTCTTGTTCATGTATAATAACAATATCCACTAATTATTAATAGGTTTGCTACATTCCATATCCTCGAGTTGCCTACCGTACAGATCTGTGGGTCACAGTAACTCCAATAAACCCCAGAGGCAAAATCTATGGCGTTCCAGAACAAGATGCTCTACAACCATCGAGAAGTGTACAAATGTCACTTGTTGAGGAGATGAATAACATTGACCTTGTCGTTGATGTCACATATGTCGGGGATGATCTAGTGCATTCGGACGAAGAGGAAACACGTGGAGAATTTGACGACGATTCAGACTCCATCCCTAGTGATGGTTCCACCGGAGATTCAGAATAAATATTAGTTGTCAAAAAATGCTTGCTTATCCATGTTGTTCTCTCACATTTGTGTGTTCCTTTTAAAATTTTTCATTTCATTAAGAAAACCGATTGTGGATGAGAATCTGAGTATTGCAACTCCAATAAAACATTACATTTAATGAAACATAAAATTTAAACACATTCTTAAACAAGTACAGTATGGAATTGCAAATTTTTAACACCCACCAGTTATGGTACAATTCCACAATAACCTCCCCAAAGGACTATCATATGTCTGTTTCCACTCCGAACTTACCATTTGTTAAAACCATTTAATGATGTTCTTTCCCTTTTTTTTCTTTCTTGGAGAATCTACAAATCCGTCGCACAATTCGCTTTTTATTGCATCAACATCTAGATTTATGTTCGGCTTTTCTGGGCTTTGGGCGAATTGGAACTCATAGTAATGATCCGTTGTTGGAGATTCTATAAATCCGTCGCACAATTCACTTTTGATTGCATCAACATCTAAATTTAAGTTTGACTTTTCAGGGCTTTGAGCGAATTCATAATCATACAACTGATCCTTACATACGTTTGAAGTACTTGCACCGTAGGTATCTGACTTTTCCACCAAGTCACATGGTTGTTTGGCTTCGGTAACCCGCTCATGATCAAGACATTGTGGCTGCCTATCGTAAATGTTCTGGATGTTTGCCAAGCAGTGGCTGTCAGGCACTACTGTTGATGTGGAATCTTCAAAATCGATTGGGGAGCACGTATCAAATTCCCACGAGTAAGTGGGAATCTGCTGTGTGAATTCGTCGCATTGAGATTCGATTTCCGACGAGTATTTTGGAACATGGAAAAAATTAGCCACGCCTTTTGTGTTTGAGTCTTCATTAGGAGAGGTGGAAGACATTATTTTGTAATTTGAAGGTGTAGAACATAAAACACTCCATAAGGAGTATTTATAGAAGACGTTATATGTCTAAACCGTCGATATTCCGTCGGTATACATTAGCCATTTCCGCCGGAATACCGACAGAATTCAGACAGCACGATGTCGGCAAAGTATGATTGGTCAGTGGGTATGGACGGATTTCCGACGGCATTCAGACGGAATCCGATGTCGGCAGAGTTTCATTGGTTAATAAAGCGTATGCAGTGGCCGATGGGATTGGTGGGGTGATATGTCGGATGTTTTGACATCCGAGGGAATACCTACGGAATTCAAACAACACGATGTCGGCAAAGTATGATTGGTAAGTGGGTATGGACGGATTTCCGACGCACTAAATCTGTCGTAATTAATGACGGATTTCCGACGGCATTCAGACGGAATCAGATGTCGGCAAAGTTTTAGTGGTTAAAGAACCGGTCGCAGTGCCCGATGGGATTGGTGGGGTGATATGTCGGATATTTTCACGGAATTCCGACGGACTTCCTACGGAAATAATTAAGTTTTATATAAGCATCCCGCCTCTGCCTTCATTCATAAAAAATTTGAACACATAATCATAACAGAAAATATTCTATTGCGTAATGACTAATAGAGATCTATGGAATTACTATATGCAAAACCGAGCCCCTGGTCATAACCCTCGCAACACACCTCTTGTTCCTTCAAGCCCTCCTTACGATAACTTAAATGTTACTGATGGTGAACCGACAATTTCACTCCATCCAACTCAACAATCGCAGAACCAAACGCCCGTAATACCGGGACCTGGCCAAGTCGTACGGCAAGGATTGTTTCGCAAGAGATCTCATGATGCAAAGGTGCTGGAAGGTGAAAGTTCTCAGACACGCCTAACACAAGATTTTATTTCTGAGGTCATTAACGAGGCACTACAAGCCGACCATGATTTTAGTAGTCCGCGATGGACTTCTACTATCGATTACATAATCCGGGAAGGTATATATATATATATATATATATATATATATATATATATATATTTAATTATCATTTTTACTTTTACAAAAATGAATGTAGGTGACTGATACAAAATCTATCATTCATAACTGTAGGTTCTTATCATAATAGGACCACACCATTCTTGACCCAGGTTGCAGAAATTCAATCCCCGCGTTCACAATTTGTGAAAATAAAAAAGGTTTACGTTTCCGTCCAATTTTATTAACATTGATTTAGAGATACAATTTATCTGAGAAGCTAGTATTAATATTCTATTAAATTATCAGATTGTGGCTATGCTCTCTTCTTTCACCCCCAATGACCAGGGAGATCTGCTTGTAACCTTAAAAGATCCATCGGGAAAAATCGAGGGAACCATGCACCATAACATCTTCAACAATGACGAGTACAGACTCATGACTGGTGTAGGTGCGGTATTCATCTTGAAGAATGTTAGCGTTTGCCGTTTTGATAGGAACCCAAAGTACCTAAACATCACAGAGCGGAACATTGTTAAGGTAGTTACACCAAACGTTTATAAATATTTTTGGGAATGGTTAACTATATTCAGTTACCAAACAGATAATCGGTGCTAATTCGATGATTGCTGAATACCACCCAACGGAAATATGCACCATGGAGGAGGAAGATGAAGAAACTACTGGGTACGAATATGAAACAGTGCCAAACTCCGAGGAAGAATAAATATATAACTCGTCCATGATTAAGAATAATTTAAACCTTTAAAGCTTTATGTTGAATTAATATTAAATAATGTCTTAGTATGTATTGTACGATTTTATAATGTTGTCATGTGTTTTATTTCCTATTATGGATTGAGAAATAGTGGTGTTATATATGTGTAATACGTTTCGAAGCCGCACTAATATATTTTTCTTGGTTGCGAGGGTCAAATTAACATTCACGCTTAAATTTATTTTTAAAAACCTTCTAATCAACTTTAAAACCATATCATATACTTTTTAATCAAAAAATTTATAATCAAATTTAAATTTGTCGATAAAATTAAAAAGCATTAAAAAGAATGTCGTCGGAATCCCGTCTTAATTGTAAGACGGAATTCCGATGGTTTGGGGGGTTTTTGTTATTTTTAATTGTATCGACAAATTTAATTAAATTGAAAACCCAAAACCGTCGGAATTCCGTCTTAGTTCTAAGACGGAATTCCGACGGTTGGGGTTTATATTAATTTTTATTTTATCGACAAATTTAGAAAAATTAAAACTCAAAACCGTCGGAATTCCGTCTTAGAACTAAGACAGAAATCCGACGGTTCACCGACGGAAACCCTAATTTCCCCAGCCGCCAAAAGACTTCGTAATCTTCGTCAAAGCGAGGAAAACCGTCGGAGTTACCGTCGGAAATTTTTAATGTCGTCGGACTGCCGTCTGATTTCCCTCGGACTACCTTTTAAATCAACAGTCTTCGTCTTCCCCGAACTCAGATCTGTAAAAAAAAAAAAATTTCTTAAAATCTCCTCCGTTCCTCCGCCGATTCTCCGCCGTTTCTACTCGTTTGGACGCCGATTGGACGCCGATTCTTCTCCTCCGTCGTGAATCATCTCCATCTTTTGCCAAATCAAAAACTATGTAAGTTTTCCATACATTAATAGAATTTCTCCAAAATTGTTCTTCATGATTTAAGATTGTTGTTGAGGATCCGAAATTGTTCGTGATGATTAATAGAGTGGTAAGAAATTAGGTTTGTAGAATGTTAAGAAATTGTTCATGAGAATTAATAGATCCGAAATTGTTCTTTAGGATTTGTAGATTCTTTAAAAAAATTTCTAAAATTAATGTTAATACAATTTTTTAACGAATTATGAATTAATAAATGAAGTAAATAATCATTTTAGGGTTTATGAGTATGTTATAAATATATGAAATTAGGTTTGTAGTTAATTTGCAAAAATTTTGAAGTTTGATAATTTTAGGAGTTTACTAATTATGAGATTTTTAAACAATTCTAAATTTATAAATATTTCTAATTTTAAGAATTAGAATTAGATTTTCATTTGTGTTATGTGTTTTTTAGGGATCTTTTATAATTTAATATATAATTAATATATAAAATTGTAATTTTCTAAATATCCTATATAGAATATTTTAAGGTAATCATTTTAAATCCTTATAATTTAAAAGTTTTATAACATTAATAAAATAATTTAAATCTTTATAATTTTAAACTTTAAATCCTCTAAATTTAAATTTTATAAATTTTAAAATGTATATCTTTAACAATTTTCCTATTAATTTATCATTAATATGCAAAATTATAAATTTATATATATCCTATATATATATATACAAAATTTTAAGAAAATCTATTAAATTCCTTACAATTTTAAATAACATTAATAAAACAATTTAAACCTTTAAAATTTTAAAACTAGTTTAGGAAATTTTTTTAATAAAAGTTTGAAACTATACATATCAATTTCCCAACAAAACCTAAATCCATAAACTTCGGTTTCTGAATAAACAATATACAAAAAGCCCTAATTACTTAAATGACATAAAACCCATAAATTCCATAAAACCCTAATCCCCAATATCCTTAAAAACCATAATCCTAAAATTCCAATTAACTAAATTCCAAAATCTCAAAATCACAAAATCCTATACATTCCAAATTCCATAAATCCCAAAATATCTAAATCTTAGAATTATGGAAATCCTAGGGAATATGGGGACTTTCATAACTCTAGACGAGGTGGGAGTTCCAGTAGGGGAGGTCGGACTACGAGTGAGACGTAGTTCCCCGAGGATAGTCTCCACTTGGAGACCCCATTCATGTCTCAGCCCCCGGCTACAGCCCACTTAGCTCCCACCTCGCTGACCATCGACCAGGTTGTGGCGCAACCTGGACGTGATAGGTTGACGCGTCTAGATCCAGACACGCCACCTAACACGACTTGGTAAGTCTTATTTGAATATGTAGTGGATTTAATAATTTTACATAAATATTTAAATAAATATTTTAATAGGTTCCAATTCTCGGGAAACGATATTACGGGTTCTATCACCGAAATGATGAACTCCATGCTCACTAAACCGTATCCCACATACAACGACATGCCTCCAGAGGACCAGGACACTTGGTTCCGATAATTTGCGGTAAAATTTTATTTTATTTGTTTTAATTGTATTTCCTATATGACGCACAATTTAATTACTAATGCGGGAATGTTGTGTTTTTTTGCAGCAAGATTTTACGTGGGACCCAGTCCTCACATCCAGGGTCCGAAAGGAATTCGACAAAAGGGCGGCGAGGAAGTTCTCGTGGAAGATCAACGAGTGGAAAGACGCGTGGTATAAAGAGGGGAAGGTGCCAAAGGTTTTTAAATATAAACCAGCTGAGATGTGGACTGGACTACTTCGACATTGGGAATTAGCGGCAACTGTTGAGGACTCCGAGAAACACTCGACTAACCGCAACAGCACCCGGAAGGGGAAGGGAAAAGCGACCCACAACCTCGGTGCAACGTGCAAGGCTTCAGCTGCTCAGAAAATAGTAAGTAGTTAAATAATTCATAAAAGTTTTGAATTCCGTAACGAAATTGTATATGGTAACAGTTCCAAGAGACCGGTGTCTATCCTTCCAACCTCGATTTGATCAAGTATTCGCACACCAACAAGAAGACCGGTGAAATTGAAGACCCGATTGCTCGTGAAATCGTGGAAGCTGTGGAGAGGCGGCAGGTGGAGTTCCTCCAATCGCAACCGATCGTGGAAGGAACTCTGGCGCCAACCGAAGTTCCAGTCGAGAAGACCAACGAGTTCACCTACGAGGTTAGTAACCGACTCAATTTTAATGAAATTTAAACATTACTTTTAATACAAGTTATGAAATTTTTTAAAATTTTTTTTCTTAGGTGACTCCTAAGACCAGAGGCCGTGTTTACGGCCTCCCTGAGGATAGTAGCTCGTCTGTTTCGACGATTCGATATCGCGGTGCTAGCAGGTTGGAGGCGGAAAACCGAGAGCTGCACGACCGGCTTAGGGAAATGGAGGAAGCGAGAAAGAAGGATAAGGAGGAGGCCGAGGCAGCGAGAGCGAGAGATAAGGCGGACGCCGATGCACGATTTAAAGCAATGGAACAAATGATGCAGAACTTCTTCGGTACCGGTACGCCTAGACCGGAATAGGATTTGGAGAGTTTTAAATTTGATTAAAAAACTTTAAAATATATTTTAATTTTATTAGTTTGTAATTTTAAATTTTATTATATTTTAATTTTAATTTTAATTTTATTAGTTTTTATTTTTCATTTTTATAAAAAATATTAATATATTTTATTTTTAAATTAAATAATTATAAATTTTTTAAAAAAATTACGTTAACCGTCGGAATTCCGTCTGGTAGCGCGGGAAAACCGAAACCGTCGGAATTCCGTCTGTTCGCCCCGGAAAAACGAAACCGTCGGAATTCCGTCTGTTCACACCGGAAAACCGAAACCGTCGGAATTCCGTCTGTTATGGCCGGAACACCGAAACCGTCGGAATTCCGTTTGTCATCGCCGGAAAACCGAAACCCGTCGGAATTCCGTCTGCATTTGAACTCCAAAATAAATCCGTCGCAATTGCGTCGCAAATGCTCGACGAATTTCCGACGGCATTTGTTTTTCCGACGTGATAGAACCGACGGCTTGTTCCCGTCGGAATCCGTCGGAAAAGAGCCATTTCCGACGGCTTCCTGACAGTTTTGGCCGTCGGAATCCCCTCTGTTTTCTTGTAGTGTTATGATCCAAGTCTAGCTAAATACCATTGAAATTTAACAGCTCACTAACTCTGAAAAATCCACGTACGTAATTTAAGTATGGAACCATGTAATTTATGAAAAAAAGAGAGTATGGAAGTATGGAACCATGTAACATATCAAAAAAATTAACCGTGTTCAATTTACGTAAATACAAATGGCATACATTTTCTTCTTAGCTCTACAGTCTCTACGTATTCGTTTCTTGAAGAAAAAAAGCGTGATAATAAAAGGGAGATGAGAAATTATTCATATAAGAAAGGTCACTATTCCATTAAACCTCGTAAAAGAATTATCAATTTATAAGGAATTACATATGTCAAATTGTAACAAGCACAGGCTGTTTCCCTTAACTTTCCGACCTTAAAGTTGGTCCGTCTCAAAATTGTAGCGATTCAAAGGCATTCACTTCTTGCTTTTTCCATCTTTTGGTTTGCTATATGCATTTTTCAGATTTAACTATATTATGTCGAAGCTTCTTTTGTTCCTTCCTGCCCCAAAGTGAATCTTTACAAAAAAAGGTGAGATATTTATTCTCTCTAATTGATCAGTAGCACAATCTTCGTTTTTTTTTAGAGTTATATAACTGTTTTTTCATAAAAACTAAAGAAGAGAACCGTACGCAATTAAACAATAGGGACCCAAATTATGTCGACTAAAAATTAATATACCCACTTCATTTCTATATAGATCTATAAGGTCTATATCTTAATTCTCAATTTAGTTTTGATGGAAAATTCATAAATAAGAGAATATCAAAAATTTATAAGGTTTGACAAAAATACCATTCACACTCCCACTTAATTATCAATCAATGACAATATCAAAACATTACAGCTAAAAGATAATCAACTTTTTTGTATAGTTACATAATTACCATATGAAATAATTGAAAAACAAATTCAAATTAATAGAAACCAGAGAAAGAAGAGAGATCAACCAAGTGTAGATGCTGATTAGTTCCTTGATTTTAAGCTTTTTTCAACACACACATAAGATGCTGGTTAGTTCCTCGACGACAATATATAATTAAATAAGGGATTTTTAAAATTAGCGTAGTTATGACTTATAAAAGAGTATATACCGAAACTTAATTAGGTCACTCTATTTGTATTTTGTATGTATAGATGACTACTTATGTTTTTTTTTTTTTTGATATTCAACTATAATTGAGTTATAATAAAAATTGATTTACTGAGATAGTAAAGTAAATAATAATTACTGATTATAAAATAAAAACGAAATTATGAATTAAACCCAATACAACAATCTAGGGACACGATTATGTTATTAGACCATCTGCAACCCATTACACTATTTTTCATTCTAACTCTATTTTAGAGTAAGGATATTTTTCAATCCATTACTCTATTTTTCACTTTAAAAAGAATAATCTTAATATATTCTACAAGATACAAGAATACAAGAATTTATCGATCCACAAGATATGCATCTAGTTCAGGGCCTCCATCTAGGGAATTGTTTTCTTAAGGATAATTACTTTGATAAAGGAGAGGGATATCATTAAGACCATAATATGTTTCCCTGGGTATTATGGTATATCTGGAAGCCAAGGAATAAAAAATGCTTTCAGGGAGTGGAACCCGAACCAGAGGACAAAATTAACATGGTAGATAAGGAATATTGGGGCTGGACGGCTGCTCAGACTACGGCACAAGGGTAACATACATGGAGGTCGACACTCCCCTATCAATATTTCATCTACTCAACTTAGATGTCGAGTGGATGGTTCCTGGAAGAATACAGATCCAACTCTGGAGTAGGGTATATATGTTTCCAAGGCGATCATTATGTGCCATTAGGAGCGCAAGGTTTGCTCCAGCGAAGATCACCACTCCATCCAGAAATGGAGGCGCTCCTTTGGGCGATATCTTGTTTGCATGAGCGAGGACTGGAGTGCCAGCTTTATGAGACAGACAGCTCGGACCTGGTCGACATTATCAGACATCTAAACGAGTGGCCAGTTTTTTCGCTTCTTTTAGACAAGCTTCATATTTTGATAGCTCCCCTATCCAACTTCACTGTATCGAAGATTGCGCGTGCGAACAATCTCCAGGAGGATTGTCTAGCACGCTCTGCGCGCTCCCACGCTCTTGAATTTTCATTTGTAAACACTTCTCCTCCGAACTGGGCAACTGATTCAGGAGGCATTTTCTGATTTATATGTTTGGTTGACAATATATATATATATATATATATATATATATATATATATATATATATATATATATAATCTTTAATTTATCAAAATTACATATTTTGCCCAACTATTTTATAATTAGCAATAATTTACTAAAATCATAATATTATTTTAATTGAAATTTTATTATAGAAATAAAATTACATTACATAATAGAAAAAGATAAAATAATATAATATAAGGATTACTATTACTGAATTTTTTCCACAATAGATCAACTAAATCATTAGGAAGTGAAATCTTTACCTTTGATTCTTCTAAATCACCCAAGAAATTCTTGAAACTGAATATTGTCATTAGCCCTGAGACTTCATATCCGGGATCCGGCATCCGCTCCGGCATCCGCTCCGCTCCGCTCCGGAAAATAGGATATCTGGTAAGGGCGGAGGCGGAGGCGGATAATGATTTTACGGATCCGGCCGGAGGCGGAGGCGGAGGCGGATGGTAAAATAAGTCAGTGCCGGAGCTCCGCAAATCCGGTGAACTGTTAACGTGTAAGTTTTTTGGATTTTTGTATATGGGTTTATAAAACATTTACTAAACATAGCCCATATGCCATAAGCCCATATGCCATAAGCCCATATGTCCATTCTCTTCCACAAACCTTTCATCTCTCGATTAAAGACCTCTTTTTCTACTGCTTTACAGATCTACTTTCTTTGAGAGAGAGAGAGAGCTAACAGAGAGAAGGAGAGAACTTCCATTGATTCTCTACACTTACGAGATCTCTTGATCTCAATTCCCAACTCTCTCTCCTCTCTCATGCGTGTTCTTCTTCTCTTCCCTTTTCATTCATCGGCTTTGTCAACTCTTCCCAAGTAAGAATCACCAAATTTAGGGTTTTCTTTTTCTGGCTTAGTTTTTGGGTCAACATCTTGATCTTTAACATTTATATGATATACTCATGTGTATCCTGTCAAATTCTATGGTTATTGCTGTGTTACATTCGATTCATTTAGAAATCAATTCGTGTTAATTTGAAAACTTGTAATTGTTTGCTGCTGAAAATTGTAATTTAAAAATGCTAATGTTCGTGTAATTTGACAATGGTTAAATATTCATAGATGGAATCCACAGACAATACTACCAAATCCACAGCCAATTGTGGTACAGATGAGAGCGCTGAACCTGAGTTGCCTGAAAACACTCAAGAGACAGATTCCACAGCTTCTGGATCTGAGGTAACAAGGAAAAAATCTGTAGTCTGGTTGCATTTTGTGCTGTCTGAAATTGCTGGTAAGGCTAGGTGTATTCATTGTTCTGGATTGATTAGTTGTAGAACTAAGGATGGTGTCACAACTAGTGCAATGAATGGTCACATGAGAATATGTAAAATGATGCCTCGACAAGTACCTGATGGTGAAAGGGATGGGAAAAGAGTGAAACAGTCAACTTTGTTTCATCAAAATCAAGTAGATGGTAGAGCTGGGAGTAAAGTGTCTTCTTTATTAGCATTTAGTCAACCTGCAAGTCGTAAAGCATTGGTGGAAATGATAATCATGGATGAGTTGCCTTTCCGATTTGTTGAACATAAGGGATTTATCAGATTCATGCAAATTGCTCAACCTCTTTTTGTAATGCCTTGTCGTAAAACTGTGACTAGAGATGCATTAGAGATTTATGAGGGTGAAAGGAGCAAGCTTAAAAAGTTTTTTAGGAACTATAAAGGTAGCATCTCTTTGACTACGGACTGCTGGACATCTATACAAAATATGAGCTACATGTGTCTAACTGCTCACTATGTAGATGAGGATTGGAGGCTACACAAAAGAATCATCAATTTCTGCATTGTTGATAATCATGCTGGTGAAACCATTGGTAAAATGGTTGAAAAGTGTTTGGTTTTTTGGGGAATTACCAAAGTTTTCACCATTACAGTAGATAATGCAAGTTCTAATGATCTTGCATTAAAGTACTTGAAGAAAAAGCTGACTTCATGGGGAACAACTGTGTTGAATGGAGATTTTCTTCACATGAGATGTGGCGCTCATATTTTGGGTTTAATTGTAAGAGATGGTCTTCAGGGGGTAAATGATGCAATCTTAAGGATCCGATCAGCTGTTAGGTATGTTAGATCTTCACCAAGTAGGCTGAAAAGGTTTAAGGAGTGTTTAGAGCATCAAAAGGTTGAGACAACGGCTGGTCTATGCTTAGATGTTGAGACAAGATGGAATTCTACATTTTTAATGCTACAATCTGCTGTGGCTCTTAAGAAAGGGTTTGATATGCTTGAGCTAGAGGATGAAAAGTATGTTGTAGAGCTTACTAAGATCTGCAAAGCTGTACCTAGTGAAAGTGATTGGGCTTATGGTGCTGCTTTATCACCTATCTTGCAGTATTTTTATGATGCAACTGTGAATATTTCTGGGTCTAAATATGTAACTGGGAATACATATATGAAAGAGATATTCGGAGTGGGTTGGATGCTTGTGAAGATGGATACAATGGGGGATGCTCACAAGAAAAGTATGGCTGAGAAAATGATGCAAAAGTTTTATAAGTATTGGGGCAACTTTGATAATACAAACATGCTGATCTATGTTGCTGCAGTTCTTGATCCGCGATACAAAATGAGATGGGTAAAGTGGATGATTCAAGGTACTTACCCTACCTCTGAGGCTACTTGTTTGATTGCCAAGATCACAGATGCTTTAGATAGATTCTTCAAGTATTATACATCTTTGCAATCACAAGTTTCAGTGGGATCTGAAGATAAAGAAAAATCAGGGTCAGATCATTCTAAGAACAAAGGCAATAGACATTCACTGATGGATGACATGTTTGATGATGCTGAGGAAAGAGAAGAGGCTGAAGTTGAAAAATCAGAGCTAGAGTATTATTTGGATGACATTCGAGAGGATCGAAAGACTCCAAATTTTGACATATTGCTTTGGTGGAAGACAACGGGCTCTAAATATAAGGTTTTGTCACTGATGGCAAGAGATATGATGGCTATACCTGTGTCAACTGTGGCATCAGAATCTGCTTTTAGTGCGGGTAGTCGAGTACTAGATCGCTTTCGTAGTTCGCTGACACCAAGAGTTGTGGAAGCTCTTATCTGTACGCAAGATTGGTATCGCGACAATGATGAAGATTTAAGAGTAGAAGAAATGGTCGCTGAGCTTGAGTCTATTGAATCTGGTAGTCTTTGCTTATATCTTCTTGTTTTATGAATTGTTATAGCTTTTCAAATACTAATGGTTGTTATTTTTTACAGAAGTGGAGACTTTGAATTTGCAGCCATGACCAAGGCTTGAATGGGTGTGTGATGGGATGAGGTAATTTTAGAGTCCTTACCCTTTTGTCTTTTGATATGTGATTCTGGTTTCATTTTGTTACAACCATTGTCTTTTGTCTCTGTACGTCTTGGTTTGAGATGAATGACGTCTTGGTACGTTTCATTTTGTTCATGCTTTTTAGTAACAATTTTCTTTCTCTTTTTCAGATTATCAAGATATGAAGATGAATTTGATGTATCAATTTTCTTTCTCTTGTACGTTTTGCTATTTGCTTACTATTTGGTAATTTGATGTATCAAACATAAACCTTATGTATGTCTTCTTATCTAAAATATGTGTTTTCAAATTTTTATGATTTTAACCGGATGATCCGGATATCCGCGGATATCCGGATTTTTAAGCGGATATCCGGATATTCGGATATCCGGGTTTTCGGAGGCGGAGGCGGATAGCATAATTGCACATCCGGCCGGAGGCGGATGCGGATGCGGATACCCTCATTTTGGCCGGATATCCGGCTCCGTCTCAGGGCTAATTGTCATCTCCCACTAATTCAATCTCCGGAGGCGGAGCTTCTCCATCGATTTCAATCGGTGCATCGAGATCACGCTCATATTTGATTATCATGTTATGCAAAATAATAAATATAATCATTATATTATGTAACATATTCTTTTCCCACAAACAAAACTGGCCTTTGACAATTGCAAAAAAGCAATTATTAAGTCATTAATTATAATATTTATCTTAATTTCATTAATAAATTTTATCGTATTTGAAATTTGTTGTTGCATTTTAATTGTGTCGGTTAAAGATTTTTTTTATATCAATTTTGATTATCATTTGTAATTTTGTTAAAGGGTCATCAATCATTTAATCAAAAATTAAAGAACCAATAACAATTTATTTTACATGTAGAGTAAAAAGGATAGTTACTCTATTTTGGTGTAAGATTTAAACTGGGGTTGGAGATGATTTTACTCTAAACTTTCTTTTAGAGTGAGATTAGAGTGGGGTTGGAGATACCTTTAGTGGACACGATTTTCTGAATAAGATATACATATAATAATAATAATAATTTATTTTTATATATTTAGTATTGATGTTGATGATATATTTTAGCCAATAATGATCTTGGTCTATTACATGAGACTAGTAAGGGGTTGAGATACCTAAAGAAAAATAATATATGTAAGTTCATATATTGAATATCAATATATCCACATATGGTTGAGTTTTCTACCTCAAGTTTTAGTGGATATCATGGTTCTAGGCACTACATTTTTGCTATGCGTATGTCATTAACAGAGATGTCATATTATGGAAGAGCTTGAATTTGTAGTTACTTTATAGATCTACTAAATAGGTTGAGTATGTGACTAATTATGAGCCTTCATTATGAACATATCGTTGCAGAATTTTCTTTGAATTTGAGGCCTTCAGTCTTCTACTCTTTATGTGACAATGAAAATTGCAATCTTTTTTCAAAGTAAGGCATAATACATAAACGATCCAAGTATATGGACATTAAGTGTAAGTATATGTCATTAAAGCAAGATGTCAAAATTTTTTTTTGTCATATAATACATAGGCACTGATGTTATGGTTGCATACATATTTACGAAGGCTTTACCTCCTAAGATTTTACATAAGCATGCTGAAAGTATGGGTCTTGAGGATGGCTCTTAATTACGTTGTCTGGTTATGTTTAGCCTATCTCGACATTTATTCGAGATGTCTTATGATGATATGGTCAAATTTCCCTTTGAACCACTCTCTCAAACAAGAGATCACTGTAGTACTTAGGGTATCGAAATCCACAGGGAATCAATGCAACACAATAGATTAATATGCTCAGATTATGCTAGGCAGAAATAATGAGAATGCAAAAACAAGTAGACAAAGCAATTTAAACGGTTGAAAAGATCAATTAAAATAATGCTAGGCACAGAGAAATCTCAGGTGAATCAGATATGCAGATGATCAATTAATGATAGGATTATGAAGCACATTTCAAGAACATGAATCACGAATATAAAACCAATCAGCTTTCGCTGCAGAGATTATCTATGTTTAAATTCTAGAAGACCAAATTTCTTTGCGAATCCTAACAATCTAAACAAGCATTAATGTTCAGGTTCAATTGTTCACAAAACCCTAAACCAAATTTCTTTGCGAAAAGGAATTTTGCTCATCAAAGCCTAGTTCAGGAAATCAATCAAACTGTCGTTTCTATTAATTATCTTAAGATCAGATTTCAGGTCATGAATCTAAAATCAGCAATGAACACGAGAAAAGATGAAGAACAATCTAATGATATTAATCCTATGCAATAAAAATCAGATCTAGCAAATCATCAACAACCCTTGAATAACCCTAAACCTAACAGGGAAATTACTCAGACATGATCATAGAAGAAAACATCCTTTTACTAATGAAAATCTCTAAGTAATTGATAAAATAAAGCATGAAGCCTAAACAATGGCTTAAAAACGTATTTATAAGGTTCCTAAACCATCATTAACATAAAAGTAAACATCTGGGATTTTTGGGCTTCGAACGGACTTCTTTGCAATCGGGCTTTTTCTTTAGTCGAGCAGGGTGTCGATCGACACCCAGAGGTGGTGTCGATCGACACCATCGTCTGAATCCGATTCTTCACTTGCATCTTTGCCATTTCGTTTAGCAATGCTCCAAAACTCTCAGTAAACATCTTTTATGCTCCAAACGTCTAGAAACCTGCAAAGACTCTAAAACCAATGCAAAACACAACAAAGACTCTATATATTGGACTTATATCATGGCTTAAACTGGGTAAAAACCATGATATATCAACTCCCCCAGACTTAGCTTTTTGCTTGTCCCTAAGCAAAACAGTGTTATCACTCCTTTAGGAACCACATACCTTTGCAAAGCTAATCCGGTGATACTTCGATGTTTCCCTAGAAGCTTAGCAGTCTTTCAGATTGAATCCAAACTTCTTAGAGAAACTCAGATTTTCAGTCGCAAACCCCTTTCATTACTTAGGTGCGGTCTCATCGAGGGAATATCGATCGCTGGAAGTTCTAGACTCTTTACCTTCCTGTAACACTTTCCTGCGTTTCACCCTCTCTCTTCCCTCCGTAACTGTAAATCCAATTAAGGATTATCATAGAGATGCATGCCATTCCTTGATTTTTTTATGGGACGAATCTAATGAGTTCTCAAAGGAGATACGGGTTTACGCATCATCCCTTGGTTCACTTAGAAACTTTTAGCTTCCCTTACAACATGCTTTCCGTGAGGTCACAAAGGAGACACGGGTTTACGCATCATCCCTTGGCTACTTGGGCATGTTACTTTGATGTTTCTGCGCTAATTTTTTTTTTTTTTTTTTTTATATCTTTGCATCTCTATGATTCACTAGACCGCGCTTAGTACTATTGTTCCTTGTGAGAACAGGGTCCTTTGCGCTTCTTTTGGTCTAGGAACAGTTGTAATCATCATATGGGAAGAAGTTTCAGAGCGGTCCATCCTCGCGTTCAAGTGTTGGAAGATGAATCAAATCCTGCGATAACCAACGCCCTGGACAAAAAATTAGAGTTCATTAGGGGCGGGGTCTGCAACTTCTTTCTGGCGTTCTCCATAAATCTGAACTCGCTCCGTTAAACCGATCCACTTCCAGTTACCCACCTTGTAAAACCAACCAACTTGCATTGGAAATGGTCCTTGAGTGCTGTTCAAAGTAAGTGGAAAGGGGAGTTTCGACCCGAAAAATTTGAAAAACTGACTCAAAAACTCAAAATAAAACACAAAAGTTAGCAACTACCTCCCCCAGACTTAAACGACACTGTCCCCAATGTTATTAAGCCTGAAGAAGGTGAAAGAAATAGATAATAAACGAAATAAATTAAAAACGGATGAAATTTTTACCTGTTGGGGAGTGGTGTCGATCGACACTGGTGAGGGTGTCGATCGACACCCATGATTTTGGTCCGATGGACCAGTAGGTCGATCTACTTTTCATCCGCAATTTTTTTTTTTTTTTTTTTTTTTGAAGAAAACTGAAACACTTAAAATTAAAACGAAAATTAGTAATAAATTAAATTTAAAAACGAAAATAAATACTTACCAGTGGGTTGCCTCCCACTAAGCGCTTGTTTTCAGTCCGTTAGCTTGACTGTATTGAGGAACTAGATGTCTGGTGGATCTGCACTCTTCCATGGAATGATTCCAAGAAAGAGCTTCTGCGTTTTCTGCACCATTGTCTGAACGACTGCGTCTCCTTTATCTTTCAGCTCGGGAGGAATGAGAATTCGCATTTTTGCGAAAGGCCTTGAACTCCTCTTAGATTTCACCTCTTCTTTTCTCTTTCCTGCAATTTCATCAGAAAAACCAAACTTTCAAGGAACTCGTTGCTTGTGTGAGCGCGTAACCGCTTTTTCAACTTTAATGAAATTAGAGGAGTTAGAATTTAATACAGGAGGTTCACACCTTTGCTCAATGAGAGGATCGGGGGCTGGGTTAAGTGGAATGATGCTTTCGGCAACAGATGAAGGACTAGACTCCAGCTCTTTGATTGAGTCTTCATTTTCTAGAATTTCCACTGAAAAAGTTTGACCATCGACGGTGGACTTTCTCCTTGTGTTCTCCATGTCAAAGTCCATAATCACATCTCCTATATCAAGTTTGATCTTCCCTTTCCTTACATCGATTTGAGCGCCAGCAGTAGCCAAGAATGATCTTCCTAAAATCAGAGGATCTTCAGGCTCATCGTCGTACTCCAAGACCACAAAATCACCAGGGATGATGCAGTCCTGAATTCTGATTGGAACATCCTCTAAAATTCCTTTTGGGAATCTCCTGGATCTATCAGCTAGCAGAAGAGACATCCTAGTGGACCTGAAATCAACCATACCAAGATCAAGAGCAACAGATAATGGCATCAAGTTAATACCAGACCCCAAATCACAAAGAGAATGAGGAAACTGCCCTGTTGAAATCGAACAATTAAGCACGAAGTTTCTTGGATCCGGAAGCTTGACTGGAATCCTGCTCTGAATCATGGCGCTTACTTCTTCAGAAACCACCACGTCCTTTTTCTTCTTCTTAGGAACCGGAGTTGTATTCAAGAATATGGCTCTGATGTCTCTCGTCAGCAGTGCTCCTTCCTCAGGACTGATACCATTTGCTGCAAGTTGCTTGACGTATGTTCTAAGCGCAGGAGAAAGCTTTACCGCATCGATTAAAGGCATCTCAACCATGACTTTATCAATATTCCTCTTGCAAATCTCCTCCTCAACCTCCTGCTTAGACCTTCTAGCTCTAGGAAAAGGGACTGGAGGCTTGTAGACGTTTTCCTCTGAAGAAATCGCGATTGACGCAAGATCTGGCTCTGTCTGGATGTGGTGTCGATCGATGCTATCCTTAGTGTAAATCGACACTAGCTCTGTATTCGCGATCTCAGATGACTTCCCGAGTGGTGTCGATCGATGCTCAGTTGTAGTGTCGATCGACACTTGCTCTGCAGTTCCAAAAATTTCGTCCAACTCAGCGAAATAATCCTTTGTTTCAGTCTGAACAGCATTGCAAGCGCTCCTTGGGTTTGCATCGGTCTTCGCAGGAAGGAAACCCTCTTGTCTCTTGACAGAACTAGCAGTTTGGGCGACCTGAACATCCAGCTTCTTGACATGTGTACTTAACGACTCGAATTTCCCATTAAGATCTTGGTAGACGGAATCCAACTTCCCATTGAAAGTGACTTCCAACTTCTGTTGTCCCTCTAGGAGTTGCGCAAGCATAGCTTTCATCTCATTGTCTTGCTCAGGAGGCTTTTGGTAGGATGATGAACCATAGTTCCTGTTGTAGCTCTGAGGAGATTTCTAAGAAGACGACCCATATCCTTGCTGATTGCCGTACTTTTGAAATCCTGAACCATTGATGTAGTTCACATCTTCTTCTGCTGTCTCAACTTCCTGAGCGAACTGGACCGACTTCTTTCCCATAAGGATACTTTTCATAGAATCCAGCTTCACGTTCATCTCATCCAAGTGCTTACCACCATCTTTGTTCTTGCTTATCTGCTTCCTCTCAAAATCAACGTTCTTTGTACTGTTGCTAGAAGCCAAGTTCTCAATGAGAGTAACTGCATCCTTTGGGTAGTTGGTATTGAAGTTACCAATACTCGCTGCATCTAATGCCATCTGATATCTCCAGTCTACTCCTCTGTAGAAGATGCCTAGTAACTCAACATCTGTGAAACCATGGTGAGGACAATCTCTTTGATAAGACTTTAGACGCGTCCACGCAGCCCTGAATGCTTCTGTAGGACCCTGCTTGAATGAAGTAATCTTTGTCCTTAGCTCTTCTGACGTCGCATCATCGAAAAAGTTGTTCAGGAACGCGTTCTTGGTGTCCTCCCAAGTAGCCAGTGATCCCGGCTCAAGCTGCTTCAGCCAATAAGAAGCATCCCCACTAAGAGAGTATGGGAATAGCTTGCAAAAGAGATAATCGTTGGACACACCATTGGCTTTGATGCTTGAAGCTAAGTCTTCAAAGTTCTCGATGTGGTCCATAGGATGCTCATGAGGAAGACCATGGTAAGGGTTCTGAGCAACCAGGCTGAAGTAAGCAGGTTTCAGTTCAAAATCGTTCCTCTGGAAAGCTGGAGGACGAATCGCAGCTCGATTCGCATAGAACTGGTCAGGACTGTTGAAATCAGCTAAAGTCCGTTGCTGATTCTGGACAGGGTGTCGAGCGACACCAGCTTGGCGTCGATCGATACCATCAGCTTCTCCTTGTTGAGCGATATGTTCGTCTTGTCGGGCGGCACGATTTTCACCTTGGTGTCGAGCGACACCATCCTGTTCTCCACCTTCGACGATTGCTCTTTTCTCCACTAGTTCGGCAATCTCTTCGACGATCACAGTACCATCGTCGTTGATACTCTGTCCTTCGGCGTTGTATCTGAGACCTGCCGGATCATGCAGGAATCCATCTTCTCCTTGAATCAGAACAAGTTGTGGTCTAGCAGCCATTGTTGCTCCTCTTCTGTTTTCTCGCTCTAACCGTGCTAATTCCTCGAGACTCAAACAAACTAGTTCCTTGTCTTGATTGCTCCTGGTACTGCGATTTCGCATGTACCTGAAACTCAACACAAAAAGAGACAAGATACTAGCAAAATAAAAACAAAACTAAAAACCTAGACAAAATCCTAATAGTATAAATCTAATGGTTATGACTCCCCGGCAACGGCGCCAAAATTTGATATGGTCAAATTTCCCTTTGAACCACTCTCTCAAACCAGAGATCACTGTAGTACTTAGGGTATCAAAATCCACAGGGAATCAATGCAACACAATAGGTTAATATGCTCAGATTATGCTAGGCAGAAATAATGAGAATGCAAAAACAAGTAGACAAAGCAATTTAAACGGTTGAAAAGATCAATTAAAAGAAAGCTAGGCACAGGGAAATCTCAGGTGAATCAGATATGCAGATGATCAATTAATGATAGGATTATGAAGCACAGTTCACGAACATGAATCACGAATATAAAACCAATCAGCTTTCGCTGCAGAGATTATCTATGTTTAAATCCTTGAAGACCAAATTTCTTTGCGAATCCTAACAATCTAAACAAGCATTAATGTTCAGGTTCAATTGTTCACAAAACCCTAAACCAAATTTCTGCGAAAAGGAATTTTGCTCATCAAAGTCTAGTTCAGGAAATCAATCAAACTGTCGTTTCTATTAATTATCCTAAGATCAGATTTCAGGTCATGAATCTAAAATCAGCAATGAACACGAGACAAGATGAAGAACAATCTAATGATATTAATCCTATGCAATAAAAATCAGATCTAGCAAATCATCAACAACCCTTGAATAACCCTAAACCTAACAGGAAAATTACTCAGACATGATCATAGAAGAAAACATCCTTTTATTAATGAAAATCTCTAAGTAATTGATAAAATAAAGCATGAAGCCTAAACAATGGCTTAAAAACGTATTTATAAGGTTCCTAAACCGTCATTAACATAAAAGTAAACATCTGAGATTTTTGGGCTTCGAACGGACTTCTTTGCAATTGGGCTTTTTCTTTAGTCGAGCAGGGTGTCGATCGACCCCCATAGGTGGTGTCGATGGACACCATCGTCTAAATCCGATTCTTCACTTGCATCTTTGCCACTTCGTTTAGCAATGCTCCAAAACTCCCAATAAACATCTTTTATGCTCCAAACGTCTAGAAACCTGCAAAGACTCTAAAACCAATGGAAAACACAACAAAGACTCTATATATTGGACTTATATCATGGCTTAAACTGGGTAAAAACCATGATATATCATATGACTTTATATCTTTTATACTCCACCTGTTCCTTTTTGTTGGATGTTCTAGAATTTTCACACTTATTAAGAAAACACATTAATTCTTAGTTATAAATATCTTCTTTTTTGTACTAAACAATTTTCTATAAGTTTAGGCCAATAGTAATTCAATAAAACCAATTAATGTGTCTTGAAATTTACAATTCATCATTATTATTTCATTAAAAAAGGATTGAGAATGTAAAAAATCAATCTTTTAGAAATATTTTTTTCCCTACAACATCAATTAAAAGAGAACGGAGGGAGTATATTATATTTCCAATGTGCACACATATTAATGGTTGTTGGATTTATGATAACAAAATACATCGTTCTTTAATGACATTAAAGGGATCATTACAATAAATTCTACTTATATTTATGGTCTAGTTATGATGGTAGTCGATGCAATAGTTCATTGAAGAGATCATGTTGCAGAATGATATGCGACCGCCATGACTCCCAATGATTGCTAGATTGGTCAAGACACTACAAGAAAACTGTATTTTAGCGTCGATTTTGCGTCGTAATGGCGTCCATAACACAATTCGACGCTAAATCGTCGCTAATTAGGGACGAAATATTTCGAAACTAAATCGATGCTATATCGCGTCGATTTAGCATCGGAAGTCTAAGTTCGACGCCAAATCGATGCAAATTTAGCGTCGAACGCATAGCGTCGAATATAGCTTCGAATATTGACGTCGATAACACAATTCGACGCTAAATCGTCGCCAATTAGGGACGAAACATTTCGAAGCTAAATCGACGCTATATCGCGTTGATTTAACATCGATTTAGCATCGGAAGTCTAAGTTCGACGCTAAATCGATGCAAATTTAGCGTCGATTTACCGTCGAATATTGCATCGAATTTGGTAGGTAGATGACACATTTAACACGGGTTCACCTACTTATTTAGCGTCGTTTAGAAACGACACAAAAACGACTCGAATTCGATGCAAAATCGACGCAAAGGAATTCGATGCTAATGCGATGCTAATATTCGATGCAAAATCGATGCGAATTTAGCGTCGAACGCATAGCGTCGAATATTGCATCGAATTTGGTAGGTAGATGACGCATTTAACACAGGTTCACCTACTTATTTAGCGTCGTTTAGAAACGACACAAAAACGACTCGAATTCGATGCAAAATCGACGCAAAGGAATTCGATGCTAATGCGATGCTAATATTCAATGCAAAATCGATGCGAAAAATCCTATATATACCCACCCACTACCACCATAAGGAATCATTTCATAAGTTCAAAAAAAAAAAAATTCAATTCGGAAAAAAAAAAAATCTTTTCTCCCAATTTTTTTTTAAAATGGGCGATATATACGAACTAAAACGCTGGATGTATCGACGTAAAGATGAAAATGGAGGCCTTTCAGAAGAGTTCCTCAACGGCCTTGAAATCTTCATGGCTCAAGCGAGTAGTGTGCCTACAATTCAACGGACCGGAGTGATGGTGTGCCCGTGTCGGAAGTGCAAAAATTCGAGGCCACAGACAATTGATACAGTTGGTATGCATTTATTTAATAGAGGGTTCACACCTGAGTATTATGTTTGGTTTTTATCATGGAGAGAGATCTGAAGATGAAACTTCGGGTAGTACTAGTTACCAACCTATGGATCAGGGTCAGGGTTATTCGAATGAACAATATGATCGGCATCAATTTGTTATAGAAAATGATGATCATGATGTTGGGTTAGAGCATAATAGGTTCGAAGAAATGGTAACCGATGCATTTCCTGGAGTTATGTCTACTCCTGATGTTGCTGAGGAACCCAATTTAGATGCAATTTTTTTTATGATAATGTTGATTCTGCAAAACAACCAATCTATGAAGGTTGTAGGGAAGGTCTGTCTAAATTATCATTGACATCTAGGATGATGACAATAAATTCTGATCATAATCAATCTGAGAGTTGCATGGATGACTAGGCATCTCTTCTAAGAGAATATTTGCCAGAGGGTAATCAAGCTGCTGAGTCATATTACGACATACATAAACTAGTCTCTAGTTTAGGATTGCCCTCGCAGATGGTAGATGTTTGCATTGACAATTGCATGATATTTTGGAAAGATGATGAAGATCTGCAGGAATGTCGATTTTGCCACAAATCAAGATTTAAGCCCCAAGGAGCTGGTAGAAAAGTACCGTACCAGAGAATGTGGTACCTGCCCATAACAGATAGGCTACAAAGGTTATACCATTCAGAACGCACAGCTGCATCAATGAGGTGGCATGCGGAACATTCAACTATTGAAGGAGAAGTTCATCATCCTTCTGATGCAAAAGCTTGGAAACACTTCAAATCGGTACACTCTAATTTTGCTAAAGAGAAGAGCAATATTTATCTTGGCCTATGTACAGATTGTTTTAGTCCGTTCGGTATGTCTGGCAGGCAATATTTTTTGTGGCCGGTTATATTGACACCTTATAACCTTCCGCCTGATTTATGGATGCAGAGGGAATTTCTGTTTTTGAGTATTTTAATCCCTGGTCCGAAGCATCCAAGAAGATCTATTGATGTGGTTTTACAGCCGCTGATTCACGAGTTGAACATGTTGTGGTCTCATGGGGTTCGTACTTTTGATTACTCTTGGAAAAAGAATTTTACCATGCGAGTTGTGCGTATGTGGACGATAAGCGATTTTCCAGCCTATAGAATGTTATCTGGTTGGACAATACATGGTAGGTTATCATGTCCGTATTGCCAAAATGAAACAGATGCATTCCAACTAAAAAATGGTAGAAAATCTTGTTGGTTTGATTATCACCGGAGCTTTCTCCCTATGAACCATCCGTACCGAGGGAACAGGAGGTTGTTCACAAAGGGCAAACGTGTACGTATCCCCCCACCTCCATATCTTTCAGGAGAACAAATTGAAGGTCAACTTGATTATTGGGGAGCTGAAGACACAGCAAAACATGGTGGTAACTGGCTTAATATTCCGACCAATCTCCCAGATGGATACCTTGAAGAACATAATTGGCATAAAAAGAGCATTTTTTGGGATCTACCGTACTGGAAGGATCATCTATTGCACCACAATCTTGATGACATGCACATTGAGAAAAACTTTTTCGATAACATCATGCACACCATCTTAAACATTCCAGGCAGGTCTAAAGACAACTTGAAGTCTAGACTGGATTTGCCTCTTATATGGTCTAGAGTTGAGTTACATCTCACGGGAGATGGGAGAGCTCCAGTGCCTAGCTTTAGATTGTCAAGCGAAGGCAAATCAACATTCTTCAACTGTGTTTCCACCGAAGTTAAGTTCCCAGATGGATACGTGTCAAAACTCTCTAAGTCTGTGGAGCAAGGGAAAAAATTTTCTGGTATGAAGAGTCATGATTGTCATGTGTTTATGCAGAGATTATTGCCTTTCGCCTTTGCAGAACTTTTGCCAACGAACGTGCATGAATCACTTGCAGGTATATTTTCTACGACGATATTTAAATATCTAAACAAATTGTGTGTCGAAAATTACATTTGAGTTTTGGTTGATATTGGATTTTGGGTTTAAGTGTTGGAGCATGTTTTCGAGATCTGTGTGTGCGAACTCTGACTCAGGATGGAATTCAACAACTAAACAATAACATCGCAATATTGTTGTGCAACTTAGAGAAGATATTCCCTCCATCTTTCTTTGATGTGATGGAGCATCTTCTTGTCCATCTTCCTCACGAAGCCGATTTAGGAGGGCCCGTTCAATTTCGTTGGATGTATCCTTTCGAGAGATTCATGAAACACTTAAAAGGAAAGGCAAAAAACCTGGCAAGGGTTGAGGGATCAATTGTTGCGGGAAGTTTAACCGAAGAAACCTCTCATTTCAGCTCATATTACTTCCCTCTAACTGTCCGGACACGAAAAAGAGCTCCACGTAGGTACGATGATGGTGGCATCGCACAAACATATCCAGTTTCAGATGTCCCAGATATATTATGTGCAGTTGGTAGGCATGCCGGAATTATAAGAGAACAAGACTGGTCCTCGCACGAAGACTACAATTGTGCACACACATATATTCTCTTACAATGCGACGAAGTTAGCCCATTTGTGAGGTACATATTATAATTACCAACTATGGATTGAGGTCAAAAGGGTTATTTTCTTACTTATATATGCTTTCAAACATTTGTTATAACCATATTTTCTATTAGTGAATTCATTTGCCAAGTTAACGAGGCTTTCCCAAATGCATCCGCCGGTGAGATTGAAAAACGTAAAGATCTACACTTTGCTAAATGGTTGAGGACTCAGGTATATAAGTTAAACACAAAATTATATATATTTAGTTTCCATAAAAACCTATATATACAATTTGTGTATATACTACTATATTTACAATGTGTATTCTGTATTTTCCAGGTTGATTATGGAGACACGTCATACCATGTATGGTTTAGAGAGTTGATCCAAGGTCCGTTGGGGAAAGTTACGTCATCTCCAATGTATTTTACACGAGGTTATATGTTTCATACGTTCGAACGTGGCTAAAGTAGAGCTACTGCGAACTATGGTGTGGTAGTTCGAGCCGGGGACACGGATTTTTATGGCATTATACAAGACATTATTCAAGTGCAATTCCCTGGTTTGGTTAACTTAAAGTGCACCCTTTTCAAATGCGAGTGGTTTGATCCAGCTGTCGGGCGAGGGCTTCGAGTAGGAAAGTTTGGTGTCATCGATGTTAATGGACCGCGTTCTTATGCAAAGTATGATCCATTTGTCCTTGCATCACAAGCGGATCAAGTATGTTTCATTCCATATCCACGTGTCAGAAAAATAGGGATTTCATGGTTATCTATGCTTAAAATAGCACCCAGAGGAATGATAGTTGAATCCGACGACGCTCCTATGCAAAATGAAACTGCGGTGGATCTAACAACTCCAGAAGAAGATATAAACAACATCATTCTTATAGATCCGCAAAATCGAGAAGCTGAAATACTTCCGGATGCTACCGATGCCGAAAATCCCGAAGACGAGTTTGCAAACGAGAGTGGAGAAAGTACCGATGAGGATGACGACAACTCAAATGACGATTCAGGGTGAAGCATATATTAGTGTTTTTATTTCATTTGTATTTATTTTTCCGAATATTTCTAATTTTTTTAGAATATTATTATTTATGAATATTTTTAATTCTTAAAAAAAAAATTATTTCGGTCGACACTAATTAATTCGATGTTAGATTGTTATCGAATTCATGTGATTGTTATCGTTATATGGTGTGAACATAAAATCTTTAAATGGGTAAGAAAGTTTCTTTACCCTAAACCCTAAACATAAAATTTCTTTCATTTAGCGTCGAATTAGCATCGAATTCATGTGATTTCGATGCTACTTCGACGCTAAATGATTATTTTTTTTGAATTTTAAGTTTATTTTATATATTAGTAATGAAATATCAATATGTACATTTTGTTATAAATTTGTTATATATTTGTTATAAATTTGTAATGAAATGGATTTAGGAAATATGTAGGAAATAGATTTTAGGAAATTTGATATGAAAAAATTCATATGATTGTTATCGTTATATGTTGCGGTTTTAAAATCTTTAAATGGTTAAGATTGTTATCGTATATGTTGCGGGTTCTTTACACTAAACCCTAAACGTAAAATTTGTTTCATTTAGCGTCGAAGTAGCATCAAAATCAGATGAATTCGACGCTAATTCGATGCTTTTAAACAACATTAGCGTCAATTTCATCTAATTTCGATGCTACTTCGACGCTAAATGAAACAAATTTTATGTTTAGGGTTTAGGGTATAAACTATAAAAGATTTAACGTCGACGATTCAAAGTGAAGTTACAATGTTATCTATATTCGAACTTTTAATTGCGAACATAATAGTATGTTTTTATAATTCGATGTTACAAATGCATGTAATTAAGGACTTCTATTTCAAAAAACTATATATGTTTACATATATATATATATATATATATATATATATATATATATATATATCATCATAACCCTATATGAACCAAATATGTAATTTCAAATTTCAAAATTTGAAATTATTCTGTAATAGCAAAGATTGAAATGGCTAAATAGTTTTCGTACCAGTGGCGGTTTTGTTACCCTAAACCCTAAACGTAAAATTTATTTCAGTTAGCGTTGAATTAGCTTCTAATTAGCATCGATTTGACGCTAACTGAAAAAAATTTACGTTTGGGGTTTAGGGTAACGAGTGTTAATTGCATCAAATTAATTTGATCCGATGCAAAACCGACGCTATATTGAATTAATTTGAGTAAACCAAAGGCGGTTAACCAAAAACATTAAGATTTAGTTGGCTAAACCAATGGGGCAAACCAAAAATTTTGATTTAGCGTCGTATTGGTTCGAGATTCGATGCTAAATCAAATTTTTTCCCATCTAACCGGCGGTAAACTTTATTCTCCGTGGGAAAGCGGAGAAATATTTTACAATATTTAAATGAAATCCGACGCTAATTCTGCGCTAAGTATTTAGATTTAGCGTCGAATTAGCGTCGGATTAGCGTCAAATCACGGATTTTATAACGCAGACCCAAGCCTCTTCTCCGCCTCCGGTTTCTGTAATTCCGAGCCTCTTCTCTCCGTCGACGGATTCCGAGCCTCTTCTCCGCCTCTCCTCTCCTCTGCCTCTCCTCTCCTCTCCCTCTCCTCCGACGGATTTCGAAACACCACCACCGTAACGTCGACTTTCCTCCGACGGATTCCTCCTCCTCCTCCACCTCCTCCTCCTCCTCCTCCTCCTCCTCCTCTGACGAATTCCGAAACACCACCACCGTAGCGGTCGAATCTCCTCCAATCGATCCTTTTCCTCCTCCGACGGATTCCGATGGTAATTTTTTTTTTTTGTTTTAATTTTTGTTAACCAATATTAGTAATTTGTTATAACTTATGAAATAGATTTTAGGAAAAAATGTAGGAAATTGATTTTAGGAAATGGAAAATAATTTAGATTTGATAAGTTATGGAATTGAACTTAGATTTGATAAATTATGGAATTGAATTTAGATTTGATAAGTTATAGATTTGAATTTAGATTTGATAAGTTATGAAATTGAATTTAGATTTGATAAGTTATAGATTTGAATTTAGATTTGATAAGTTATGGAATTGAGTTTAGATTTTATGAAATTTATTTATGTAAAGTCAAATAAAACAAATTTATTAGTTTTAGGATTTTAAAATAATTATTTAAAATTAAAAACGAATTTACAAGTTATTTTTTGAAAATATAAAATTATTTCCTAAATGTTAAATTTATGGATTTATGTGTGTGTATTCATATATTATATATAAAATTTAAGAATTGATGAATTGTTCTATCAACTTATTTTACAAGTTTTAAATTTTTTTTTATTTTGTAGGCGGATCGACCTCCTACTTCTTCATACGGAGAGTTATTTGGCAAGGATGCTACGATTCCCGGATCCGATGGTCGTCGCGGATCTGGATCAGGATCATTGTCGGGTTCGCAGGCTGCGACCTACCGTCCACGAGCTCCGCCACGAGCTCCGCTCCAAGCTCCGCCACGAGCTCCGCTCCAAGCTCAGCCACGAGCTCCGCCACCGCCTCAGCCAGAGCCTCATACAAAGCCAGAAGAAGGCGAAGATGATCATCCCGATGACCACAATGAGCCCCCTCCACCGGCAAACGCGCCTCTTAGGATGTGGATTTCTGAGCTTCTACGCCAACCTGGACGTGAGACACGGCTTAAGATTATCCATCCGTTGAGGCCTCCTGGTACATTAAGGTATGTTTTAATTTTTTTCAATATTACTAATTAAATTTGTTTTGTGTAATTAATTTTTAATTACAAGTTATTATTAAATTATTAACATTCTAATATTTTGTTTAATAGGTTTACAGATAACAAGGTTGCGCGTTCGGTCACCAAGGCAATCAAGGCTCACTTCACTATGCCGCATCCTAATTGGAGCATGACGCCGCAAAATGTTCGGGATATTTGGTTCGAGTCATGGGTGGTAAGTCATTTTATATTATTTAATTTTATTTATTAAATTATTTTATTATAAATATATTTATAAAATTATTTGTATTTTTGTAGCAAGTGCGAGCGGCGTTCGAGAAGAAGGCCCTAAAGTATCTCAACGGTTATGTCACGAACTTGAAGAAAGCGTGGGGCAAGAAAGGCGATGAGGCGAAGCCGCTCGGGATGGATCCCGATGTTTGGTCGGGTCTAGTGCAGTTTTGGAAGGATCCCAAATCGGTGGTTGAATCGGGGAAGTGTTCTGCATCCCGTCTCACACCGGTGTCCGAAGGAGATGGACCTTGAAAGCATTCAGCGGGTCAATCATCATACGCCACAGTACGACTGGAAATGGTAATATTTGTATTAAATTAATTTATTTGATTATTTATATTTTAAATATTTATTTATTATAGAAAACTCATCAGAGGAAGGATGAGACGTTTGTTACTGCTCAAGCGGATTAAACGTTCAACGCGTACAATGCACAGCTGGAAGAGCTAGATGAGTCTGTCCAGTCTACGATGGGTCTCGAAGATTTCGATAGAATTTACGAGGAGGTAATTTATTAGGTTTTTATTTTATATTATAACTTATTTTTAATTATAACTTATTTGTAATTATTATTTTATTGTATAACACTTTTATTTTTTAGGATGCACCGAAGAAGAAAGGACGAACGATGGGTGTTGGATCCATCAAAGATGTCCCGGCAGCTTGTTCGTCTTCTCAATATTCTTACTCGCCGGGTTCGTCTCAGCCGCGTTTGACCGCTGAGTTGCAAGCTGCTAAAGCTGAGATTGCGGAGCTAAAGACCCATGTCTCGTCATTGAGGAGTCTCTTTGACATCATTGCAGTGGATAACTCGACATTAGCCACTGCCTTACAAGGGATGAATCGTCCTCCACCACCTCCTACACCTCCCGGTTCAACGCAATTCCACCAAGAATTCAAAGATATCATCAACCTAAGGACCCAACAACCGCCGTCGGATTAGCGTTTTAATTTCACTTGTAATGGATAATTTTATTTTGTATCGGATAATTTTTAATTTTTATTATATTGTATAATAATTTTGTATAATATATATATATATTTTTAAAATGTTATCATTCGACGCTAATTCGACGCTACATCAACATCGATTTAGCGTCGAATGAATCAGGTGTCGATGGTAATTCGACGCTAATTTAGCATCAAATTACCATCGATTTAACATCCATTTAGCATCGACATGTGTCAATGCTGATTTGACGCTACAATAGCGACAAAATATTGTGTTTGACGCTAAATTAGGGTCGAATTAGCGTCAAACTTCAATTCGACGCTAAAATAGCGTCGAACTTCAATTCGACGCTAAAATAGCGTCAAAATAGCGTCGAAAAAGCGTCGAAAATAAATTAGCGTCGACGGTTTAGCGTCGAAATGTTTTTCGACGCTAAATCGACGCTAAGAGGTTATAGCGTCAAAATATGCCGACGCTAAATCAGTGTTTTCTTGTAGTGAGACACTTATGATTACCAAATGAAGAATAGTTAACAACATATTATGCCGATCTTATGATTCTTGTTCTAATGCCCGCGAACCAAAATTGAGAATTTTGGTAAAGGCGTCAATCGACACAAAGCTTTTATGACCGGCCTGTTTGATTTTTTATTCGTCGGTTTATTGTGGTTCCAGTTATGGAAACCCTAGGTTCGTGAATATAAGTTTGAGCAATCTCTTTTATCTTGCATAGGCTGTGTTTTAGTGATTTGGAGAGAAAAGAGAGATATTTTGGTGAATTGTGAGTGTTCTTAGAGGTTTTGTGGCTTTAGAAGCTGGAAAGGGAGATTGGAAGTGTGATTCTAAGAGAAGGAGGAAGAAATCAAATTCTCTTGTGCGTTTTGAGACTGATTTTTGTGGCTGTCCATAATCCTTGTCTTTGATCAATCGATTTCTAAGGTAAGGGCGCGACCATGGCTTTTCTAGATAATGGAATGAAACAACCAAATTTTTTTTATTTAATTAATCCGAATTAATAATCCTATAATTATTAATTCTCAACGATTAATTCAACAACAAGTAAACTAGTGGAAAACACAAATCAATTTAAAACCAAATAATCCAAATAAACCAAATAACTGAGATCAACCAATAAACCATAATCAAACATCAATTCCAATTCCAACATAATTTAGCAACCTAAACACCATGTTCTAGCAATTTAATAACATAAAATAAACCAATCATATCATCCTCTCTCATTGCCTTGATTCCACGATCACACTTTATCTTTACCTGCAACACATGGAAAAAAAAGTTGCGTAAGTACTTAATAAATACTTAGTGAGATGGCCCTCTCGTCAAAATGCTAGGTATATAAAAACCATATAACCAGCAATGACCACACAAAACAGTCGAAACAATACAATTAAGCAACATCAAACTCGTAACCACGCTGGTGTCGATCGACACAACCAAAACAACGGTGTCGATCGACACAACCACTAGGTGTCCATCGACACACAGGTTGCAGAAGCAAGAGAACCGAGCATCTCCTCTCATGGCCCGATTCTGAGCCTAGCCAAGCGAAAACCTGCACCGAAACACGTTCCACATAATACCAAACAATCATAATACACAACAACCACGAATCCATTAACCAAAACATCACAAAACACACAATCAAGCATAAAAACTAACTAATGGCCTTGAAAAGCCTATGGCCGCGTACTCAGCTTTGGGATTCGGAAAGGAAAAATCGAAAGGAATGGACTAAGAATGAGAACAGCCACCACAGACAGCCTCAACACTCACAATGATCCTCGATTACGTACCAAATCACTGAGAATCACTCACTTTCGATCAAAAAATCCTCAAGAACATGAACAATTCACCTTTTCCCTCCTTAATCTCTGAAACTCACTGATTTTACCAAACAAATACGGCTGCTCGACGCCTAAAGCTTATAAAATGCGAGCCTAGGGTTCCCCTAAACTGAACCGCCCAAAAAAAAAACGATTAAAAATTGATTTGGTCTGACCCAAAACAGTTGTGTCGATCGGCACACGTACCAAATTTAGATAATTTGGTTCGCCGGCGTTACAACTCTCCCCCTCTAACACTGGATTCGACCTCGAATCCGTCAAAACCGTATACCAAAAACTGAAAACTCCTTCCCCACCAGCCAACACCACTCGAGATCAACACTATGATCCAAGAGACTCACATCTAATCTCATGTTTATACGCACGTTTTAGACATTTATTACCCTTAACTCATTAACACTGGGGAACCACCATCTCCTCGAGAGAACCACCACCCCTAAATACCCATACTGGAGAACCACCATCCGAGATAGGTACACATGAGAACCACCATCTCCAAAATAATACCCAAGAGAACCACCATCTCCAATACATGTACTCAGAAGAACAACCACCTCCTATCACAAATACACAAGAGAACCACCATCTCCTAAAACAATGAATTATTCAGGGATACCTCGCCCGTAGGGAAATAAATTATAAACGCCCATAAATATCTTAGGCAAGGACTACCTTATGTGGTCCACAACCGATATTCCCTAAACCCAAATATCAACACGTACTCGACCAACCACTGGTCAACACTAAACAACATACATATAAGGAACAGCTCAACTCATAAAACATCGAAATATAAGAAACTCCATCTTATAAATCTCCAAAATGTATAATAGTTACAACACAAACAAAAAATTCATAAATCAAAAACAACAATAGCACCATGCTAACTCCGAAACCGGAACCACAAAGAGAGAAATAAGCTCAAGCCGCAAGCTGCTTGTCAAACCACTTGCTGAACTTCAATTTCATCTTTGCCTCAGGCTCTCAAGTCTCCTCCTCAGTACGAGCACAATCCCATAAAACTCTAAATAATGGAATCTTCTTTCGACGCAACACATTGACTCTTATCTCGAGAATCCTCACAGGTCTCGCCGCCACAAATAAATCAGGCTGAAGATCCTCCGGAATCTTAGCCACCAACTCCTATGAAGTATACAAACACTTCCTCAATATCGATACATGAAATACATTATGAAACGCCTTCATAATCGGAGGTAACTCTAACCGGTATATCACCGGTCAAACTCGTTCCACCACCGGGAACGGACCCATAAACCTTGGACTCAGCTTATTTTCTGAAATTGATCTGTTGAGGCCTCACAACATGGCCATCTGAAGATACACTTTATCTCCGACCGTGAACTCCAACTCTCTCCTCCTCTTATTGGCATAACTCTTCTGCCAATCTTGAGCCTCCTTTATGTTCAGCTTTAAAACATGGATCTTCTCCGTCGTTTTCTGAACAAAACTCGCACCAAAAACGCTCCTCTCCCCAACTTGGGTCCAGCATAAAGGTGTCTTACACGACCTCCCATACAACGCCTCATAAGGAGCTATCCCGATACTCGCCTGAAAGTTGTTCTTATACGCAAACTTAGCTAGGCACAAGTAATTCACCTAGTGTCCACCCCAATCCAGCACACACATCCCCAGCAAATCCTCCAGAATATGAATAGTCCTCTCTGACTGCTCATTAGTCTGTGAATGATATGCCATACTCATGTGCACCTTAGTGCCCATCTCAGCCTGAAAAGCTCTCCAAAACTCCGAAGTGAACTAGGGATCCCGGTCTGACACAATACTAGCTGGCACCCCATGCAGCCTCACAATCTTCTTCACATATTTCTTAGCAGAAACCGCAACTCCGTCGGTCTTCTTAATGGCCAGAAAATGTGACGACTTATTGGAGACGATTACGATGCCATAGACTGTTGGAGAGGTTACAATGAGCGATATTTGAGTTATCCAGGACTTTGAGGATGGGTTTGGTCTTTGAAGGAATTACCGCCTTCTTGGTCTGATCCTTTCACAATTAAGTTAGAGCCTGAGATAACTCTGATATTTAAGGCGCCTTATAGGATGGCTCAACAGAGTTAGTAGAGCTGAAGAAGCAGTTGGAGGATTTGATGGGTAAGGTTTTTAAATGCCCGAGCAGTTCACCGTGGGAGCACCGGTGTTATTCGTGAAGAAGAAGGATGGGAGTTTCCGGTTATGTATCGATTACCAGGGTCTTAACCAAGTCACTGTGAAGAATAAGTACCCTCTTCCGCGGATTGATGAGTTGTTGGATCAGCTGAGGGGTGCTACTTGATTCTCCAAAATTGACTTGGCGTTGGGATATCATCAGATTCCAATTGAAGAGGTAGATGTGAGGAAGACGTCTTTTAGGACGAGTTATAGACATTTCGAGTTTGTGGTTATGTCTTTCAGTTTGACGAATGCACCAGTAGCGTTCATGAAATTGATGAACGAAGTGTTCCTTGACTGAAACAACCAATTTTTTATTATTATTAATTAATCCGAATTAATAATCCCATAATTATTAATTCTCAGCGATTAATTTCAAACAATAAACCAGTGAAAAAATCACTCAAATAATTTTAATATTCAATTCTAACCAACAACAATAATAATCCAGAATTCAATAAACCCAATAATCAAATAACTCACTTAAATCAATTCCAATAACACAACTTATCATTTCTAGCAACCTAAACACCAGGATCTACTAAAAAGCAAACTCAAAGAAACATTCTAATCATCCTTTTCCTACGCCATGATGGCTACATATGCCGCATAACGAGTCTCTCCTCTCGTTACCCGTTCTCGCGATAACTCCGCCAATACATGCGTCAAAACTCAATCCACAAAACACAACAACAACCACAAACACACAAACACAATCCATCACACAAATTTCATCACGAAAAACACATAATTCGATCTTTTAAACTCGATATTGACTTGAATGAGCCTACGGTCGCGCATTCACCTTAGCCTAAGAATGGAATTGGATCGAGACAGTGAAGAACACGAATAACGGAGGCAAAAACCCACTGATCCGACCTCAAACACCACAATCCCGCCGTAACAATTGATCCAAAGCTCTAAAACCGTAAAACACACACCAGTGTCGACCGATACCCTTACAAAATGTCCAAAATTTGGTTTACGAATGTTACAATTCTCTCCCACTACCCTGGATTCGACCTCGAATCCCGATGAACCATTTACTAAAGACCATACACTAGATCTCCCGAGAACATCTCACTTGATCTCCAAGGCTCACATCCAATCTCATGCTTACTTATGTTTTCAAACATTAATTACTCTTAACTCATTTTAACAGCCTCACACTCGCGGGAACACATCCTTTCAGCTATCAGTATATCATACCACTCACACTCCCAGGAACAAATCCTTCAAGCTATCAGTATCAAGGGAACTCGTCATCCCCTCGAGAGAACTCGTCATCCCTCGACACTCATCCTGGGAAATCCACATCCCAAATAAGTATACAGGAAAACTCGTCATCTCCTTTGGAGAACTCGTCATCTCCAAAATAAATGAGTTATTCAGGGACACCATGACCCCTAGAGTAATCAATTCCTAAACGTCTCTAAGCATCTAACGACTAGACCTACCTCCTTTGGTCTAAAACACGATATTCCCGACCCGGAATATCCTAACAAACATATACCCAACACTCTAGTCAACTCAAGAACCCCACATATGAGAACTCCTCATCTTATAACACATTGAAAAATAAGAAAACTCCATCTTATAACTCTCAAAAATGTATAATCTTGACAACTCAAACGAAAAATACATAAATCAAAAGCAACAACAGCACCATCCTAACTCTGAAACCGGAACCACAAAAATAAAACAAGCTCAAGATAGGCGTCGGCTAGTTTATTCAAAAACATTAGATACAATTTTTTGTTTTTGTTGTAAACTGTTCACTCAAGACAAAACTGCTATTCAATTGACGACTAATGGATTTTGTGAATGGAAAAATATTTTGGCCTTACTTGAAAGGCATGAGGGTAGTCACGAGCATATTAAATGCATGAGTATGTAGATGGAACTTGAACTAAGGCTACGTAAAGACCAAACAATTGATAAGCATGTGCAACAAGAACTCTACAAAGATATGAATCATTGGAAAGATGTAATGCTTAAAATTTTTTTATTGGTAAAGACTCTAGCTAAACAAAATCTAGCATTTCGTGGAAGTAACGAAAAGCTAAAAGCCGAAGGTAATGGAAACATTTTAAGTTTTATTGATATGATGGTTGAGTCCGATCCAGTAATGAGAGTACATGTTAGACGGTTTGAAGATGGTGAATCTCGTTATCATTATCTCAGTAATAGAATTCAGAATGAGTTGATAACAATGATAGTTGACGAGATCAGAGGTATGATCATGAAAAAGATTCATAGTGCGAAATATTTTTCTATCATTGTTGATTGTGCTCCGGATATTAGTCATCATGAACAAATGACTCTTATTTTTCGATGTGTTGATGTTTCAACAACTTCAGTTAAGATAGAAGAATTTTTCTCACTTTCTTGATAGTTGATGACCCCTCCGGAGAAGGGCTTTTTTGCGAGGTTCAAAATGTGTTGGTTGCTCTGGATTTAAACTTTGATGATGTGAGGTGACAAGGATATGATAATGGATCCAATATGAAGGGAAAACATAGAGGAGTGCAAAGGAGATTCCTTGATGTTAGTCCACGTGCATTTTATACACCGTGTGGTTATCACAGCCTTAATCTTGCGCTTTGTGATATGGCAACCAATTCTGAAAAAGCCATTTCATTTTTCGGGACAATACAACATATTTATTGTTTGTTTGCATCTTCAGCTAAGAGGTGGAAGGTATTGGAAGATAGAGTGGGAACTTTAAAAGTTAAATCTTTATCGCGAACTCGGTGGGAGAGTCATGTTCGATGCGTCAAGGCAATAAGGTTTCAAGCTCCAAAAATTAGAGATGATTTAATTTATATAGCATAAACTGTTGATGATCTGAAAGCACAATGTGAAGCTGAGTGTCTTGCGACAAGTGAAACACATGGATTTGGAAATTATGAGTTCTTGTTGTCTATGGTTATTTGGTACAAACTTCTATTTTCTATTAACACCGTAAGCAAGAGTTTGTAGTCAGAGGACATGAATATTGAAGTTGTTGTTTCTTAGTTGAAAGGACTTGTTTCTTTTTTTAAAAGTTATAGAGATACATGTTTGAAAGTGCAAAGTCAGATGTTAAAGAAATAGCAGAATCTATGGAGATTGAAGCGAAATTTCTCGAAAAGAAAGGTCATGTGATCAGAAGAAATTTTTTTTTTAAAAGAGAAATCATAGATTGTCCAAGAAATAGCGAATTTACTCCACAAGAGAGCTTTAGAATCTTTTATTTTGTCCAAGTTATGGATCAAGCTCTTTCTTCCCTTGAGACAAGATTTGAGCAATTTCAGCAGTATTAACAAACGTTTGGTTTCTTTTTTTATTTAGAGAAATTGAAGCCAGTAAGTGAAGATGATTTGAAGGCATCTTGTACCAATCTTGAAGCTTCTTTATGACATGGAAATCATTTGGATGTTATTGGGACTGATTTGTTTTTTGAACTAACGGTTCTAAAAGAGGCTTTGCCAAAAGATTACAAGAGACCCATCGAAGTGTTGAACTATTTGAAAGGAATGAAAGATTGTTATCCAAACTCAAGGATTTCTTACCGAATATTGTTGACGATTCCAGTTTCGGTTGCCTCTACTGTGAGAAGTTTTTCAGAGTTAAAGTTGATCAAGTCTTATCTCCGATTAACCTTGTCACAAGAAAGACTGAATGGTCTTGCTATCATATCCATGGAAACAGAACTAGTTCAGAATTTAGACTATGAGAGTATGGTGAAAGACTTTATTGAAAAAGAAGGAAGAAAGATTAGGGTTTTTAGTTTTTAGTTTATCGTTTACCATTTTATTTTGAATATTTTTATTGGTTTTAGGAAAAAAATTATACCTAAAGGGGCCCATTTTTTATTTCGCCTTGAGCCCCTATAAAGCTAAGCACGACACTGATAATCACCCTGCCCTCCTGCATCAGCACACAACCCAAACCAATACCCGAAGCATCTATGTACACTTGATACGGCTTACCCGGCTTGGGCAACGCCAACCCAAGTGTACTCATCAACATCTCCTTCATCTTTGTAAAGCTATCCTCACACTTCTGAGACCAAACAAACGGGACATCCTTCCCGGTCAACATTATCATAGATTGTGCCATACTCGCAAATCCTTTGACGAACCTCCTCTATATCTTGCCAACCCAAGAAAACTCCTGATCACGGTGGCGTTACTCGGTTTAGGCCAATCTCTGATAGCCTCTATCTTCGCTGGATCCACAGACACTCCTATATTATGACCAAGAAAACCCATCTCACGCTGCCAGAAGCTATACTTACTCAGCATGGCAAACAACTTCTGCTCCCGAAGCTTCACCAGAACCAACCAATGCACCTCATGCTCCTTAGGACTCCTCGAATACACCAGAATATCATCTATGGAGATGATCACATCGTTCATCAAACGCACGAACGCTGCTGGTGCATTTGTCAACCCAAAAAGCATCACTACAAACTTAAAGTGGTTGTATCACGTCATGAAAGCTGTCTTACGAACGTCTACCTCATCAATCAAAATTTTGATGGTATCCCGACGCCAAGTTTATCATGGAGAACTAAGTAGCACCCTTCAACTGATCCAACAACTCATCAATCTTCAGAAGAGGGTATGTTTTCTTCACAGTGACTCGGTTAAGTCCTCGGTAATCGATTCACAACCGGAAACTCCCATCCTTTTTCTTGACGAATAACACCGGAGCTCCCTACAGTGGAGTACTCAGTCAATTAAATCCCTTACTCTAGCTGCTTCTTCAGTTCTGCCAACTCTGCTGGAGCCATCTTGTAAGGAGCCTTAGATATAGGCTCTATCACGGGCTCTAGCTCAATCTTGAAAGGACCAGACCAAAATAGCGGTAATCCCTTCAACAACCAAAAGACATCCTTGAAGTCCTAACATCTCGAATACCTCCAATACTAACCTTACCAACAAACTTGAGCATCACAATCGTCGTCAGATAGGCCTCGCAACCCGCTCAATCATTTGTTCCGCCAGAATAGCAGAGATTACGAGACTACCAGAAGTCCGTCAAACATCCTGAAACACCAACCTCGCTCCCTCGCGCTCGAACACAAATCGTCCGCGTTAACAATCCAGATGGATGCAACAGCGTATCGGGAATAATCGAGACGCGGGAAGGAAATGGGGTCTGCTTTACGCGAATGATCGAGTCACGGGATGCGGATCCGACTAACATCAAGGAACTGCTCGCGGATCAGTTTGGCATCGAGTAATGCAATCCGCGGGATTAGTCGAGCATCGAGTGATGCAATCCATGGATCAGCCTGTGATCGAGAAGAAGAAACCAGGTCGCGGTCCGGGTAAACGGATAAACGCGCAGACCCTAAATGGGTAAACGGGTTGTGTACCGCGGGAAGACTTGGCATCGAGGAAATGGACCCGCGGTACGTGTGTTGTCGAGGCGCGGGTCGAGTATTGACCGAGATCAGTACGAGGAACGCGCGTTGACTTTTCTGTCCCGCGTTGGCCTGTACGGATCCTAATGAGACCGAGCAATTCCACGTGTTCCTCAAGCCCCGCACGGTCTGACACGGTTCCATGAATCCGGGAGAGCCGTTCCTAGCCTCTAGGCCTCATGTCTTGTTACCGTTTGAATTTTCAAATGGTAACATTTTCAAACGGTCAAATTTATGTTGTGTGGCCTATTTATATGTTGTTCATTCATTTGTAAAGAAAAACAAGTATGAGAAATAAAAATCATACAAAAGTCTCATAAATTCTCTCTTTATTTTACTTGTTCTAATTCGGTTCTTACCAATGTAGAACCTTAGGGATTAATATGTTTAGGGTAGAATCCATTCGGATTCAACCCATTTATACCGCATTTACCATTAATCTCTTTCTTAAACACTTAAAGCTCATTTGAGCATTTCTATGATTCAATCACTTCCTAAGATTGAATCTCTCTTTTATTTGAGCATAGCTCATCAAATTCCAACATGGTATCAGAGCATAAGCTCTTGGGTTAGTTAGATTGAATCGTTATAAGGAAGTTTCCATTCTCCTTATGCGCTTAATCTAACATACATTTTAAATCCTATTTCCGCTGCAAACAAGAATCCCTTTCAAAATCTTTCGGAAATTTGAAATCCTCATTTTCCGGGTTCTTGTCGATTTTTCAAAATTCAAAATATTTCTTCCAAAGATAAAGTCTTTGGTTGTTTGTCTCTCTCAAATTTAGAGACTTGTTTTCCGCTGCAAATCAATCTTGGTCACCATGTTCATTCGGTGAAGATTTAAAAGAAAAGAACCGTTCGGGGAAAATTCGAAATTCTCTTTTCCCGGTTCTTTCTAAATTCTAAACACTTGGTTACTAAATCTCTCATTCCAATCATTTTCGAACCGTTGGAAAATTTGAAATTCTATTTTCCCGGTTCTCTTAATTCAAGGAAAAGCCATTGATGCTCTCCATTTTACGAGCCATTGTAGCTCTCTATTTCCAAGTCAAGAACTCGTCTTTGTCCAAGATAAGCTAATAAGAGAATGAGATTGCTTACTTGAGTATTCTTGAAGTGAACCGATGTAAATTCCGGTTTCACAAACTTATACTTGTCCGAAATACTTATCCCTTTGGGATGCTATACTTGTCCGCTATACTTTAAAATCTTTTGTTACTATTCTCTCAAAATCAGTTTGTAAACTGAGCCTAAACACTTTCCCTATTTCTAAAAGCTTCAATTTAAATCCGGATCGAAACTCCAAATTATTTCATTTTATTTCTTTCCTTTCGGTCCAAGACCACCACCCTTATTTAAAGCTTACTATATGTATAAAATCTTATCACCACTATTCTTGGTTACTTTCGGTGATAGGAATTGAGCACATATAGGCCATTCTTTCTTACGGTCAATCAAGAGGAGAATGGGGAGATTACTTGTCGTTGTGACCATTTATCTTGAGGCACACGCAAGAGACTCATGGAGAAGCAACGAGCCTTTGGAGCTCAATCTTGAAGTCATTCACAAAGCCAAAGATGCTTCCATTGTGGAGGCGAAGAAGGGTTGAGCAAGCTACTGTTTTGACGTCATTTCGGGAGCTATTGTGAAGGCGTGGCGTTGAGGAAAGTTGTTGTCTACATGAAGTTCAAGGAGCTAAAGAAGAGGAGGAACGGTTCTTGGTTATGGTATCGACCGGAGGAACAAAGGAGAGGCCGAGAAGAAAGAAGCAAGACGGACCGTTCAAGTGGCTACAAAAGAGGATGAGATGTTATTTGAACGGTACCATGAAGGGAGTGCAAGGCATTTCGAAATCAGTTTGATTCAATGGCGAATGGAGGAGAACTCACAAGGTTGGAAGTGCAAGATCACTAGGAACCATAGCTCCACCCGTACCAAAGGGAAGAGAACCGTGGGATGCAATGCATTTAAAATCACGATGAATCCAAAAGTGCTTTGGGCGTTTTAGGCGATGGGGGAGAACTCGCAAGTTTGAATGTGGAAAGACGCAAGGAACCATAGCTCCACCGGGACCGGATAGGAGAATCCGAGTCTCTTCAAGTCACAAATCAAAGAATCCGAATTCTAGCTTCAACAAAGTGTGATCTCCAACACCACGGGTCAAGAAACCCAAATTTCATCAAGACGGTGTGGCAAAGAAGAGGAAACCAGAACCGATTATCATTGGACCATGGAATCCGAGTTTCATCAAATCGGATTAAAGAATCCGATCATTTTAAAGGCTATCTCTAAAACTCCCGATTTAAATTTATTTGCTAGTCCCATTTAATTTGAACTATTAAAATTGCTATCTTGGTTGTTATCTATGCTTTCTTATCCTTGTGGTAAATCGGATACTTAATTTTCTTTTGAACTTTTTGACGAAAAGGTTTAAAAGAAGAAAGGAGAAAGAGTGTGACCATAAGGAGAATCTAAGGGGCTCAGAGATACAATGATGAGATATGCTTAAAGAAGTTCCCGGGAAGCAATAGAGAAGAAGCTTGGCCGTAGCTAAGTCAAGCGTTCTTTAACGGTTATTCAAGCTTAGCCTTTGTTTCACGGTGTCTAAGCTTGAGGGGGAATATTGGAGTTGAAGCTGCTCAAGAATGACCGAGGCCATCAATTCCAAGGTCGGAATGTTGCCACGGAGAAAGCCCGAGGAGGAGCCTCGGCCAAGCCCGTGTAAGATGGACCGAAGCCAAACAATGGCAAGGGATCCACGAAGAATAAAGTCCCTTGTTCAAGTCCCCTCATCATTATGATTGGCATTCTTTTTCCTTAGTAGAGGTTTTGTCCCAAAAAGGGTTTTCCCCAGTAAGGTTTTAATGAGATAATCATCTTGATTCTCCAAGTCCACACTTCACCATGTTGCGTATGGACTTGAGGGGGAGTATTGAACAAGATGAGTGCTTAGGGATTATCAATCAAGTATCGCCTAAGTACGAATATTAAACGGTCCGGTAAAGTCAACACCGGAACCGAGAAGACCTAAGACGTGTAATACAAGGCACATATTGGAGTATAAAGACCAAGACTTGGACCATCAAGGCCAAGTCTTGGATCGTGAAGAACAAGGCTCGGATCATCAAGACGAGTCCTTGGAACGAAGAAATCAAGCATCGGACGGATGCAACCGCGTATCGAGAATCATCAAGACGCAGGAAGGAAATCGAGTCTGCGGTACGTGAATGATCGAGTCACGGGATGCGGATCCGACTAACATCGAGGAACTGCCCGAGGATCAGTTTGGCATCGAGTAATGCTATCCGCGGGATCAGTCGAGCATCGAGTGATGCAATCCGCGGATCAGTCTGTGATCGAGAAGAAGAAACCGGGTTGCGGTCCGGGTAAACGCGTGGACCCTAAATGGGTAAACGGGTCGTGTACCACGGGAAGACTTGGCATCGAGGAAATGGACCCGCGGTACGTGTGTCGTCAAGGCGCGGGTCGAGTACTGACCGATATCAGTACGAGGAACGCGCTTTGACTTTTCTGTCCCGCGTTGACCCGTACGGATCCTCATGAGACCGAGCAATTCCATGTGTTCCTCGAGTCCCGCATGGTCTGACACGGTTCCATGAATCCGGGAGAGCCGTTCCTAGCCTCTAGGCCTCATGTCTTGTTACCTTTTAAATTTTCAAACGGTAACATTTTCAAACGGTCAAATTTATGTTGTGTGGCCTATTTATATGTTGTTCATTCATTTGTAAAGAAAAACTAGTTTGAGAAATAAAAATCATACAAAAGTCTTATAAATTCTCTCTTTATTTTACTTGTTCTAATTCGGTTCTTACCAATACCTTAGGGATTAATGTATTTAGGGTAGAATCCATTCAGATTCAACCCATTTATACCGCATTTACCATTAATCTCTTTCTTAAATACTTAAAGCTCATTTGAGCATTTCTATGATTCTATCACTTCCTAAGATTGAATCTCTCTTTTATTTGAGCATAGCTCATCAAATTCCAACAGATAACACACTCGAGGATCACTTGGCTCGCTCTTCATTGGACAACTCGTTAGCCTGTGATCCATGCTCCCACACCCAAAGCATTTGTGACCACTCTGGCTCGATCTCAAAGCATCATCCCATCTCCTCTTCTGATCCAGTGCCAGCTTACCGCTCTTGCCAGAACCAGAACCACTATGCTGCTGATGTCTCCTCCACTAAACAGCAGGAGCAACCATAACTGGAACCACTACAGCTACCTGACCTCACAGGTCCTCCTCAATAGCTGCAGCAACCACAACCAGCTTCACCCTCGAGGCGTGCTCCGACACTCTACAACGTCTCCTCAAATCTGCTTGAAGTTCCCTTATGAACCTCTTCACCTGCGTCTGCTCATCCTCCATACCCCAATAAGTATACGCAAGCAATATGGTAAATTTTGCGTCGTACTCACGCACTATCCGGTCACCCTGGACCAGCTCTACAAACCTCGTCCCGAGACAATCCAAAGCCTCCTGAGAGAAAAACTTAGCATTAAATTCTGCTAAAAATTTACCCTATGTCCACACTACCTGCGGCCTCCTTGCCTCCACACCTCTCCACTAGAGATGTGCATCACCACCGAGATAATGTACTGCCAGCTCCACCTGATACTCTGCAGGACATCTAATTGAACAGAAGTTGCGCTCCAACCTCATGTGCCACTCATCAACCTCCTCAAGCCCAACACCGCCTGAAAAGACGACTGTACCAATCCTCTGCATCTATCCCATCATCTCTAGATAGGATGGACGCTGCTCAGCAACCACAACCCTCGATTGTACCTCTGCCACTGGAGCCATAACTAGAGCATGAACCGCATCCACTGTCAGAAACCTCTCCAGCAGCTGGGTCAATAAACCCACAAGACAATCATCAATTCTAAACACATAGTCTTAAATCATTCAACCTGCTGCCCTAAACCCGTAAGAGCTTTGATTCCAAAATGAAACAACCAACTTTTTATTTATTAATTAATCTGAATTAATAATCCCATCATTATTAATTCTCAACGATTAATTTCAAACAACAAACCAGCGGAAAACTCACTCAAATAATTCTAATATTCAATTCTAACCAACAACAATAATAATCCAGAATTCAATAAAACCAATAATCAAATAACTTACTAAAATCAATTCCAATAACACAAATTACAATTTCTAGCAACCTAAACACTAGGTTCTACTAAAAAGCAAACTCAAAGAAACTTCATAATCATCCTATTCCTGTGCCATAATTCCGCAATCACACTTTTCCTTTACCTGCAACACATGGGAACAAAAGTTGCGTAAGTATTTAATAAATACTTAATGAGCCGGTCCTCCCGTGTACATGCTATGTATATTCAAACTAAATAGCAAGCAAAATAATATAATTATAATGTTTAATGCAAAAATTGCCTTGGTGTCGATCGACACAACCACTAGGTGTCGATCGACACGTCAACAACAGTGGCGTCGATCGACACTACCACTAGGTGTCAATCGACACTTATACAACAGTGGTGTCGATCGACATTACCACTAGTTGTCGATCGACACTATGAAAAACACCGTCGGATTTGGATCGAGACAGCGAAGAACGGAGGCGAAAACCTACTGATCCGACCTCTAACACATAATCTCGTCGTAACAATCGATCCAACGCTCTATAACCGTAAAACTCACTCACTTATGACCCTCAAACACTAAGAACACAAGAACTCATAATTTCTTCTCTTAATCTCACATTTTTTTCTTCTAAACTTTTGAAAAACGATGAACATTCGCGGCTGGGGGTTTATAAATCACGACTTAGGGTTCCGCACTCAAAACCGACCTAAATCAAGCGATTAAAATTAAACCAAAAACGAAACAAAAACATTGGTGTCGCTCGACACTTACACCAGTGTAGATCGACACCCTTACCAAATTTGGTTTACGAATGTTACAAGGAGTATCTGGATGAATTTGTGATCATCTTCATAGATGATATTATGGTGTATTCGAGGAGTCACGAGGAGCATGAGGTTCATTTGAGGTTAGTTTTGGAGAAACTTCGAGAGCAGAAGCTGTTTGCTAAGCTGAGTAAGTATAACTTCTGGCAGCGAGAGATGGGATTTCTCGGTCATATTGTTTCTGCAGCGGGAGTTTCTGTAGATCCAGCAAAGATAAAGGCTATTAGGGATTGGCCTAGACCGAGTAACGCCACCGAGATTAGGAGTTTTCTCGGGTTGGCAGGATATTATCGGAGGTTCGTCAAGGTTTTTGCAAGTATGGCTCAGTCTATGACAAAGCTGACGGGGAAGAATATCCCTTTTGTCTGGTCGTCTAAGTGTGAAGAGAGTTTCACGAACTTGAAGGCGATCTTGGCAAGTACACGAGTGTTGGCATTGCCTTAGCTAGGTGAGCCTTATGTGGTGTATACAGATTCTTCTGGGTTGGTCTAGGTTGTGTGTTGATGGAGCAGGGGAAGGTTATTGTTTATGCTTCGAGGCATTTGAGGAAGAACGAGGGAAATTATCCTACCAATGATTTTGAGCTGGGAACGATGGTTTTTTCTTTGAAGATCCGGAGATCTTATCTTTATAGTGGGAAGGTGCAGGTGTTCACAGATCATAAGAATCTGATGCATATTTTTACTCAGCTAGTGCTAAAAGGGAGGCAGAGGCGTTGGTTAGAGTTGCTGGCAGATTATGATATGGATATAGTCTATCACCTTGGTAAGGCTAATCAGGTTGCAGATACTTTGAGTAGGCGAAGAGTTACTTCAGCTCAGAAGAAGGATGTGAGCGAGATTAGTTTTTGAGGTTGTGTGCTATATCGCTAGAGCCTTTAGGATTAGAGGCAGCTGATCAGGCAGATCTTTTGAGCAGGATCAGAGTAGCTCAGGAGAGGGATCATGGTTGGATCGATGCGCCTAAGGTGGATGGTTCTGAGTATCAAGACGTCTCTTCGATTGGGATGATTCTTGTGCATGGACGAGTTTGTGTGTCTAAGGATGAGGCTTTCAGGTAGGAGATTCTGAGGGAGGCTTATACGAGCAAGTTTTGTATTTATCCGGGTGCAACTAAGATGTACCGTGATCTGAAACGGTATTATCACTGGGTCGCGATGAAGATGGATGTTGCTAACTGGGTCACAGCTTGCAATACGTGCCAGTTAGTGAAGGCTGAGCATCAAGTGCCGAGTGGATTATTGCAGATTTTACCCATTTTGGAGTGGAACTGGGATATGATCACTATGGATTTCATGGTAGTATTGCCACTTTCTCGAACCTCATATGCGATTTGGGGGATTGTAGATCGTCTGACTAAGTCAACACAGTTTTTGGCCTTTAAAAAGACCGATGGAGCAGCGGTTTTGGCTAAGAAGTATATGAATGAGATTGTGAGGCGACATGAAGTGCCAACCAGTATTGCGTCACACAGAGATCCCAAGTTCACTTTTTAGTTGTGGAGAGAGATTCAGGCTGAGATGGGCACTAGGATGCATATGAGTACAACCTCTCATCCTTAGACAGATGGGTAATCTGAGAGGATGATTCAAACACTGGAAGATTTGATGAGGATGTGTGTTTTGGATTAGGATGGTCATTGGGCTGATCACTGGAAGATTGTCTTGGCAGTTTCCAGTTTCAGATTTGTAGCTTTGTGCTATGTTTTTTTTGTTTCATGTATTTTTGTTTGGGTTGTAACGATTATTACATTTTTAAGATTTATAAGATAGAGTTTTCTTATATTTCTGTATTTTATAAAATGAGTAGTTCTTATATGTTTTATTTTTTAGTTGGCCTGGGTTTTGCTCATGATTTGAGGTGATATTCCGAGATAGTGGAATGTCATGTAAGATCCTCGTGATGTAGTTCTAGTCGATAGATGTTTATAGACGTTTAAGAATTGATTACTCTAGGGAGATGACAGGAGAACTAATCATCTCCACATCTCAATACCCGAATAACTCATTTGGAGATGATTAGTTCTCATGTATACTTATTGGGATTATGGTTCCTAGTATACTTATTTGAGATGGTGGTTCCTAGCATAAGTATTGAGAGATGATTAGTTCTCTCGAGGGGATGGTGGTTTCCTGTATACCGAGAGCTGAAGGAATTTGATCCTGAGAGTGTGACTGGTATGATGCACCGATAGCTCAAAGGATGTGTTCTTGCGAGTGGAGGGGTGTGGAAATGAGTTAAGAGTAATTAATGTCTGAAAACGTGGTTATAAGCATAGGTCCTATGTTGTGAGCCCCTGAGATCAGGTGAGATGATCTCGAGTGGTGGTGGCCGGGGTTAGGTCAGGAGTTTAGTCCTTGGTGGACGGTTTTGCGGGATTCGAGGACAAATCCATAGTAGTGGGGGAGAGTTGTAACGTCCACGAACCAAAAATGTGATTTTCGTACGTGTGTCGATTGACACAGCCATTTCGGGTCAGAATTGGTTCGATTTTAATCGTTTGTTTTTGTGCAGTTTGGGTTATGGGAACCCTATGTTGTGTTTATAACTCGAGCCAGCCGCATTTGTGAAGGAAAAAGGGTGATTTTAGAGTCTCAATTTTGTGCCATTCATAGTCATTGATCAAAATTCTATCCGAATCCCTATGGTGAGTGCGCGACCATGACTTTTCTGGGTAAACGGACGTGGAATTCGATGATTTGTGTGTGTGAATTGGTTGGTGATGATATTGTTGTGTTTTCCTTGCGTTTTGTGTTATATGAGATGTGTTGATTATTATTCGTGCAGGTTTCGACTCAGAATGCGTTTGGAAATCGAACCAGAGAAAAGAAGGTTCGATTTCACGTTTCTGCATTTTGTGTCGATCGACACAAAAATGATTTTTTCGTGAATATTACTTGTTATGTTTATGTTGTGAATGCGTTGAGTTTAATTGTTAGTTGGCTTATCGTATTTTATCGTTTGTTATGCATGTGTGTATCAGTGTCGATCGACACAAAAATGATTTTCGTGAATATTACTTGTTATGTTTATGTTGTGAATGCCTTGAGTTTAATTGTTAGTTGGCTTATCGTATTTTATCGTTTGTTATGCATGTGTGTATAGTTGGTAGATGGGATGCGTCTGACTGGGTATTTGTGATACTCACGCATCTGTTTTTCCCATGTGATGCATGTAAAGAAAAAGTGTGATCGTGGAATCATGGCGATGAGGAGAGGATAATTAGACTTGTTTTATATGCTTTATTAATTAAGTTTAGAACCTGTTTAGGTTGCTGGTTTATTGGAATTGGTGAATTGGTTGTTGAATTGATTTCCGAGTTGATTTATGAGTTTATTGGATTAATGGTTAATTCCGGTTTAATTTGATTTGATGAATTTTCACTGGTTTTGTTGGTTTGATTGCTTGAGTTGAAAATTAATATTTATGGGAATATAAATTCATATTTAATTGTGTACAAAAAAAACACGGGTTAGGTTGTTTTATTTTTGTCTTATTTTGGCTTTTTAAAAATAAAATTGAATCACACTACAAAATTAAATATATTTTTGTAGACCTTTATTCAATTTTAGTGGTATTACTATTAACATAAATTATATATTGCATCTAATAAGTTTACTTTTATAAATTTAATTGCTATTTTATATAAATATTGACAGAAAAAGAATAATATATAGTATATCCATCCATAAAACAAATGAAAAGGAAAAGAAAGAAAATTATTTATCAGAAATGTGTATATATAGTTATGGAAACGTTAGAAAGAAAGTAATCAAGATTGTCTCGAACTCATCATCTCGAGAAGACACTTAAGCTCCGATGACCTAGAACGAACTTTTGATATAGCATGCATTAGTTATTTTTAATAATTAGTGTGTGGCACATACCACAACATTTAGAACGTGAGTCCGTCCCTGTATGTTGGTACCGCAATTGATGATGTTGAGATCATATTGACCGTTTGTTGTCTATAAAATACCACAGTAGGATATGATGGGTCCATGATAGTGAAATTTCGTAAAAAGTGACATTGGACCATAAGAAGAGACAATAGCAGGGGATAAAGCCAAAAATGTTGGTCATGTTCTGTACAAAAAGTCTTTATGTTTGAAGATTCTTTAACATGTTATGTAGTGGGCAAGCCAAATGTGTTATATCCAACCAATTGTTGTTCATATTTTATTGATGGCATTAGATTCATTAGAAGAGACGGTGGCATGAAGCTCAAACCGTAAAGGTTAATGTCCAAAAAATTACTCTGAAGATTTATGAATATTCAACCAATTGTTGTTCATAGTCCGTGGATGACATTGTATCATTGGAAGAGACGGTGGAATGAGGCTCAAACAGTAAAGGTTAGTCATATTTTGTCCAAAAATTCCTAGTTCTATTCAATATATTTTCTATATACTGTATGTACTATGTGCAAATTTTTTGTTGTTTGGCATGCCGGTCCTGAAAATGTGAAGGCCATAAGCAAAAAAAAATTTTGAGGCCATTAATACGTAAAAAAGAAGAATTGGGGACGTTAGTAATATACGAAAATACATGAAATATTTTGGGTCGGAAGCCCATGCTTCTTCTGCTTCTACTGCTTCTACTCAGGGTCAGGATCACCTATTGTGAGCTCATTAATTACCTTAACATATGTTTCTTTCATTTTTTTTTTGGGTCCAACCATATTTTTCCATCTGTTTACATGCTTTACATGAATTTACTTAGGAAGTTACTAAATTTGTGACAAACAATTCTCTTTTTGCGACGACAAAAGGCCCAACATCAATTAATACTCAGGCCACAAAACTTAAAAAATATTTCAATGCAGAGAATAGGTTTCTTCGAGGCCTATTTCATCTATGAAATGAAAGTCTAGAGGGAACAAAGAAGTAGCTTAAATGAATTTTCACATAACAACTTAATTGATTTCTAAAACTAAAGTAAGCAATTAACTCTAAAAAGCAATACATTTTCCAGTTCCCTATACATCCAATTGAGAATATTGAAGAAGAAAAGAAACAAAATCATTTCTATTCTAAAAGGATAAGAGAGAAAAAAAGGAAAATCAACAAGTAGTTGAGCAGAAGAACCTAGATAGAAGAAGAAGACCCTTTAGCTGAATGTAGAAGAAAGTCTTTTTAGATAGTTAATAATCTGCTCGTAGAAATTTCTCGTACTCAGTCCCATTCAATGTCTTGTTTATATCTTCCCAGTTCTTGATGTGATCTGACAAATCCCCTCTGTGTATCTTCACTTGTCTGCTTGACAAATCCTTCACAGGAATGTTCAAAAACTCTTGAACTTGTTTCAATGTCTGCATCAAACCCCAAAAGAACTAACATCGGTCATTCGAGTTATAAAGCAAAAGCAATATATATATTACTGATTCCTAAAGTCTCTAACCGTTCGATTTGTTACAAGATCTTCGTAGAAGACAACGATATGACGGGTGGTATTGAAATATTCTAAAGCCTTTGCAGCTAGATTATCTGTTTCTTGTAAATCGTGGATCAACGATGTCGAGTTGATCACCGGTTTATACCTAGAAAGTGTATCTGCCTGAAGTTGAATTGAAAGGATCAAGAAACCAATCGAAATCAAGAATCCGAAAAAAAAACATTTATATAATATAAACCTCTTCAGGAGAATGAACATGAGACTTGTGAGTTCCATTCAATAGCTTAGCGTAACGGTCATAAGAATTAGCCAGCACAGAAACCATTCTTCTTAAAGGGTTCCTTCTAAACAGAAATATAACCGATACGCCTCTTCGGTTAAAGTAATCTACAATTTCTTCATGGTTATCCAACAAACCCTACACAGAATCAGATCACAAACTATAAAACCAAGACTAACCGGTTCGGAAACAATTCAAGTTTTTTCGTTTTCTGATTTACCTGGTTAAGCATCCATTTGAATCCAATAGCTATGACTATTCAACAATGTTTCCGAACCAACCGCTTCCCGATCTCTGCATCGACAATATCGCAAAGAACCTCACCGGATTATCCCCACATTCAGCTCTGTTTAAGTAAAAGCCAATCAAAAGATTTGAAACAAACAAAACCCTAAACAAAGGAATTAAGATTGATGAGTTACCGATTAAAAGTTTGAGGCTTTGGGTAATGAATCCGAGTAACAAAGTGTAATGAGGGAGAATCATCATCAATTGGGTTTGGAACAAGTTGGGAGGTTTGGAAAATGACATAACCAAACTGTTTTAAGCAAACGGAGCATATGTAGAGACCACAAACCATAGCAAACACTAAAACTATCATTCTTAAGAACAAAGGTGACTTCTTTGGTTGCTTTATAACAATCCCTGCACTCTCCTGTTTCAACAAAACCAGTTTCAAATCAGTCTTCAAAATTCCAGAGAGTTAAGTAAAACCCTAATTATAAAAAAAAAACTCTTCTTCCCAAATTCATTCTCTCTAGGGATTTTTGGTTTAAATTAAAGACGGAATCAAGAATATGAAACTCATTAAATCTTGATTAAAAAATAAAGAGAATTTATTTCAAAAATTAAATTCCATTTGTTAAAACAGAGAATAATTTATAAAAGGGTAAAAAAAAACAGATTTTTTAGCTAGATTCGTTGGTAAAAGATACATGCAGAGAGACCCAGAATCTTAAGCACACAAAAATTTACAAAAGAGAGAGAAAGAGATCATCCTTGCCGTATAAACAGATAAATTCCGCCATAGATGCTTCTAGAAACTTCTAAAACAGAAGCTTAGAAACAGAGACGAGATTGATTCATGAATCCCCTTTTCGCTCTCTGAGAATCTGAGAAGAAAGAAGAAGAAGAAGAAGTAACTGAGGCTTGTGGCCAGTGGTAAAGGGATTGCAGCTGTAACTACCGCCATCCGGGGTCCAAATCTCGACCACCGGTGAATTAACATTTGGGCATCGCCGGCGACACAGATTAGTCTTTTGGACCTAGAAAGCTTTTGGAAAACTGTGTATAATTTAGAAAAAAAAAAAAAAAAAAGAAGAGAGTTAAGTTAAGCAAATTGGGTTGAGACATTGTAATAAAGTTTCTAGCTCGTGGAAAGTAGAGCCAGTGTCATATTAAAAAATGGGGACTGTCTTTTTCTTCCTTCGCTCATTAATCTCTCAGAGAGAAACCAAATTAATTAATGAAATCTATTTGTGGAGAGGCAAAAAGTAAATCTCTCTCCCATCTTTTTAACACAGCCGACTCAAAATCTCCATTTGCCGATCTGCCTCTCTGGTCTCCGGCTTTGCCGTCGATGACTGTGAGAGGGCTCCTCTCTATCTCCTTTCCTCTTTTTGCCTTGATTATATTCGGTTTCGTTTGGTAGGGATCATTTTGGAGATCTTTCTGGATAGTCGCACGGTTCCTTTGAGCAAGAAGTTTGGTTCTAAGGATGACGGAATCTCCGGCAGTTTGGTCATCGTGATGGTGGCGGATCTCTGTCTCCGGCTATGTGTCGATTTATCTTGGTTTCGAATCTTAGTGAGGAAGAGAGTGGTGGTTACGAAGGATCTTCTCTTTACCCTTTGGTTCGGTTTTCCTTCTGTTAGTTGTCTCTTCTGCGGAGCTATTCCCGCTTGGGGTTTGTGGCTAATCCATTCAAGGCTTTTATGTTGGGTAGCTCGGTATACTTCCGTGATCATATTGGAGTGTTCTCGCCGCTTTTCCAGTGGCTTGAGGAGGCGCAGCATCGAGACAAGGTCGCTAGTAGGCTAGGTTCGAGATCGTCAAGATCGCCCTTCCTCTGGTTCGTGTTAGCCTTCTTGCTCCAGTGGTGTAGTCTTGTTCTTTGGCCGGAAGTTAGATTAGTTTGAATGGTTTGGTGTTAGGTGGGCTTTAAATTGGTATCTCGGAGCTTAATAAGTGTTCCCTAGATTTTGATTTGATACGTCCTCTTCGCCGTATTGTTCTAGTATTATGGTTTCGTTATGCTTTGATTAAGTTTCTTATTTTCTTTAGCTTGTTGTGGGATGCTTTTACTCCTTCTTTTATGTTTAGTATGGTCTGAGTTTGGGATATTATTGTTGGTTAGAGGCTTTAGTTCTTGGCCAAGGCGTTGGTAGTGGTCTCTTTTGGATTTAGAGAATGGTTTGTTAGTTCGTTCGGGCTCGGCGGTCGAGTTATTTCTGCCTTGGCATCGTGGTCTTCTCTAGATTCCGGTATCTTTGGTATGATCGCTATAGGCGTTGGTTCTTTGCTCTGTTATCATTATTCCCTGCGTTCTTTTCCGCCGTTTCTGTTTACCGGTTAAGTTGGTCCTAGAGCTGCGTTTTGGTCTTCCAGAAAGTTTAGGTTCTGTTCTTTTTTTGGTTTTTGGCTCAGTTTTGGCATCCTTTTGTTTTATGGTTTAGTTTGTGGATGTGAGTTTGTTTCGGTGGTTAGAGCTTGGTTCGAGAACTTTTCTTTTTCTTCAATTGGTATTCTATCTCCTTTGTTGTAGTTTTTAGCATATATATGGTTTTGGCATCTTCAGTTCTATCCGTAAACCTATTGGCTACGGCTTAGGGTCCGGTTTGGCACCGGCTCTGTGTCCGGCTTTATTCCGACTTTGTTTTCCGGTTTGGAACAGGTTTTGTATTTCACTCGTTCATATTAATAAAATCTCTAGATGACAAAAAAAAAAAAAAAAACCAAATTAATTAATTTTAATCCAAATCAGGTGTAATTTTGACTTTGGTTTTTCAGTAAATTCAAGAGATTACCAAAGATTTCGGATCAAATTAAATATTTTATGAAGTTTCTTTGTTTAGGGATTGACTTGTTAATGTTTCTCATTTGTTGTCATTACGTAAGTTCTTTAATTAATGTCCAACTACCAGTAAATTAGATGTTGACTTTTAACTAAAAGTTTAAAACTAGTAATTTTGACTATTCCTGAGTTTATTTGCTGAAAAAAATTAAACTAAAGTCTCTTTGTCACGCGCGACTGTCTTGAGAACATAACGCTTTTGCGAAACCAAGAGAGATCTCTTCCTCTTCCTTCTCTCTAGATCCAAATCATTTGAAACTTTTCTTCTCAAATCTAAATCTCTTATTTGGTCGGTGATCGGTGGTTTCACCGACGCCGAGCCTGTAAATACGGATTCCAGTGTTTTCTGGATCTTTTGTTTGTATTATAATCTCTCCGACTTCGATCGGATCTCGGTTTCGCTTTAGGCGATTAAACTTCTGCTTGACGGATCTATCTTTCCGCTTAGACAGATAAAATTTCCGATTCGTTGGGATCTAATTTTCGACTAGATCGGCTTTGGCTTTTGTTGGGCTTCATATCCTTGTTGATTATGGTTTCTTCTTCATTATTGAGGATGAAGCTGTTGTGAATCTTTGGTCTGGATTGATGCTTCTCTTTTCTATATTAGGTGTCATCCGTCCCGGTTGGGAGTTTAATCTCCCCGGAATCCCATTTTCAAGCCTAAAGTTATGGCGGTGGGTTTGGTCGTGTGTTCGTGATGATCGTGGGCTGCAAAATTCATGGAGGGGATTAGCTTCAATTTGGAACACAACGAGAATATCAGAGTCATTTTGGAGGTTTCGAGCTGGTATCAACGTTCGGCGGTGGAGCTCGACGGTGATCGGAAGTGATCTTCCGGCGTCGACTTCTCTGATACATTCCGAGTTTGCCGCGTGTGTTTACACGTGGATGTCATGCACATGATGTTATTATTAACAATCTGTATTGGGCTTAATTTTTTCGGTTTGTATTAATCTCCAAATGAACTTTGTACTAGCCTCTTGGGCTTTTTAATATATTGTAATTGACGACAAAAAAAAAAGAAGAACATAATGCTTTTGCCTTTTAAATTTTTCGTTTAATTTAAATGCAATTACGATTGCTGATTTAAACAAGATGGAACACCTTCGGGAATGGTCTAGGTCATTCGGGACTCTCAAGGATTCTATCTGGAATCAGATCACAGTCTAGGACAAATCTGCGACTCATCTCTTTAGGCGGATAGTCAATATACTTGGAGTAAAGGATATCAGAATGTCATCTTTGAAGGAGATAATTGGACAGCCAGTCAATTAATCAATCGACGGGAGCAGCATTTCCATCTCTAAAATTGGATTTGTGATATTCACCAATGGCAAAGGAAGTTTTCGAAAACAAAAGTGGTTTGGGTCGATTGGCAAAGTAATAGGGTGGCTGATAGAATCTCAAAGGAATTGGATCATGTATCTCATTACTTAGTTTACTCCTATGTTCCTCATTTTCTTGACAATTATTTACATTGTGACCATATTTCTTCAAGTTAATAAAATTGATTGTTGTTAAAAAAAAAAATTTTAAGTAGTTTTTCTTTTATAGTTTTTGCTTCGTAATTAGTACTCCCTCTGTTTTAATTTAAATATCGTTTTAAGATTTTATGTTTTAAAATAAATATCGTTTTATAATTCAAATACAACTTTTAGTATAAAATACGTAATTTATCCATAAATCTAACCAATAATAGAATAGAACATCAATAGTTAAACTATTTATTAGGGTATAATAGAGTTTTTAATATATTTTTTAATTTGTATGAAAATTTTCAAAACGGCGCTTAAATTAAAACGGAGAGAGTACTACTTAGTCTACTTAGTTTAAATTAAGGATGAATTTGCTCAATAGTCAAAAAAAAATTTTATAATCTCACAACTAACACAAAAACCTAAATCTAGTGGTTAGGATTTTAACACATAAGATAAAATTGGTTAATTGCATATGATTATTATTTTTTTGTGGATTATTAAGCAAATTATCCCTTAAATTAATTAGCTCTGTTCGTTTTTGGTTTGAATCAATAGTGCTACTACTTTACACAAAAGACTTAATAATGACAAATAATTCTTCCATGGTGAAACTTTTATATCAAATCTATAAATCTTTTTAAAATAAAAATAAGAGAAACTTTTCTGAAGGACAAATCATAATTAGCACATAACATTGTCTTCATTTACTTACCTTGTTTGGCGGAAGTTATTATGTCCCTTTTCGTCTAACTATTTATCTAATTTATGTTTATTTGGTCATTTAATTTATAATTAATCTAATTTTTTATCCATTGAACAAGTCTAGTGGGGAAAAACTTAAATTTTCTGAAGAGAGTGCGAAAGGAAAGAGACTTTTGAAGTTTCTCAATATGTTATATTTCTATTAAAAATGTTGTTAGTTCGAAAGTGTTAATCACGATATGTAGTATAAACAAATATAGTTACTTTAACGATGTTAATTTTGTTTTTTCAAAACAAAAACTTAAAACAGCTAAGAAAATAAATTTACCTAAATTATTAAATATTTTTCTGTACAGCAACACAATGACACATTAAAGTTGAGCTACCGACACCGTACGTTATAACTTATCACTGGTCGGTTTATTAAACAGAATCAATAGTATTTATTTGGGTTTTATGAGATATAGTTTCATTTAGGGGAAAATTTGCTAATTTAGGCCACATTCATTTGAACAATGTCCTAATAGGATTTTCTGTTTATAGAAATGTCCCATTATGATTTTGTAATTCTAAATCCCAATTATAACTTTAATTTCATGTTTTTTGTTATTTATACAATTATTAGAAAAAAATGAAATAGAATATATTATGATTTCTTAAATCTGAAAAGAAAAAAAGATTTCGGAATCATTAAATAAATGAAATAAATTAAATTTAAAAAACACATAAAATATTTTTAAAACGTAAAATTATCTAATATATGTTTCTAAAAATTTATGAAAAAATAATATTATGAAAAAAATATGTAAAAAAATTATGAAAACAATTATGCAAAACATTTATGAAAAAAAAATTATATAAAAATTTTATGTTAAAAGTTAGTAAAAAAACTATGAAAAACACATAAAATATTAAAACTTTTATGTAAAAACACACATAAAACACATAAAGTAAAAATACATAAAACCACATGAAAACACATACAAAAATATATGTTAAAAATTTATCTAAATCATTTATGAAAAAAGTTATGTAAAAAGTTAGACAATTGTTTTTAAAAAAACACATAAAATATTTTTAAAAAACGTAAATTATGTAAAATATCTTTACAAAAGTTTATTTTAGGAAACAAAATATTAAATCCTAGATTTAAGGAAATTGTAATTAATTATCCAAAAACTACATTCTACTATTCAGTAGATAGTTGTTATATTGTTAGAAGTAGACACCAGAAAGTACAATCTGCGCTTGGTAGAACGAGTCTAAATCGTGAAAATATTATTCTTAGCGAAAAAAAACGTTGACATAAAGTAGAAACTTGTTTCTACACTCGGTAGATTTATGTGACATTGATAGACTCCTCGTAAACATCTATGTCCGATGATCACTTCGAAAGGTTTTGGAGATGCAGAATGATGATAAAATGATGATGATCCGGGATGATGGAGATGAAACGATTTGATGGAAGATGAACAGATATAACAAATGGATTAATGTGTACTTCTAAAAGATATGAAGGATCTTTTAGACTATGTGGGAGTCGAAACTAACACAATTAGATTTGTCAAGGGTTTGTGAAGGGAAAGAGATTTCTAGGTTAAAGCTCAAGAACGTAAGTAGCGATTGCTGTAAAGAAAGCTTTTATTGATGTTTGTGTAACAAGTTGCGGATCCCCTTTACAGGAGATGTTTACAAGTATATATAGTTTTCTGCTAAGTCCGCTAGGTCGGCTAGGTCGGTTAGGTCTGCTAGGTCGGCTAGGTCCTCTCCCTTGGAGATTGGGAAAACTTCCTTATTCTGATAATGTTCATTGGGCTTTGCTAGCGAGCTCGTAAGATCCTCCAAGTGGTTTGGGCCTAGCCCACTTCGTCTTCAGTACTGACCCAACCTTAACACATTTCCTTTGCACTCAAACCTGCTAGCTCCGTTGCTTCGTTAGCTTCGTTGCTCTGTTACTCCGTTGCTCTGCAGTTCATTATGAGAATTCACCTTACAGAGCTCGTTGGTCCTTGTACTTAGTTATTTCCGACATTGATCCTAGAGAGGCGGGATATGACCCCAACAGTTAGCCCCCCAGCTCGGTAGTATCGGATGTGATGATGCCGAGCTAAAAGTTGCAGAGTTAGGATCAATGTTATGAGTCTTACAGTACTAAGAAATCTAGTCCTGCTCAAGTGTTAGCGCTTAACTGAACTCCGGTGTTACGTTTAACCGAGTCCCAGTGTTGCGTTTAACCGAGCAGGTCGTCATTTTCTGATTCTGCAAAGAAAAGACTGAAGAAAATTTCCAAAATTTTCAAATTTTGAAAATTTTAAAAAGCGGGAATTTTTAGGTCAATTCCCGAGGTGGCGATGTCACTGAGCTCCCTTGAGTTATAAAAACCCAAAAATCTTGTCTCATTTCTCCCAACATCTTCACTTTCCCAAACAAAGGTAAAAATCCCTTCTCCTTCTCTCTCTAGCTTTTATTATTAATTTTTTTTTTAGGTTTAGGAAAAACTCCTTTGTCTCCACCCTACCATCACGCAGCCACCACCATTTCACCTCTTCCCTACTCGAATTTAATTCCCCTTTGATTTTCCGGTGAGTTCTTCATAGTGTTCTTTGAGAATTAGTGAGTTAGATTCAAAAATTCGAGTTTGAGCTTGATTCAAAGCGAAGAAGTTGCGACGAGGTGACGAGGTGAAATCGAAGGAGCTCGCGTTGTGACGATAGCGGCGACGTCGCGAGGTGACGAGGTCAAGCAAAGTCGATTTGGAGCTGAGTTGCTACGGCGAGGTCGATTCTCGAACCAAAATCAAAGGCGAGATTTTGGCGAGGTCGATTGGAGTGACATCGAGCGAGGTCGATTGGAGTGACATCGAGCGAGGTTGGCTTAAAGCGAGGTCGAACAATTTTGACTTGGAGCTGCGGAGGAGCTACGGCGAGGTCGATTCGGGCTGTTACGTGAGGCGCGAGGTGGAGCGAAGTGGTCGAGCTCGGAGAGGTTGAGATTTGAAGCCGCAGCGAGGTTGTCGAGCTCGGCGAGGTGCTTGTACGGTGACTCGAGCTCGGCGAGGTGGAGACTTGATTCAAACTGTCCCGAGCTTACGGTGACTCGAGCTCGGCGAGGTGGAACAATCAGCGAGGTAGCGACGTGACGAGGTGGTCGAGGTCGAAATGAAGCAGAGGAATTGCGGAGAGATTGAGTGAGGTTGATTCGGTGCTACGGCGAGGTCGAGCAAGGTGGAACGGCGGCGAGGTCGTTGAAGTGGATCGGCGGCGAGGTCGTTGAAGTGGATTGGCGGCGAGGTCGTAGAGGCGGAACGGCAGCGAGGTCCTCGAGGTCACGACCTCTCTGTTGCGTGAAGAAGAAGAAGACAATCTTCATATCTCCAATTGGGCCTCAAGGCCCATTTCATCTCTCGTAAGTTTGTTTGTTTGTTTTTTTTTTTTCTTTTTTTTTCTGTTTTTTTTTTTTTTTTTTTTGTTAGACATGTAAGCGTATCTTGCTTACTAACCTTGCGTAGCTGGAGTAGAACTCGTAGATGTTGCTTAGGTTGGACCATGACTTTGTAGAGAAACCAAATAAAATTGTCTTGTGTAGCTTGATGATTTTGTTAGGCTTTAGTCAAAGTCTTATGGAACCGTTCGTCTTTTGTAGAATCATGTCTTCTCAAGATCCGTTGAACCGTAACGTCGATGTTTATGTTGCTCCAATTCCTCTAGCTCTGCGTAACGAGGCTTCTGATGATTCCGTTAGTTCTGAAGTTCCTGTAAGAAAGAAACGAAGTAATCCTCGTCCGCTCGAACCCACTAAGTCAACGAAAGAGTCTCTAGTGGCCCTTAGATCTTGCTTTGGAATCTCAGAAGATGTCAAGTTTGTTTTGCCTACTCCGGAGCAACGAGCTGACAATCCTCCTGAGGGTTACTTCACCATGTGCGAGAGTTACTTCTACAGTTGCTTCATGTGGTTTCCTATTCCTGAACTGATTCTTGAATTCTTATGGGACCATAACCTCGCAATATCCCAAGTGACGCCTCGCGGAATTCGTCACTTGATTGGAGTCTTAGTACGTAGTTACGAGTGTAACCGAGAGCTCACGCTTACCCATTTACACAACTACTTTAGAGTTGTAAAGACCGGTACTAAGGGCAAGCTCAACTACTACGTTACGAATAGACCCTTCTTCCGGATCATTACAGGTTTCGATAGTAGAGTTGATGATTGGTGGATAAGATTTTTCTATGTTCGTATCAGCGTAGCCTCAGTTGGTCCGAAATGTCTTCACAAGATTTGGAGGAAATGGCATCCTCTTGGTAGCCGGCCTCGTAGCATTTTTATTATCTAGTCTAGCTTCGTAACTATGCTTGGCTTTACCACCGATTTTTATACTAACTTCTTTTCTTCTTTGTTGTAACTGTGACAGGTCGTAACTATCCGTTTAGGGCTACGGACGATACCTCCTCCACCAAGACGCTCCTAGCTGCTCAAGGGTGTCACTGGACTTACGACTTTAGCCTTGCAAGAGTAGAGAAAGCTCGAGCTTATCACGCAGGTGCTACTCTTTCCAGCCCGTTCACGTTTCCGAGTTCCGCCATGAGTGATGAGAGACCATCGTTCCGTGATAAGATGAATGGCTTGATTGGTGGAACATCACGGATGGAGCAAGATGAAACATCCGAGACAGCTAACTCGGCTCGTGTTGAAGATGATGGCATTAGACTCGCTTCTACTGGTTCGAATGCATCATCTTTTCCCTTTAATATAAGTGTTGATAATGAGCATTGATACTTACTTGTGTTCTTGTTTTATGTTTTTGTTTCAGATGTCCGTCCCTCGGTCTCCCATCTCGTCACACATTCGGCTAAGGAGAAGGGTAAGGGTAAGAGTCACGCTAACCCTGATGACGAGGTCGAGGCACGCAAGAGGAAACGCCCTAGACCTACCACGCTTAACGTTGAGAGGACTCCACTTGTGTCTCCAAGTCCGGTTCTAACACCTGGCGCCACTTACAACTGTAAGACGTTTTCGACAAAGTTGTTTAGCGACATTGGTTGTCCTTCCTACTCTTTTCCTCCTGAGGCCGGCATACGTTGTTTCGACTCCTACTCCTCAGTTTCTATTCAGGGGACTAAGGTATCATCTTGTGTAGTATTTTACGATTCATAGTAGTGATCCAACGGTTATGCTTGGATGATGGATTTGTTGTTTCAACAGCTTGTTGCCGAGATCAACCGTCTCGTTGTTGACTACGAAGACGTTGCAGACCAGAAGGATGCAGCTATTGCGGCAGAGAGGAGCCGAGGTGAAGCTTTCCAAGCTTTGGCTAATGAGAGGAAAACAAAGATCAAGGAGCAAAGAAGGGAGCTCGCAGGCTTACGGAACCAGGTCGAGTACTAAACCTTGTATTCTCCTTAACGTTTATGTCAACATCAAATTTTCATTGTTGTGGTTTTGAAACTGGACCAGGTTGAGGATCTCTCTACGAGCCTGAACGAGATACGGCTTCGTGAGGAGACGGTAGTACGAAAGGCCGTTGATAAGGCAAACCATGAGATGGAAGCGAGATTGAAGGCGCAGATGCAGCTAGCGAAGCAGAAGGTTGGTGAACTGAATGGTCTACCGAGAGATAGGATGATTGATTACATGGAATGCAGAGGCAACCTTCAGGTATGGTTCGCTCTAACTCACATAATGTATATGATGAGGATTGCCATTGTAATGAATGTGTGTTCGTTCAGATCATTGAACAGATACGACGGACTCCGCAATTTGACTATGACGCCGAAGTTGAGAGGCTTACAGGTCAAAAGAAGGACTTAGCTGGTTCGTACAGCTACTTCAAGGGATTGGTGACTGATTTAGAGAGCATCATCGAGTCTCCATTTGGTGAGCGAGATGCAGAGCATGCAGAGCAGGTCGACTTACCTGCAAGACCCGGAGATGACGAGGAAGACGTCGAGTTAGATCAGGAGGAGAGCGAGGCCGAGCACGAGGATGCGGCCTAGTTGTTTTTACTTGCTATTTCGATTAGGACACTCTTGTTGGTGCTTAAGCGGTTTATCTTTTTGACTCTAGACTTGTCCGCTAAGTGCCTGGACGGCTTTATCCTTTGTTTTGGATTTTGAACACCTAGGGGTGTTGTTTTACTTTCTGTTGCTTATGACGTTACGCCTAAGTATCAGAAGGTGATTTCCATGTTGTTAGGAGTTTTACCTTGTATCGGATGATGATGTAGGATGATTATAAAAGCGGTTTTAGTATGATCTTTCTGTTTCGTTGATGCTTCTTGCAAGTAACATGGTTTACAAAAACGTTCCAAGTAACGCTTAAGCTCCTTGACCTCGAAACATTGTGGCGAATGTGCCATCAATGTCAACGTCATGTGAGTTGGGTTTTGATATGAACATCTGGGGTTACGAATACGTTTTCTACTAACGTATCCGCTCCTGTAATGAACATATTCTCCATGTTGAGACCAACGTTATAGACTGTTGGGTTTAGGTGATACCAATGTTACGATAATTGGGTTTTCTGATGATCATTCAGGTATACGCAAATGTTACCCTGTAACAGATACGCTCCTACGATGAACACGTAGTGACCAACATGTTATTGGGTTTCGAAGATGAAGATCGCCGGGGTTACAAGTGTTTTCTCATTAAAACACAAGCTCCATTGATGATCATCGCGCGCTTTAAAATCCGTACGAGGATGTAGTAGTCAGATCTGAAAATTTGGTAAGTGTGATATGCGTTACTGTGGCCAGCAGCAATGGTTGCATTCGGGAAACAAGTCTGATATAGTTAAGACTGTTGAAAATCCGTAAAGGATGTGAATGAGCTTTGTAGCTAAGGCAAAGAGTAATCCATGAAGGATGTTTTAAGAGAAAAAGAGATGATTCATGGTAACATGGTTTTGTTATAACGTTAATAGAGTAGTGGGAGTATACGAGTATACGTACCCCACTCCCCCCCCTTTTTTGAGGAGGGGGGTAGCTGAACCCGTCCGAAGACAGGCTGCCTACGTACCCCTTGCAGGGATCAAGCCACCCGTAGTTCCATGAAAGTACCTTAGTGATTGTACTTCTTCAAATGTCGCGCATTCCAAGAACGCGGTATTGGGATGCCATCCATGTTGACTAGTTCGTAGACGCCCGGACGTACGACCTTCGTGACTCGATATGGTCCTTCCCAAGTAGCACCAAGTTTACCGGCATTACGCTCAGCTGTGTTCTGGAAGACCTCTCGGAGTACCAAGTCACCTTCGTAGAATGTACGAGCTCGGACTTGAGAGTTGTAGTACCTTGCTGCGGCGTTCTGATAGTTGGTGATGCGAACTAATGCTTCATCGCGTCGTTCGTTGATGAGATCAAGCTCGTCAAGCATTAAAAGATGGTTAAGTCCTTCTTGACCGGGGAGCAAACGACGCCGAATGCCTGGGAACTGAACTTCTGAAGGGATGACACATTCAGTCCCATAAACCAAGGCAAATGGAGTCTCGCCAGTAGCACGTCGCGGAGTAGTTCGGTGCGACCAGAGAACACCATCTAACTCCTCTGCCCATTTACCCTTCTTAGCATCAAGGCGCTTCTTCAGACCATCCAAGATTGTCTTGTTGATTGCTTCTGCTTGACCATTGCCTTGCGGACAGCGTGGAGTAGACTTACTGAGACGTATCTTCCATTTATCGCAGAAAGCTTCAAACCGAGTAGAGATAAACTGTGAACCATTATCCGTGACAATTTCGAATGGGACTCCATGTCTGCAGATTATATTACGCCAGACAAAACGTTCGACCTGCGCATCTTTAATGCTTGCGAAGCCTTCGGCTTCAACCCACTTGGAGAAGTAATCGGTGAGAACAAGTAGAAACCGCTTCTGCTTGGAGCGGTGTAGAGGACCAACGATGTCCATGGACCAACGCATGAAAGGGTAAGGTGACGTTACGGATGAAAGTAGCTCTGTAGGTTGATGGATCTTCGGAGCATGTCGCTGGCACTTTTCACACTTTGCTGCGAACTTCTCACAATCTTTAACCATGGTTGGCCAGTAATTACCATGACGCTTGATCTTGATTGCCAATGCTCGACCACCGGAATGGTTGCCACAAACTCCACTGTGAACCTCTTGCATGATTTGTCTGGCATCGTGACCTTGAACACAACTTAGTAAAGGTCCAGAAAACCGCCATTTGTAAACGTTTCCATCAAGCAGAATGAAGCGCGCAGCTTGAGCGCGAAGCTTGCGGGCTGCCCACTTATCTTTGGGCAGGATGCCATCGTAGAGGTAACCGTGAATATTATCCAACCAGCGCCTATCGCAGCCATATTCGTATTCTCGTTGTTCGTCATCTTCAAGAAAGATATCTTCAGATGCTGGTGCGGGAACCGGTTCATGAGACGTCACTATGTTATCATGAAGTGGTAGTCGACAAGGAAGAGGAGTCATACTCGGAGCATCGAGGTCCATTGGTTCGGACGAGTCGATTGTAACGTCATGTTTAGCCGAATCAAACATGTCGTCGATGCTCGGGAGAGTGGCTTCTGTTTCTGGTTCTTTGGTTATTGGGGTTTGTTTAACCGCAGATTCCGTCATTGTATCCTCGTCGTTGTCTTGCCTTTCTGCAACCTCAGGCTCAGCCATTGTAACATCGTTAGCAGGGATTTGTTCTATCAGAGGATCGGCTATTGCTGTATCTCCCTTGGCCTCTGAAGGTATACGCGTGGTAGTTAGTTCCCTTGCTTTCCGAGCTGCTTGGGACCGGGTAAGGACGTAAATAGTTTCAGGTGGAAGGATACTAGGAAACTCGATGAATTCCACCGGAATGGTTCTCTTTAAGTCTGGATCAGAAGGCGACGTTGAAGCTAATGCTGCGAGTGCATCAGCATTGACGTTTTCTCCTCGTGGAATCCTTGTCAGAGTGAACGTATCAAAGTCGGCGACTAACTCCTTTGCTAGCTTGAGGTATGCTTCCATACGTTCGTCTTTCGTTGCGTACTCGCCATTGAACTGGTTGGCGACTAACTGAGAGTCACAGAACGCATTGACCTTGGTAATCTTAAGTCCTTGGGCAAGCCTGATGCCAGCGATGAGGGCTTCATACTCTGCTTCATTGTTGGAGGCTCTGAATCCCAGACGAAAAGATTGCTCAAGCACCTCACCTGTCGGAGATGTCAGCCGGATACCGATACCGGAACCATTTTTTGAGGAAGAGCCATCAACGTGGAGTTGCCAAAACAAAGGAGGCTCCTCTGTGATTGTATCTGTAGGCGGAAGTTCGATTAGGAAATCAGCCAGGACTTGAGACTTAGCGCATGTTCGTCCACGATATTCGATATCATACTCGCTTAGCTCTATAGCCCACTTCGCCAATCGTCCTGACTGGCTAGGGCTATGAAGGATAGATCTCAACGGAAAAGTAGTGAGCACCACTATGCTATGAGACTGAAAGTATGGTCGCAGCTTGCGTGCAGACATGACAACGGATAATGCAAGCTTCTCCATCGCAGGATAGCGAGTTTCTGCACCAGTGAGTGTCTTGCTAACATAAAAAATTGGCTTCTGCTCGCCAAGTTCTTCTCGTATTAAGACTCCACTTACCGCAGTCTCGGACACGGCAGTATACAGGAACAAAGGTTCCCCTTCTACTGGCTTAGCAAGGACAGGTGGACTAGCGAGATATTCCTTCAACTCCTGGAAAGCTGCTTCACACTTCTCTGTCCATTCGAACTTCTTGTTACCGCGGAGTGTATCATAAAACGGTAGACACTTGTCGGTAGAGCGGGAGATAAATCGGTTGAGTGCTGCGACTCTTCCCGTCAATCGCTGTACCTCGCGCTGTGACTTAGGTGAAGCCATGTTGATGAGCGCATCGATCTGCTTCGGATTTGCTTCGATGCCACGATGAGTAACCAGGTAACCGAGAAACTCTCCCGATGTAACGGCGAATCTACACTTTGCAGGGTTCAGCTTCATGTTGTAAAAGTTGAGACGTTCGAAACATTCTTCTAAGTGCGCGACGTGATCATTTTCCTCCAACGACTTGACAAGCATGTCATCGATGTATACCTCCATCGTTCTTCCAAGCTGTTGAGCAAACATCTTATTGACCAGGCGTTGATATGTAGCGCCAGCGTTCTTGAGACCGAAGGGCATCACTTTGTAACAATAAATTCCTCTATCAGTGATGAATGCTGTCTTCTCGCGGTCCTCGGGACTCATCATAATCTGGTTGTAGCCGGAGAATGCATCCATGAATGTGAGTAACTTGTTTCCAGCAGTAGCTTCTACGAGCCGATCAATGTGAGGTAAAGGAAAGCTGTCTTTAGGACATGCTTTGTTTAGATCAGTGAAGTCGACACAGACTCTCCACTTGCCGTTCTTCTTCTTTACGACCACCGGATTTGCAAGCCATTCTGGATACTTGACCTCCATGATTGAGCCTACACGTAAGAGTCTCTCCACCTCGTCATTGACAGCCTGCGCTCTTTCTGAACCTAGCTTTCGTCGCTTTTGCTTTACCGGCTTGAAGGTTGGATCGATGCTAAGCTCGTGAAAGGTAACGTTGATGTCGATTCCGGGCATGTCTTCAGCAGTCCAAGCGAATGTGTTAACATTTCTCTTGAGGAACGTGACAATGTCGCTTTTGATGTTGCTGTCTAAGTTCGTACCAATCTCCACACAACGCTCTGGATGTTGGTCATCAATACAAACAGGAACAGTTGGATCGCAAGTTGGTGCCACATTCTCCTCTTCGCGATCCTCCGTAATCTGTAATTGCTATAAGAGCTTGGATAGGTCCTTGATCGGTTCTCTATTTGTCTTCAACTTCTTTCGTTCCACTTTAGAATCTTGATTAGTAACTGGGTTCCGGAGTTTATGCGCAGTCATGAAGCACATTCGAGACTCTCTTTGGCTTCCTTTGATCGTTTTGGTTCCTTCTGGAGTAGGGAACTTAACGCACAAGTGATAGGTAGAGGCTACAGCCCTCATTGAGTTCAACCACGGGGTTCCCATGATGACGTTGTACGGAGCTGGATTGTCTGATACAAAGAACTCTACCACCTTCGTTACGCCTTCAGCCAGAACAGGTAACCGGATGGTTCCTAATGTCATTGTCGTTTGTCCGGAAAAACCTGTCAGCGGCTTCGGAAACGCTTTGATCTCAGACAAGGAGACTCCCATTCTCACGAGCGCATCTTTGAAAATGATGTCGACCGTGCTTCCTGTATCGATCAATACCCTTGCGACAAGAAAGTCGGCGATGACTAATTTGATCACCAGTGGATCGTCGTGTGGTCTGTCGAACCCGCTGGTCTCTTCTTCTTCGAATGATAGCACGTCGTTTGGAAACTTTGAGGGTGCAGAGAAGTTGGCACTTACTTCTGCACGTCGCTGGAAAGCCTTGATAGAGGAAACCGTATCAGAACAGTAGTGGGATCCTCCCATTATCATTAAGATCTCTTGTCGTTTCTCAGTGGGTTGCGGCGCTTTGTTATTGTTTCTTCCTTGTCGAGGTGGAGCCGGAAGCTGTGCCTGTTCTTGCTGGTTGACATCTGCGTCAATGAAGTCGTCGACGCGAATATTGTTGCCGAGTTTTCCTTCTGCCAATTTCTTCGCAAGGCGAGAGCCTAGAACACGACAATTTGCAGTAGAATGGCCAGGTGTCTTATGAAACTCGCAGTAAGCAGCTTCATCGTACGTGTTCTCGCTTCGAGTCCAGGTGTTATTCCATGAACCTCGACCGCGACCTCGGCCTTGACCTCGTCCTGCATAGCCGCGGCCACGTCCATAACCCGGAGCATCTACTTGATAGTTATGAGCCCCTCTGAACCCTCCTTCATGTTCAAAATAACTTGATCCTTGATTATGCTTCTTCGCAGCTGGTTGACTCTGAGCAGGAGGGGGATTAGTGATCTTTGCTTTTCCTGCCTTCTGAGTGAAGACCTTCTTCTGCTCCTCATATCGCGCATGAAGCGTTCCTCGATGAAGCGCGTCCTGGATCGTTGCAGGAGGGTTGAGAGCCATCTCATGCTGGTAGTCAGATCCAAATCTAAGTGCCTTCTCCAGCGCCTGTAGTGCGGAGGCGTTGCTTACTCCTTCCATTTTAGACAAGACTCCTTTGAAGCGGTCTAAGAAACTTCGTAGTGATTCGCTCTCTCCTTGAACCATCGTCCAGAGATCAACATCGGATGTACGCTTCTCGATGAAGATCGCGTAATGCTTTAAGAAGGCCGCAGTCAGCTGGTTGAAGCTGTCGATCGAGTTTGGCGGAAGTCGCGAGAACCACTGCAAGGCCGGTCCTTTGAGGTTTTCTACGAACAATAAGCACTGACCAGCATCCCTTTCCCCTTCTCTGAAGCTTGCACGTCCCATTGCTACGGAGAACGCTGTCAGATGCTCGGTGGGATCAGACTTTCCATCGTAGGCAGGGATTTTCATCTTTCCTGGGTCAGTGATTACTGCTCTGGTTATGCGTGCCGTGAATGGAACGTTCTGTGTCTCCTCCAGGACTCGGTCTAATTCAGGAGCGTGGCTTGTTGCCTTGTGAATCTGGGAGCGGAAGTCCTTCATCTCCGCCGCTGTTTGTGCCATGTCGGCTCTTATAGCTGCCATCTCCTCTTTTTGTGACTGGATTAGAGCTCTACGCTCTGCTTCCAACTCGGAGCGTTCAAACCAGAGAAGGTCTTCTTCTTCATCCTGATGCTCCTGGTTCAGGTCGGTGGTAGCGTTGATCCGCGCAGTCGTTATCCTGCGAGCTGGCGCGTTACGCAGGGCATGTTCATCCTCTGGATTCTCCAAGTTGATCACCGTTGCTGCAGGTGCCGTGGTTGCTTGCGGTCGTGTGACTGCAGCAGATGCATCCGAGTTTCTCTCTATGTGTGGTTCTTCAGGATGGTCAAGGTGAAGACTCCGGATTCTTGGAGCGTTGACCGGGGTTGTAAAGTCCAGAGACGTTGGGTTTACGCGCCCAACAGGTCGCCTGAACATAGGCTCTCTTCTGCGACCTCGGTCTGCCGTTGCGAGGACCCGTATCTCGTCTACAGCTTTCTCCTGCTCCGTCGTCTTCTTAAGCAATGCTTCTAGCATCGTTTTCATACCGGTTAAGAACTCAGGAGTCACCGCTGCCGGAGTTTCGGGAATGATCACGTTGTCGGTGTTCCCTCTTGCTCCTTCTCTGTTTCCAGATCCGTCACTGTTGTTCGTACGCTGCTGCTCGATGCGTTGTTGCTCGGCCAACCGCTCCTGCTCAGCGGTGCGTTGCTGCTCAGCAAGACGCTCCTGCTCAGCAGCACGAGCCTGTTCGGCGAGGCGCTCCTGTTCGGCCGCGCGTCGTTGTTCCTCCGTGAGTTGGTTGTCGTTGCCTGTTGCCATCGTAAGATTGGTTGTTCGTAAGCTTCTTTGAGTCAGAAAATCTCAAATCCCCTTAGTCGGCGCCAAATTGTGGGAGTCGAAACTAACACAATTAGATTTGTCAAGGGTTTGTGAAGGGAAAGAGATTTCTAGGTTAAAGCTCAAGAACGTAAGTAGCGATTGCTGTAAAGAAAGCTTTTATTGATGTTTGTGTAACAAGTTGCGGATCCCCTTTACAGGAGATGTTTACAAGTATATATAGTTTTCTGCTAAGTCCGCTAGGTCGGCTAGGTCGGTTAGGTCTGCTAGGTCGGCTAGGTCCTCTCCCTTGGAGATTGGGAAAACTTCCTTATTCTGATAATGTTCATTGGGCTTTGCTAGCGAGCTCGTAAGATCCTCCAAGTGGTTTGGGCCTAGCCCACTTCGTCTTCAGTACTGACCCAACCTTAACACATTTCCTTTGCACTCAAACCTGCTAGCTCCGTTGCTTCGTTAGCTTCGTTGCTCTGTTACTCCGTTGCTCTGCAGTTCATTATGAGAATTCACCTTACAGAGCTCGTTGGTCCTTGTACTTAGTTATTTCCGACATTGATCCTAGAGAGGCGGGATATGACCCCAACAGACTACGAGGCTTGATCAAAACTTAGATATAACGCACTAAGAAGAGAAAGAGTTGTAATTAATATGACACACAATTACGGTTTGATCAACAATTTAGAGAGAGATTTTTGATAAAAAAGTTGATGATTTTATTCATGAGATTCGACCACTATATATAAGAGGGGGAAGTGAAAGGACAAACCCCTTCCACTACCACATACACGGAAAAACACAACATAAATGATGAAGTTTGAAAGTCTAATGTGTGCACAAACAAGTTTGAACACACTAAACCAAGTTTGACTCAAATTAAAGCAAAGTTTTTAATTAAAAATCTGAAAAATACTAAGGCATAATGGGCTGGCCGAAAATCATCAAATGGGCTTCAAGAAAAACTCACAAAATAGCCTAAGTGTGATAATGAGGAAATGAAAGAGTATGTGTGCTTGCCTCATTAAAATCCTACTTCGGAAAACCCATTGGGACAAAACCGAAGGTAGGGAAAAAGAGTATGAACCCACATACCTCTCATTATCACCCTTCCTTGGCTCGGATCACAACCAATGCGGTTTGATGAGCAACTAAAGGAAGTTGGCCGGTTATTCTCAACACAAGCATAAAGACGGCTAGTTGAGTTGTCTTGTTCTCGACCTAGTCATCGGTCTACTCGGGATTTCCAAGTCCATAGCATTTGAAAGAACCTCCTCGGCTACGAGCTGCTCCTCGGCTACATGTTGCTCGTTTGGTTCCTTCGCTCCTTTGTCCAAGCTAGCTAGGGTTCTATCATTCCCTCCCTCTTGAAAAGGATTTGACTTCAAATCCAAACTATCTGCAAAATAAGGAACCAAGTAAGAAACGTATTTATAAATGATTAAGGCCATACCTTCAAATTTGTTTTGGCTCAGCTTTGCATCAGGAGGTGCTTCTTTGATCAACATGAAGCTATTGACGTCTTGGTGTTTATCCTGGTTTAAGTCAGGTGGTTTAAACCGATTGTCTTCCTCTCTCTTTTTAGTACTTTTGTCTAGATTATGTGACTTGAATCGTTTGTCTTCCTCTCTCCTTTCCGTACTTTCCATGTGCTTCAAAACTGCTTTAAAACCTGCATTTGGCTCTTTTGACAAAGACAAGTGATTCATATCTGTGTGATTAAAGACCAAAAGATCGTTTAAAATGGGGTTGCATAGTTCACCAAATGGTTTTGAGAAGTCTTGTCTTAGCTTAGAAAAATTCTAACAAAATCTGCCCTAGTTTTAATCAACTCAAAAGTATTAGTAAACAAAGAAACTCTAAAAGAAGTTTGAAATTCACAAAATTCTTGAAATGATAAACAATTTGGCTTAAAGAACTTTTCAGGTGATAGTGTTTCAAAAGTTGGAATCATTTTTTCAAAAACAGAATTTGAAACACGAAGTTCTTTCACATTATCCAAACCAAAACGTTTTTCATCTTGAGCAGAAATCATCACAAACAAATTAGGCTCTGAATTAACCAAATCAATTTCCTTATAGTGTTTTTTTGGGTAGATACAAGGAAATGGCTCAAGGACTGGTTCCGAGACAAGGTTGGTCGACTCCTTCAAGTTAGAAATCAATGGCAAACTCCTTGGTGTTTCTTCTAGTGATTTTTCTTCAATAACCTGTGAAAAAAAATCAACACTACTCGGTTGCACCGGTTTGGAAAGGATTAATTTTCACAAGCTTGATTACTTTCAAGCACTAAATCAGATTTTTCAGAAGGAAAATCACACTTATCTTTCAAATATTTAGAAGGAAGAGCACACTTAGCTTTTACGAATTTGCTATAAGAATTGAGAAGCTCGAGTAGCTCGTTCTCTAGTTGCTCTTTCGTTTTCGTGCTGCATTTAACGTTTTCTTTCTGCTTCATGGGCCTTTGATGGATTGGTGAAGGCTGTTTTGCCTCTTTTGGTACTAAACCGTTGGGTGCATACTTATCCCTCATTAACTCCTTAAGCTCTCTCCACGAGGTGATAGTTGGTTCTTTGTAGTACCAGCGGTCTTCAACTTTTTGACACCACCATTTATAAGCATCTCCTCTGAGCTGGCCAATTTCACAAGGCACCATTTTGTCCTTGCTTATGCCCTTGTAGTAAAACCAATCGTCCATGTTTCTTTTCCATTCTAGATAGTTTCTTTTTCCTGAAAATGCATAGAGTTGAATTTCATTAGCACGTTGAAAATTAGAAAACAAATGAACCTTAGATTTGGGAGTGTGAGAGGTTTTATGTGGGCTGCTCCGAGTTGATTTGAGTATGAGGTCAAGAGGCTTTCGAGTAAGCTCTTGATGCTGATTCGGAATAAGTTTTGGAACGACTCGATTTAGTTGTAAGGCTCCAAGCTTTTCATCGAGCATTGTCGCCATGATAGTCGTAAATGAATCCAACAACTTTTTCTTTTTCCTCGCACTAGAAGCGGATGATTCTTCCTCCAAACTCACAATGGTACCTGAAAATTCAAGAAGAACTAACAAGTAAAAGGATCTTTTGAAATTCTAAACAAATCTAAAACTAGAAGATGAACAGCCAGATCTGACACAGTCAACTAATCAGTCAAAATAAAATACCAAATCGTGTTCAAAAATTATAGAATAATTTTTAGAAATAACTAGACTCGTTCCAGGTTCAGATGCAATTGAATTCACAATTTTACGATGAGCCAATTATTTATGAAAATGTTTTTAACACAGATCAGAAATCTGGAAAATTGTAGAAACTAGTTTAGAACGATAAAACCTTGTTCGAAGTGGCTCTGATACCACTTAATAGACTCCTCGTAAGGATCTATGTCCGATGATCACTTCGAAAGGTTTTGGAGATGCAGAATGATAATAAAATGATGATGTCCGGGATGATGGAGATGAAACGATTTGATGGAAGATGAACGGATAGAACAAATGGATTGATGTGTACTTCTAAAAGATATGAAGGATCTTTTTAGACTAAGAGGCTCGATCAAAACTTAGATATAACGCACTAAGAAGAGAAAGAGTTGTAATTGATATGACACACAATTACAGTTTGATCAACAATTTATAGAAAGATTTTTGATAAAAAAGTTGATGATTTTATTCATGAGATTCAGCCACTATATATAAGAGGGGAAAGTGAAAAGAAAAACCCCTTCCACTACCACATACACCGAAAAACACAACATAAATGATGAATTTTGAAAGTCTAATGTGTGCACAAACAAATTTGAACACACTAAACCAAGTTTGACTCAAATTAAAGCAAAGTTTTTAATTAAAAATCTGAAAAATACTAAGGCATAATGGGCTGGCCAAAAATCATCAAATTGGCTTCAAGAAAAACCCACAAAATAGCCTAAGTGTGATAATGAGGAAATTAGAGAGTATGTGTGCTTGCCTCATTAAAAACCTACTTCGGAAAACCCATTGGGACAAAACCGAAGGTAGGAAAAAAGAGTACGAGCCCACATACCTCTCATTATCACCCTTCCTTGGCTCGGATCACAACCAATGCGGTTTGATGAGCAAGTAAAGGAAGTTGGCCGGTTATTCTCAACACAAGCATAAAGACGGCTTGGTTGAGTTGTCTTGTTCTCGACCTAGTCATCGGTCCACTCGGGATTTCCAAGTCCATAGCATTTGAAATAACCTCCTCGGCTACGAGCTGCTCCTCGGCTACATGTTGCTCGTTTGGTTCCTTCGCTCCTTTGTCCAAGCTAGCCAGGGTTCTATCAGACATATGCTGAATATGAAATCTACTGCTAAAATCAGCCGCATAAAGGAAAACTAAAATCATTTTAACACATGATTTTCAACTTTCAAAAATACAAAACTTTATAGAAATGTGTTATTCATTACATGCTTATAATTGTCAGATTTTTTGAAAATTTTAAAACTTTATATTTGAAGTATTTTTATTTAAAATAAGGGTAGTATTGGCAAAAACTAATGAAAAAGGTCTATTGAGACATTGTCCAAATGAATGTGACCTATTTTGGCAAATTCCCCTTGATTTAGTTGGTATAAAAATAGGAGAAAATTATCTTAATTGCGTCCCTAAATTACTTTCATTAATTGTCACTGATTGAAATGACATTTAAAATTTGCCATAAATCTGTCACATTTGTTCAAATTTCTTTTAAAATCTTTTATATTTTGTCTTTTAGCATGAAGCAAAAAAAAATTTATATCCTTTCAATTTATCACTCTATATTTAATAACATTGATTCTTTTTTTGTCCTCTACCACAAATAAAGTTAGAACGTGGCCCATGTATTTTACGAGAGGCTATATGTTTCATACACGTTGACTTGGAATTGGAAGGAAAGCCATGAATTATAGGGTTTGTGTACGAGAGTAAAATTATTCTGAAGCATCTAATGAGGATGATTTTTATGGGACCGTAGAAACTATCATGGAGTTGCAATATCCCGGATTTGTTACTTTAAAGATCATATTTTTCTACTGAAAATGGTATGAACCTATGGTTGGAAAGGTACTCGGAAAAGCAAAAGAGGTATTGTAGACGTCCTTTCATCAGGAAGATATCCAAACTACAAACCGTTGATTTTAGGTATGATCCAGTAATAACTTAGTGTGTATATATCTACGCGTACTTACAAACTTCTAATTTAAATGCAATTTTTAATTTTAGGGTCTTAAGCTGATCAAGTTTGTTATCTTCCATATCGATTTACTAAAAGCCCTCGGAAATTGTGGCTTACTGTGATGAAAGTTAATGAAAAAACATGCTTTTTATTTTTTTTAAATAATTAATCCGAATTATTATTTCCATAAATAATAATACCCAATGATTAATTCAACCTAGCTCAAATAACTAACCAACAGAAATCAACATCATTAATTAAATCAGCAAATTCCAATAAACCAAAATATCAATTCCAGAGTAATCTAGGAGCCTAACCGCCGGTTCTAGAATTTAACTTATAAATATAAAATCTAGAGTTCCTAATCATCCTCTCGTCCCAGCCATGATTCCACGATCTCAAACTTTTACCTGCAACACATGGGAAAAAGAGTTGCGTGAGTATTATCACAAATACTCAGTGAGGCGGTCATCCCGTCTACCGGTTACATAATAAGGATAACAATGCCAATTACTACTTGATCAATTAACAATTCACAATATTCAATTATCAAATAAGAATTATCAGCCAACAAATCACTACGTTCAATTACCATCACAAGAACATACGACAAAATCTGCATTCAAAATTCGGTGTCGATCGACACACCAAACACCAAAACGACAATAACAACATGGTGTCGATCGACACTCCACTCATAATCAAAACCATCAGGAACGCAAACGTGGTGTCGAACGACACACCCTCTAGGTGTCGATCGACACCTCAACACAAAAACCATAATTGACCGAATCCTTACATGGTTCGATTCCATTTCAACATACGAGCAAATACTACTACGAACAACACAATAATCACACAAAGAACACATAACAACAGTAAAATCAATCGCAATTCCGCTACAAATCAAATAACCGATAACCTAACATTGATTACCCATAACCACAATCACGCACTCACCTCGACAAACAAAAAAAGGCTAAGAACACAAAATCAGCGACTTCGCAGCCTCTGATCTCACCCGTAACCACCGAGGGTGGCTTCCTCAAATACCTATAACACACAACTCCGAATTCAGATCGGAAACCTAATCTGAAAACTAGACCGACAGAGCTTTCCAACGATACCAAGATCGTCTTCTGATTCCTTTCCAAACACCGGGAAACACTTCCCAAGGTGACTGATCGAATCCCAAAACTGCACAGACCACTCACGGGAAAACGATCATAACTTAAAAACTACAGCTCCAAAAGGCAATCAGCTTTCTTCTGTAGCTAGCTAAGAGGAAGAAGAACATACCTTTGAAAAATCATGCCGATCAGACTCGATTTGATCGTTGGTTCTTCCTTTCTACCAGAACAGCCGAAACTGGCTTCTCCTTCCTCTCAATCTCCACACAAAATCACCCTCAAGGATGCTCAAACTTTTTCTCTCTCCCAAAAACACAAATACTGATCTCTCAAACCTCCAACAAGGCTGCTCCACGACAAAAAAACTTATAAATGAAGCCCTACGGTTAACGCCCCTAAACCGAGCCCAAACCGCGATTCAAACTTAAACTGTTTTCAATCCGAAAACATGGTGTCGATCGACACGCCTTACCAAATTATATAATTTGGTTTTGGGATGTTACAGTTAATCCGAGACCGTTTCTGAATCGTGTTGAAGGAAAGTATAACGACACGGAATTGGTCATTATGCATCAAACAAATGATGATAAGATGACGGAAACCGTTTCTCAACTTGATGTCGATAATTTGGTCTACAGGAGGCATCCAATAGAACCCACTGATTTCAGAATTGGAGACGATGGCCTCGAAGATGAATTTCTCTGTAATTTATCATCATCAGATGATAGTGATTAGGTTTGAAGTGTGTGTTTGAGTTGTATAATTTTTTTTAAATTGATACTTGGTAGTATTATTATTTCATGTTTTTTCTGTGTATATCACCAGATAAGGTATCCTTCAAAATTTTTTAGAAAGGGGCAATGAAAAATTTTAGAAACATTAAACACACACTTTCAGGAGTAAGTGTTAGTAAAACACATATTAACATAGGGCAAAATTGAATTTTTACGTCAAATTTTTTTGGATTTGGTGATCTACACATTTATTTTTTATTTAAGTTGGAATTAGATCCTATAGTACCCTTAAATTCATTAATTGTATGATTTATTTCCAAAATATTAGATTTTTTCCTTAATTGTAGGATTTGAAAATTGACTTTCAAATTTTATTCTGATTTTATTTTATAACTAAATTTCGGATTTATATTAATTTTATTCTAAAAATTCATTTATTTTTTAATAGCATTAATTGACACTTTATAAGATTTCTATCAAAAGAAAAAAATATATACAACGCTTGTTATATTTAATGATTTTAAATATTTTATTTTCTTAATTTTTGGAAAATCAATTTAATAATTTATTATCCAGAATGTAATCTAACTGAATATTTGATTTCTTTACCTGAAAGATTTGATTTCCTAAATTTTTGGAATTTCAAAATTAATTTTTGAATTCGTATTCTCAATTTTTCAGAATATAGAACAAACTGAAGAATACATATTCTACATTTTGTAGAACGTAGAGCAAAGTGAAGATTACGTATTCTGGAATTTGATTCTAAATTTTTTATAATATTAGTGGTTCCCTAAATTTCTTAGAACATAAACCAATATGCAGATGATGTATTATGATATTTTCTCCTAAATCGTTTGAAATGTAAGTGTGATCTAACTTTTTAAAACAAAGAGCAAAGTTAAAAATACGAATTCTAAAAGTTGCAGAACATGTACAATCGGTAGATTACATTTTTTTAAAAAAATTAGAACATGTATAGATAGTAGGATATACATTATGTACAAAATAGATGAAATTTAGAAATCCAAATTTTAGTCTATTGGTTATAAATTAAAATTTTCACCTTTGATAAAAAGTCTTATTATTTCATTTGTTATATTTTTGAAAAAAAAGTTTGAAAAAACTAATTATTTATATTAAAAAGATAACTGTGGAAAAACTTGGCAATGTCAAACAAATGTGTATATGGACAAATTTAAATTAGAAGACTTTTAATCCAATTTTCCCATTAACATATATAGTTATACTAACACTGGCAAAGAGATTCTCGTCGAATTTCAAATCATACATGATGGAGAAGCCAATGCAAATGTATATTCTTTCCCAAATTATATGGACCAAGAGTTTTATGTCTCTTAACCAATAACCATAACCAAACACAAAACATATATCCAACACAAACATATACCCTTTCCTACCCTGTCACAACCTATTTTTTCTAAACAGATAATGATGATTATTTTAAAATCAGCTGACGTATGATTTATTTCGATAACATCAGAAATTTCAAAAATTAGACAGCCCGAATAGTTAGGAGCTTGAATTGGCAAAAAACACCGTAATATATCATGAGTTTGAACTGGCAAAAAACACCGTAATATATTATCCAGCTAAAGATGCGAGTAGAATTAGTGGCAATAGTTATACCACTGTACCAAATGGCTGAAGCATAAATGAGCATTCGGAAAACAAATTACACAAACATACAAACTGAAGTCCAATTAAACAACAAAATCAATGATATTAGTCTCTTTACAAAATCAAAATCATAAAGATTTTCTCTTTCAGAAAGAGAAGAGAACGCAATAAACTACATATTACTCCCTCCGCTTTTTAAAGATTGATTTTTTTTGTATTTTTTCTTTGTTTTTGAAAGATTAATTTTTTACAATTAATTTTATACTTTTATGTTTTACCAAGTGATTAAATAGTTTTTTTAATCAATTCAGAAGAGAAAAGTAGTGTGATATAATTAATATAATTATTGGAAAACAAAAAAGTAAGTTGTAACATCCCGAAACCAAAATGTGAATTTTGGAAAGGGATGTCGATCGACACCATGTGTGGGTGTCGATCGACACCAAGTTCTGCGGGTTGTTTCGGTTTAAATTAAATCGCTCGGTTTAACACTGTTTTGGGTGCTCAGCCCTAGGTCGTTTAGTATAAAGACCAGCCGTAATCTCTGAGTCGTTTTTAGAGGAAAATCGTGAGAGAAGAAGAGTTTTCGAGAGATTCAGAGATAATCGAGAGTTTCGAATCGTTCGTGAGCCGTTCTTCGTTAGATAGGGCTGGGATCGTGTTTGTGGATCGCGGTGTCGAGTTCTTAGGCGTTGCTTGTGTTTTCTCCGCCGGTTCGTCGATGTTCGTGATTCAATCTCGTTTTCATTATGTTTCCTTCGTTGAATCGAGGTGAGTGTGCGACCAAGGGCTCGGATATACGAGTAATCGATTAGCGATTGGTTTTAAGTGTTCCCGTTATGAAATCGGGTTGATTGTGTTGCTTATGGTGATGATTTCGTGTTTGAATGGGTTTTCCTTGTGATGGAATCGTGATTTGATAATTTTGGTCGTGAATATGATATGTTTTCGTTCTGAGTATTGAACTGCAAATATAGCATCGATCGACACCATGCGATGTGTCGATCGACACCCTCGTTGTTGTAGCGTTGATCGACACTGTGCGATGTGTCGATCGACACTAGTGTAGATTAAGCGTCGATCGACACCGTGCGACGTGTCGATCGACACCCTGTTATTTCTTGTGTTGAACATTTTAATTTAATTGTTGTTGATTGCTAGTATATTCGTACTTAGCCAGTAAATGGTAGGACCGTCTCAGTAAGTAATTCTTAATTACTTACGCATCTCTTTTTCCCTTGTGATGCAGGTAAAAGAAAAGTTTGATCGCGAAATCAAGGCGTAGGAAGAGGATGATAGGGTTTATTGTTTTGTTGTTTAGGCTAGCGAACCCGGTTGTTTTAGGTTTCTAGCTTTATCGTACTAAATTTGATTATTGATTTCATTTGATGAATATTTGGTTTATTATTTTTTATTGGATTTAATTTGGGAACTTCCACAGTAGACTTGTTAGGTTTAAAAAAAAAATGTTAGTTGTTTCATTTTGGTATCAGAGCCTAGACGGTTTTAGGACATTAGAGATAGATGTATGAGACTATGTGTTTAAATTGATTTCTTGTGTTTAGTTAATTTAATAGTCTTAGAATCATCCTCTTCGGCCTTTAAAGAGATTCCGCGATAAGTTGTGTTTTGATTGTTTTGACTTCTTGGTTGCTCATGTCTCCTGTTCTGTGTGGGTGCAAATAGATGGATAATGGAGCAAGAGGTCGTGGCAGAGCTAGAGACCGTGGTAGAGGCTGGAGACGTGGTCATGGACCAGTGTTAGAGTCATCCAGTAGTGTGTCAGCGTCTCAGACACATCATGTGGGATGTTCCAGTGAGACCAACGCGAGTGCTAGTATAGCTGTGGGTGCCAGGAGGGGTGGCGGGTTGGCTGGTGGTGGAGTGGGCCCAGGTGGGGGTGCTGCTCAAACTGCGGGTCGTGATGATGTTATCGTGGGCTTGCTGACGCAGCTGTTGGAGCGGTTTTCGGCGGCAGTTCTGGCACCGACTCTAGCAGGGCTTCCGGTAGTTTAGGTGCAGCAAAGGGCTACAGTGGTTGAGCAGCCAAGGGCTGCAGTTGCTGTGCATCCTTCCTATCTCGACATGATGGGACAGATGCAGAGGATTGGTACGCCTTTCTTTGAGGGCAGAGTTGGGCCTGAGCAGGCTGATGAGTGGCGCTTGAGGTTGGAGCATAACTTCAGGTCTATCAGATGTCCGGCAGAGTACCATGTAGAGCTGGCTATCCACTATAGTACGGCTTCCGGTAGTTTAGGTGCAGCAGAGGGCTACTATATTTGAGCATCCGAGGGTTGCAGTTGCTGAGCATCCTTCCTATCTCGACATGATGGGACAGATGCAGAGGATTGGTACGCCTTTCTTCGAGGGCAAAGTTGGGCCTGAGCAGGCTGATGAGTGGCGCTTGAGGTTGGAGCATAACTTCAGGTCTATCAGATGTCCAACAGAGTACTTCAGGAATGAGATGCGCATTTGTGGTGGAGAGCTATTAAGGCTCGGAGAGCTATTTGGACCAGGGGCGAGTTCTTGGTCGAGTTTAATGCCAAGTTCTTTCCTCGGGAGGCGTTGGATAGTTTGTAGATGCGATTTATTGATCTAACTCAGGGAGAGAGTACTGTGCGAGAGTACAATGCTGAGTTCAGCAGACTGTTGGTTCATGCGGACCGTAGCAAAGAGGATGAGCGAACCCTGATGCAAAGGTTCTTGTAGGGGCTTTGTTTGAGCATTAGGACGCAGTGTCACGGTTTTAGATACGCCTCGAGTGCAGAGTTGGTGGAGTTTGTTGCTTCTATTGAGGAGGATCACTGTGAGCAGACTGGAGTAGTGGTTGTTCCACCTGTGGTTGCTCCTGCGGCTCAGCCGAGGAGTCAGCAGCATTAGCAGTGCAGAGGTTCTGGTTCTGGCAGTAAGCCTGCGTAGGGTTAGAAGAGGAGGTGGGATGATGCCTATAGGACTGGTCAGAGTGGTCGTGGGTGCTACGAGTACAATAGTATGGATCAGAAGATGGCGAGTTATCTGAAGAGAAGCGAGTCCAGTACGCCTCGAGTTTGTTACCACTGTAGAGAGCCGGGGCATGTCAGGCCGATGTGTCCCTAGTTGCAGTAGTTGGTTATAGCAACGGTCCATCCAATAGGGGTTCCACCTTTGGCTCAGGTTGCGGTAGTACAACCTTTAGGGCAGATTAGACCTGCATCGCGAGTGTACTCACCGGTAGAGGTTGGTCAGCATAGTGGCGCCGGGCAGATCAAATGTAAAATTTTTGACTCAAACTTCGTAAATTCTATAGTTGTTGGATTGTTATTGTTTGTTTCTTTTATTTTTACTTGTGATAGAATTATCAGGGTTCTAAATGCATGTAAATTGTGTAGGGACCTTGTTAGTGGGCGGTTTTGAGTTCCACGTGCTATTTCATTACTCCGGAGCGTGCCGAGAGCAGTGGCATCCGGAGCAGCGTTGGTGAGCGTTCAAGCTTGGTCAAAGTGGCTGGAGGAGGATTCCTGACTACTTTTGGCCGTGCTAGAGTAGTTGATGTTCAGATTGTTGGGCAGTCGATGCCAGCAGATTTGGTGATTAGTCTAGTGGAGTTGAATGATGTCATCCTTGGTATGGATTGGCTAACATTCTATAGAGTTCATCTGGCAGAGTGGTCTTTGAGCGTGATGTAGGGAGGTTAGTGTTTTAGGGCGCGAGCTTGCGAAGCGTATTTGGCGACTATTTTGATGCCAGAGTCCAGTGGTGAGGTAGCTATCGGGGATATCCGAGTTGTTCAGGAGTTCGAGGATGTATTTTGGTTACTGAAGGGATTACCACCATCTCGGTCTGATCCTTTTACGATAGAGCTAAAGCCTAGGACAACTCTGATATCTTAGGCTCCTTATAGGATGGCTCCCGCTGAGTTGTCAAAGCTAAAGAAGCAACTGGAGTAAGGGATTTATTCGGCCAAGTGTTTCACCGTAGGGAGCGCCGGTTTTATTTGTGAAGAAGAAAGATGGTAATTTTCGGTTGTGTATCGATTACCGAGGGCTGAACCGAGTCACTATGAAGAACAAGTACCCTATCCCAAGGATTGATGAGTTATTAGATCAGCTGAGGGGTGCTACTTGGTTCTCCAAGATTGACTTGGCGTCGGGTTATCATCAGATCGCGTTAGACGAGGCGAATGTTTGTAAGACGGCATTCAGGACAAAATATGGGCACTTTGAGTTTGTGGTTATGCCATTTGGTTTTACGAATGCGCCTGCAGCATTTATGAGATTGATGAACGAGTGTTTGGACGTGTTTGTTATCATTTTCATCGATGATATTTTGGTATATTTGAGGAGTCTTGAAGAGCATGAGACTCATCTGAGGTTGGTTCTGGAGAAGCTTCAGGAGTAGAAGCTTTATGTTAAGTAGATTAAGTGGAGTTTCTGGCAGCAGCAGATGGGTGTTCTCGGTCACATTGTTTCTGCAGAGGGAGTTTCAGTGGATTCGGCTAAGATTAAGGCTATCAAGGATTGGTCTAGACCGAGTAGTGCTACCGAGATCATGAGTTTCTTGGGTTTAGCAGGATATTACATAAGATTTGACAAGGATTTTGTGAGTATGGCGCAAGCTATGATAAAGTTGAAAAGGAAGGATGTCTCGTTTGTTTAGTCGCCGGAGTGCGAGGAGAGCTTTAGGAAACTCAAAGAGATGTTGATGAGTACACCTTTATAGGCATTAGCCAAACCAGGGAAGCCTTATACAGGGTACACAGATGCTTCAGGAGTTGGTTTGGGTTATGTTTTGATGCAGAAGGGTAGAGTTATTGCATATGCGTCGAGGCAGTTGCAGGGTAGCAAGTGTAATCGCCCTACGCATGATCTTGAGTTGGGAGCGGTAGTATTTGCGCTTAAGGTCTGGAGGTCTTATTTATGTGGCGGATCGGTAATAATTTATACAGATCACAAGAATATGCAGCATATCTTCACTCAGCCATTGCTGAATATAAGACAGAGGCGGTGAGTTTAGTTGCTGGCAGATTATGATCTGGAGATTATCTATCATCTTGGCAAGGCTAATCAGGTTACAGACAAGTTGAGTCGACGGAGGTTCGATTCAGCTCGAGAGCAGGATGTTGAGGCCTTGGTGAGCGAGATTAGCACGTTACGTCTCTGTGCTATTTTGCAGGAGCCTTTAGGCTTAGAGGCAGCTGATTAGGTAGATCTTCTCAGTAAGATCAGAGTGGCTTAGGAGAGTTATCAGAGTTTGATTGATGCATCGAGAGTAGTGAGTTCTGAATATCTGGTCTCTTCGAATGAGACTATTCTTGTTCGCGGGCGAGTTTGTGTGCCTAAGGACGAGGTTTTGCGGTAGGAGATTTTGAGTGAGGCTCATGCGAGCAAGTTTTTGATTTATCTAGGAGCGGCCAAGATGTATCACGATCTACAGCGATATTATCATTAGGTTGGGATGAAGAAAAATGTAGCTGATTGGGTTACGAAATGCGATACATGTTCGTTAGTGAAGGTTAAGCATCGGGTTCCGAGCAGTTTACTGCAGAGTTTACACCTTCCTGGGTGGAAGTGTGACATGATCACGATGGATTTTGTTGTAGGATTGTTTAACTCACAGACTTATGATGCTAACTGGGTGATTGTGGATCGGTTGACCAAGACAGAGCGATTTCTGGCCAATAAAAGACCGATGGAGCAACGGTTTTGGCTAAGAAATTCATGAAGGAGATTGTGAAACTGTATGGAGTGTCAGCCAGTATTGTGTCTGACCGAGATCCCAAGTTCACCTCGGAGTTTTCGGGAGCTTTTCAAGAAGAGATGGGCATTAAGGTGCATATGAGTACGGCTTATCATCCGCAGTCTGATGGGAAGTCAGAGAGGACTATTCAGACTTTGGAGGATTTGCTGAGCATGTGTGTATTGGATTGGGGTGGTCACTAGGTTGATCACTTAGGCCTAGCTGAGTTTGCCTATAACAACAACTTTCAGGCGAGTATTGGGATGGCCCCTTACGAGGCTTTGTATGGGAGGCCATCCAGGACACCTTTATGCTGGATCCAAGTGGGAGAGAAGAGCATTTAGTGTACAACCTATGTTGAGGAAACAACAGAAAAGATCCGTGTTTTGAGACTAAACATGAAAGAAGCTCAGGATCGGCAGAAGAGTTACACAGATAGAAGAAGGAAAGAGCTTGAGTTTGCACTTGGAGATCGTGTGTATCTCAAGATGGCTATATTGAGGGGTCCTAACAGATCCATATTAGAGAACAAGCTGAGTCCGCAGTTCATGGGTCTGTTTCCAATAGTGAGGCGAGTTGGACCGGTTGCTTATCGACTTGAGTTACCTCCGATTATGAAGGCATTTCATACGGTGTTTCACGTTTTGATGTTGAGGAAGTGCATGCATGAATCAGAGGAGTTAGTGGCTAAGATTCTTGAGGAGAGTTAAGATTCTGCGTCGGAAGACAATACCGTTGCTGAGAGTCTTGTGGGACTGTAGCGGTACAGAGGATGAGACTCGGGAGCCAAAGGCAAAGATGCAGCTTAAGTTCAGGAAGTGGTTCGACAAGCAGGTCGCAGTTTGAGCTTGGCTTTCTTTGTGGTTCTAGTTTCAGTTGTAGTTGTGTTTTTGTGGCTTTTGATTCATGTGTTTACGTGTCGTTGTAACGATTTTACATTTTTGAAAATTTATAAGTTGGAGTTTTCCTTATTTATTTCCGTGTTTAATAAGATGTGTAGTTCTTATTACTGTTGATATTTTGGAGTAGGAAATATCATGCCTTGGACTATATGAGGTAGTTCTAGTTAATAGGTGCTTAAAGGCGTTTAAGAATTGATTACTCTAGGGGCTGCGGTTCCGAATAACTCATTTATTTTTGGAGATGTGAGTTCTCCTGTATACTTATTTGGGATGTGAGTTCCTAGAATAAGTGGCGAGGGATGTGAGTTCTCTCGCGGGGATGTTAGTTCCCCATATACCATTGGCTCGAAGGATGCATCCCGAGAGTGCGAGCGGTATGTTTTCCTGATAGGTCATAGGATGCATCATGTGAGTGTCAAGGTGTGAAATAAGTTAAGAGTAATTAATGTCTGAAAGCGTAAGCAAGCATGAGACTGGATGGGGGCCTCAGAGATCGGGAGTTGATCTCGGATTGTTTTTGACCGGGTTGGGTCAGTGGGATGGTCTTAGTGGGCAGTGTGTTGGGATTCGAGGTCGAATCCAGATTAGTGGGGGACAATTGTAACATCCCGAAACCAAAATGTGAATTTTGGGAAGGGGTGTCGATCGACACCAGGTGTGGGTGTCGATCGACACCAAGTTATGTGGGTTGTTTTGGTTTAAATTAAATCGCTCGGTTTAAAGCGGTTTTTGGTACGCAGCCCTAGGTCGTTTAGTATAAAGACCAACCGTAATCTCTGAGTCGTTTTTAGAGGAAAATCGCGAAAGAATAAGATTTTTAGAGAGTTTCAGAGATAATCAAGTGTTTCGAATCGTTCGTGAGTCGTTCTTCGCTAGATAGAGCCGGGATCGTGTTTGTGGATCGCGGTGACGAATTCTTAGGCGTTGCTCGTGTTTTCTTCACTGGTTCGTCGTTGTTCGTGATTCAATCTCATTTTCATTCTGTTTCCTTCGTTGAATCGAGGTGAGTGCGCGACTGTGGGCTCAAATATACGAGTAATCGATTAGCGATTGGTTTTAAGTGTTCCCGTTATGAAATCGGGTTGATTGTGTTGCTTCTGGTGATGATTTCGTGTTTGAATGGGTTTTCCTTGTGATGGAATTGTGATTTGATAATTTTGGTCGTGAATATGATAGGTTTTCGTTATGAGTATTGAACTGCGAATATGGCGTCGATCGACACCGTGCGATGTGTTGATAAATAATTATTTAAGACAATATTTATTGTGTCTTAATATATTTGAAAAACCCAAAACATCAATATTTCAAAAACAGAGGGAGTAATAAATTATGCTTGTGCGATTTGCGATACCGAATAAATATGTTAATTAGAAAGATCTTTAATGGTACTAAATGACTGGCATAACTCATTACTACAACGGTATTGTTCAGAGTTATGAAAGAAAATAGAGCAAAGATGGAGAATGATTCTTTTCATGATATTTTTGTAGTCATAGAATGTTGATGAGTGAAATAAAAGAGCATAGACAAATAGACACTGTAAGATGTAAAACCTGAAAGAAATAGAGGTTCAGTAAAGTCATAACAAAAAAATTGAAGGATTGTTTCATCAACTTCAACAAACTAAACTGAATGTATATACCTTCTCTGTTTCAAATAAAACAATCATGTTTCTGACATGATTTATTGCCAAATCGAGAATAGATTTGTTATGGTCTTCCAAAGAAGATTACATGAACACCAATAGACAACGACCCTTCCACCGAGAATCCATTGATCCATGCGGAGCATTGTCCCAAACACCAAAGTCGAAGTTGTGCTACAAACCATCACAAAACACATATAAGGCATGATTCCCTTACATTTTGCTTCCCTTGAAAGTAACATTAATTGAATTTTTCTCATGGTCATATCTGCTTTTGTCCATGCTACTTATGGAAGTAGTAAAACATCATATGAGCAACTTTCTAACAAAATCTTGCTCACAGCCATTGTCTTATTTCAAAAACTCTATTACCTCAACAAAGTCAAAGAAGTAAGAATAGATGGCCAAAAAATGTTGAAAGCTTGAAAGGCACATCCCATCATCCTTAATTAGAAATAGTAGTTAGCCTTCATAAAGCCATCATTAACCAATTGAAAAATAAAATAAGAAAGTTAGCACTTCGAAGAATTGACTTCGAATTTACAATGTGAGCTAACATAAACAAATGATTATGTATATGTTAAACAATAAAAAGACTCACCGTTGACACCACAAGCTTTAGTTTTTGGTGTGTTAAGGGCTCATGAGATTCTTTAGCTGGCAATTTACTAACTAAGCTTCGAAAAATAAGAAATAAACCAAAAACCAAACAAAGTAGGACCTATAACCAAAAGTTGGAAAGAAAAACATCCACGTCTGCAAATATCGTTACAAGAATACATAAATTATGTGTTCTTTTTGGAAAATGTGATTTGCATTAAAATCTTACTGCTTGACTTGTATTTAGCAAGCCATTGTGCTTGACCCATCATGTCATCGTTATAATCTCCTGCAAATAGAAAAACCATGCAACATTTTATTTACGGATTTACCAATTTAGTTTTTGGTAATGAAACAAAAGAAAGAGGTTGAAGGAGTTTTGCTCAGTTACCTTTGCAGTTGTAGTCTTTTTCAATGCTCCTTCTGTACCTTTCGTCTTCCGCTACGATGTGAGCTTATGCAAGAAAAACATGTCACTAATCTTATTTAGATCCATAAATCAGAACTTAAAAGCAACAAACACATATGAACGAGACTCAATGTGTGTTCATTACAGAATTCAATGTTTCTTGCTTGGTACTGGTTTCTTTGGCGCCTAATTGAGACCCTGCTTTTGATAGGTGCGCCTTCCTCTATTATTTAGATTAACCATTGCTGAAATAGAGTTTCTGCAAATAGAAAGACAAAGATGTAACAATGACAAACGAGCAAGGTAATTTTCCAAGTACGTGAATTATTATAAAAGGCTAGGCTTTTGTGAGTCCATACGTCAAGTTCCACGTCAAGAGATCCTAAATCTCTTAGCCAGAGAGCCTAGGTGTGGCTTTTAAAAAGGCTTCTTCATCTTTTGCATTCATTTTTAGCTCTTTCTCCGCCTAAATCTTGAACTTTCTCTAGGGTCCAGATTGCTATATGGCCAATGGTGATAGCAATATATCGATCGTCTTTCTAGTGTTAATTCTTCTCGTTCCGGCGATTGAAGATAGGCGAGTTTCGATGTTATATGATGAAAATCCGAAATGGAAGACGGGAAACGAATGTTACAAAATTATATAGACCTAATTATCAGATTTTCACGGGAGTAAAGATAGATGAGTTAGAAATCCAACAGTGAAGAATGGATTTCGTATTTTGAAGAGAGAAGGCATGGAAAGTTTGAAAAGAAGTGTACCGTTTGGAGAAATTGGAATCGGCGTTGATGCTGATCTTTCCCTTATCTCTGGGTAATCGAGACAGAGTTACCAAGAGCATCTGTTCTATCTCAGACCTTGATTCGTTCCTGAAGATACTACTGAAGCCAAGCATGGCGATCTCGATGTCCTCAACTGTTTAGAGTAGTCGATCACGAACGTCACACCTTTCTTCTTCGCTCCATCCGACTTCACTGCAACTCCTGGGCCATTTTTCGGACGAAGCATCGATAATTAGGTCTATAATATTGTAACATTCGTGATTTGGGGATTGGAAAAACTCACGTTCGACGTCGATTGGATCTTAATATTTTTTGGGGGGTTTTTGTGTTAAGAAGAAAAATCAAAAAAGAGGAGACATGACGAGTGAAGAGGAAGAGGTGGACTAAAGGAAGCTTGAAAGGGGAAGACGAGAAATCGATCGTTTTGAGTGAATTGACAATGCCACATGTCAATTTTGGCGTGATGGAGAGAGTCATCCTTATAGCCACGCTACGCGTGGATTTGTCTTATCAATGAGTTTAATATATATTTTGATTTACTAATTTTTAAATTAGGTAGGCATTGACATATACAAATTCAAAAGTGTAATGGTAAGAAAGCGAAGCTTTCATTGAATAAATATTTTTTTTTTTGAATTATACGCAGTTTCCCCAAAGGCTTTCTAGGCCCAAGAGACTAATCTGTGTCGCCGGCGATGCTCAAATGTAAATTCCCCGGTGGCCAAGGCTGAATAAATATTTTACCATGATTACTAATTTGTATCCCTAATTTACGTATGTAGAGAATTATATATGTGATGTTTAGATCTTGTTGCGACATATCTTTAAATCCAATAAGTGAGTGTCCATGTTGTTACATTACTTTATTTATATCAATCAAAGTGTAGTGTTGGAATTCATTTTCTTTTATATGTAGCCTTTGAAAGTTCAAAGTTTTACCTGTTTTGTTAAACATGTCTTCACCCATAATTTGAGAGGACTTTCCACTTCACAGTATATTAACAATGTGACAAATAATTGTCGTAGTAGATAAGGTGTACTCCGTCGAATAGCTTTATCAATTTCATTATGACATCCAATGTTATAATCTAATAGAAGTTTGGTATAACATGCTAATTTAACATCTGAATAGTTATTAATCCTAGCTGTTAGAATTTCGTCAAAATTTCTTGGTTCTTTTAGTTTCTTGATTAGTATTCTTTAATAGTATAACTCGCTTGTTGATGTATAGATATTGACTATTCTTCCTATCATCTCCTACCGTTTTTGTTCGGTCCACACTTTATTGTCCTTAATCCATGTAAATCTTGTTGAAAATGTGAAATAACCTAGTTGCGAGCCTCTTTAGATTCTCTGTTTTTTTATCAACCCTCCTTTCAATATCTTCCAAGACAAAACTCGGCTGAGATCATCTGTAGCTTTATATGTTATGTAGTCTTATACATTTATTTTCTTTTTAATGGTCTTTGGTTATCGCTCTCTTCTTTGGAACCCATGATTTTTCCTACGATGAAAAAGTGTTAGGTTCCATCAAGGGATTTAAAAGTTTCTTTGATCTTCGTAAGACTTATTTTTTTGTCGAATAAAAAAACAACTTTGTTCCTTTTGCTTGTTTTGATTGATTTATCTCTTCTTCTCGACAATTGATTACTACTGATTGATTTTTTTTGTCTTTGAGCTTGTTAGCTTGCACTGATCATAGAGGTACATCAGAACATCCTGCAAGAATTTGCACTCTCGAGAAACTGAAGATGCCACATGCATATGTCAAATTTTATACCTATCGTAGTGGTTAAAGGAATTTAGGGATCTTAGAGCTAAGTTTGGCTATGGAATTTATTTACCAAAAACATAGGTTGCTTGTTGATGTATCGTTTTCATGTCTCGTGTCATAATAACGTCATGGAACTCTCTGAGCAGTTGATAAGGAACATGTTCCCAATACCATCTAGAAGAAATATGTGTGGAGTGATATATCATGGTTTTTACCCATTTTAGACCATGATATAAGTCCAATATCTAGAGTCTTTTGCATGTTTTGTGTTTGTTTTAGTATCTTTACAGGTTTCTAGACGTTTGGAGCATAAAAGAGGTCTACTGGGAGTTTTGGAGCATTGCGGAAGAAAACGTCGAAATTGCAAGTGAAGAATCGGATTCATAAGTTGGTGTCGATCGACACCCTGTTCGCACAAGAAATTCCAGTTTTTGAAAGTTTGCCGTTTTTGCCCAGAAGTTTCAGATGTTTACATTTATGTTTTATGACTGTTTAGAAGTCTTATAAATACGTTTTCACAGCCATTGTTTAGGCTTATGCTTGATTTTACTTAGTGTAAGAGATATCTATCAATAAAAGTGATGGTTTCTTCTTTGATTATGTCTGAGTAGTCACCCTGTTAGGTTTAAGGTTATTCAAAGGCGTTTGATGATTTGCTAGATCTAATTTTAATTGAATAGGATAATATCTTTAGAAGTTCATCATCTTGACTTGTGTTTATTGCTGATTTTAGATTCATGACCTGAAATCTGATCTTAGGATAATTAATAGAAATGAAAGTTTTATTGATTACTTGATCTAGTCTTTGATGAATAAAATTCTTTTTCGCAAAGAAAATTGGTTTAGGGTTTTGTGAACAATTGAACTTGAACTTTAATGCTTGTTTAGATTGTTAGGATTCGCAAAGAAATTTGGATTTCTAGGATTTAGACATAGATAATCTCTGCAGCGAAAGTTGATTGATTTTATATTCGTGTTCATGTTTAAGAAATGCGCTTAATATCCTATTTTTTATTTATTGATCTGCAATTCTGATTCACCTGAGATTTTCTTGTGCCTAGCGTTTCTTTTTATTGATTTCACAACCGTTTTAATTGATTTCTTTACTTGTTTTTGGATTCACCTAATTCTGCTTAGCATAATTAGAGCATATTAATCTATTGTGTCAACCGATTCCCTGTGGATTTCGATACCTTAATACTGCAATTGATCTCTTAATTTGAGAGAGTAGCTTAGGGTTAATTTGAGCATATCAAATTTTGGCGCCGTTGCCGGGGAATCTAGATCATTAGATTTATATTATTACCATTTTGTCTAAGTATTTTTTTTTTGTTTTTATTTTGCTAGTTTCTTTTGTCTCTTTTTGTTTTGCGTTTCAGGTACGTGCCTAATCGCTCCACCAGATGCAACAAGAACAAGGAACTAGTTGAATACAGTCTTCAGAAACTTGCAGGTTTAGAATGTGAAAACCGGAAAGCAGCAAGGATGGCTGCTCAAGAACCTATCATACTGAGACCGGGACTAGATAGAATCTTGCTTGATCCAACATGATTGAGATACAATGGAGAAGGAAAGAGGATCGACGACGATGGCAATCTTATCGTCAAAGAGGAACCAGCGATGCTGGAGGATGGTGTCACTCGACACCAAGAACCTGTCGAGCGACACAAAGTGAATTTGGGTGTCACTCGACACCAACCAGGTGTCGATCGACACCGGGACCAGAATCCTGCGAATTTGCTGAGGAACGATGCTGCGCGAGGAAGAACGCTTGCAGATTACAACCGTCCTAACCAGTTCTATGCGAATCGAGCTGCGATTCCTCCTCCTGCTTTCCAGAGGAATGATTTTGAGCTGAAACCTGCTTACTTCAGCTTGGTAGCGCAGAATTCGCACCATGGTTTTCCTCATGAGCATCCTATGGACCACATTGAGAACTTCGAGGACTTAACTTCGAGCATCAAGGCCAATGTAGTGTCCAGTGACTACCTCTTCTGCTAGCTATTCCCATACTCTCTTAGTGGGGATGCTTCTTATTGGCTGAAGCAGCTAGAACCGGGATCCTGACTACTTGGGAGGATACCAAGAACACGTTCCTGAATAACTTCTTTGATGATGCGAGGTCTGAAGATTTGAGGATGAATATTACGTCATTCAAACAAGGTCTGACAGAAGCATTCAGAGCTACTTGGACGCGTCTAAAGTCCTATCAGAGAGATTGTCCTCACCATGGGTTCACAAATGTTCAGTTACTAGGCATCTTCTACAGAGGCTTAGACTAGAGATATCAGATGGCATTGGATGCAGCAAGTAGTGGGAACTTCAATACTAACTATCCAGATGACGCGGTTGTTCTTATCGAGAACTTGGGTTCTAGCAACAGCACTAAGAACGCCGATTTTGAGAGGAAGCAGATGAGCGACAACAATGATGGTGGTAAGCACTTGGCAGAAGTGAACGCGAAGCTTGATTCTATGTGAAGTATCCTTGTAGGAAAGAAGTCAGTCCAGTTTGCTCAGGAAGTCGAAACTGCAGAAGAAGATGTGAATTACATCAACGGTTTAGGATTTCAGAAGTTCAACAATCAACAAGGCTATGGTTCAAAGCCATATCAGAGCAATAACTTGAATAGAAGCTATGGATCTTCATCCTATCAAAAACCTCCTGAGCAGGACAATGAGGTGAAGACAATGCTAGAGCAGATCCTAGAAGGCCAGCAGAAGATAACTGTGAGTTTCAGTGGGAAGATGGATGCAATGTACCAGGGCTTGGATGGAAAAATTTCAGCGCTAAGCACTCACGTGAAGAAATTGGATGTTCAGGCCGCTCAAACTGCTAGTTTTATCAAGAAGCAAGAAGAGTTTCTTCCTGCAAAGACTGATGCCAATCCAAGGAGCGCTTGCAATGCTGTTCTGATCACTCGAATGGACTATTTCGATGAATTTGACAGTATTTTTGGTCCTGCAGAGCCAGTGTCGATCGACACTATAGTTCAACATCGATCGACACCTCTCGAAGAATCGACCCAGAGCTCGACAGAAAAGCCAGTGTCGATCGACACTAAGGAGAGTATCGATCGACACCCCATCCAGACAGAGCCAGATTTTGCGTCGATCGCGATAGTTTTGCAAGGGAAGGTTTACAAGCCCAAGGTCCCATTCCCAGAGTCAAAAGGTCAAAGAAAGAGGTCGAAGAAACTTTTTGCAAGGCAATGATTGAGAAGGTCATGGTTGAGATGCCTTTGGTCGATGTAGTAAAGCTTTCACCTGCGATAAGGAGATATGTCAAGAGGATGGTGGCTAATGGTGTAAGTCCTGAGGAAGGAGAATTGATTACTAGAGATATCAGAGCCGTACTTCTGAATACAGCTCCAGTGCCTAAGAAGAAGAAGAGGGATATCGTGGTTTCTGAAGAAATAAGCGCGATGATTCAGAGCAGAATCCTAGTGAAGTTACCGGATCCAGGGAATTTTGTGCTTAACTGCTCTATCTCGAAAGGGGAGTTTCCTCACTCTCTATGCGATTTGGGATATGGTATTAATCTGATGCCTCTTTCAGTTGCAGAAAGACTTAGGATGACTGATTTTCAAAGCAACTAGGATGTCTCTTCTCTTAGCTGATCGATCCAGGAGATTCCCAAAAGGAATTTTAGATGACGTGCCGATTAGGATTCAAGACTGCATTATTCCTACTGATTTTATAGTTTTAGAGTACGACGATGAGCCTGAAGATCCTTTGATTTTGGGAAGATCTTTCTTGGCTACTGCTGGCGCTCAAATCGATGTCAGGAAAGGGAAGATCAAAATGGATCTAGGAGATTTGATCATGGAATTTGATATGGAGAATACAAGGAGAAAATCAACCATTGATGGTCAGACATTTTTTGTGGAAATTTTAGAGGATGAAGACTCTAAGGAGTTTGATGCTAGTCTCTCATCTGTTGCTGAAGCAATCATTCCACATTCCCCATCCCACAATCCTTCCACATAGCAAAGGTACGAGCTTCCTACACTTAACTTTAAATTTCCTGATTTCGTCAATACGGATTTTAATTGTGAAAAAGCTGTTACCCGCTCATGCAAGCAACGAGTTTCTCGTGCAAGTCTTGGTTTTTCTTTTGATGAATATGCAGGAATTCCTAAGGATTGTACAAGGACCTCAAAGCTTTTTGCGAAAATGCGAATTGTCATTCCTCAAGAGCTTAAGGATAAAGGAGAAGCAGTCGTTTATACGATGGTGCAAAAAACGCATAAACTTTTTCTTTGAATCATTCCATCGAAAAGTGCAGATCCTCCCGATATCTAAATTCCTCATCACAGTCAAGCTAACGGACTGAAAACAAGCGCTTAGTGGGAGGCAACCCACTTGTCAGTCTTATATTTATATTTATGTTTTATTTTATTTTCTTTTACAATTTTATGTTTGGTGTTGTTGTTGGTTTTGATTTTTAGGAGACGAAAACATTCGGACGAACTTCAGGAGCAGGTGTCGAGCGACGCCAACCACTTGTCGCTCGATACTAGCCAAAATTCATGGGTGTCAATCGACACCTTTGACAGTGTCGATCGACACCCCCCCAGGTTAAGTTTTCCTTTTCAAAATTTTAATCCCTTTCGTTTTCTATCTATTTTATTCACCAACTTCAGGCTTAATAACACTGGGGACAATGTTGGTTAAGTCTGGGGGAGGTAGTTGCTAACTATGTGTTTTATTTTGAGTTTTTAGAGTCAGTTTTTCAATTTTTTGGGTCAAAAACTCCCTTCTACTTGCTTTGAACAACACTCAAGGACCATTACATGCCAGTTGGTTGGTTATACTGAGGTGGGTAACTGCAAGTGGATCGGTTTAACGGAACGAGTTCAAATTTCTTGAGAACACCAGAAAGATGTTGCAGACCCCGCCCTTAATCAACCTAAATCTCTTGTCTTGGGCGTTGGAAATCGCAGGACTTGATTCAGCTTCTAAACACTTGAAAGTGAGGATGGACCACTCTGAAACTTCTTTCCAAATGACGAATACAACTGTCCTAGATCAATAAAAGCCTCATGACCTTGTCTTCCGCAAGAAACAATAGTAATGAGCGTTGATCTAGTGAAGTCATAGACATGCCAAGGATCTTAAAAAAATCTACAGAAAAGTGTAGTTCAAGCAGAAAAGTGCAAGTCCAAAAATCATAAAAATCAGAAGAAAAAGTTCAAAAGGGCAATGCATCTCTATGATATCCTTAATTGGATAAACAGTTTCGGAGGGAAGAGAGAAGGTGAAACGCAGGAAAGTGTTCAAGGAAGTGAAAGAATCTAAAAGGTCCAGCGATCGATATTCCCTCGATGAGACCGCACTTAATAAATGAAAGGGGTTTGCAGCTGAAAGTCTGAGTTTCTCTAAGGGGTTTGGATTCAATCTGGAGAACTGCTAAGCTTCTAGGGACACATCGAAGTATCACCAGATTCACTTTGCAAGGTATGTGGTTCCTAAAAGAGTGAGTACCATTGTTTTGCTTAGGGAAAAGCAAAAAGCTAAGTTTGGGGGAGTTGATATATCATGGTTTTTACCCATTTTAGACTATGATATAAGTCCAATATCTAGAGTTTTTTGTATGTTTTGTGTTTGTTTTAGTGTCTTTACAGGTTTCTAGATGTTTGGAGCATAAAAGATGTTTACTGGGAGTTTTGGAGCATTGCGGAAGAAGACGTCGGAATTGCAAGTGAAGAATCAGATTCAGAAGTTGGTGTCGATCGACACCACCTCTGGGTGTCGATCGACACCCTGTTCGCTCAAGAAATTCGAGATTTCAGAAGTTTGCCGTTTTTGCCCAGAAGTTCCAGATGTTTACTTTTATGTTTGATGACGGTTTAGGAGTCCTATAAATACGTTTTAACAGCCATTGTTTAGGCTTATGCATGATTTTACTTAGTTTAAGAGATATCTATCAATAAAAGTAATGGTTTCTTCTTTGATTATGTCTGAGTAGTCACCCTGTTAGGTTTAGGGTTATTCAAAGGTGTTTGATGATTTGCTAGATCTAATTTTAATTGAATAGGATAATATCTTTAGAAGTTCTTCATCTTGACTTGTGTTTATTGCTGATTTTAGATTCATGACCTGAAATCTGATCTTAGGATAATTAATAGAAACGAAAGTTTTATTGATTACTTGATCAAGTCTTTGATGAGCAAAATTCTTTTTCGCAAAGAAAATTGGTTTAGGGTTTTGTGAACAATTGAACTTGAACTTTAATGTTTGTTTAGATTGTTAGGATTCGCAAAGAAATTTGGTTTTCTAGGATTTAGACATAGATAATCTCTGCAGCGAAAATTGATTGATTTTATATTCGTGTTCATGTTTAAGAACTGCACTTAATATCCTATCTTTTATTTATTGATCTGCAATTCTGATTCACCTGAGATTTCCCTGTGTCTAGCGTTTTTTTTTATTGATTTCACAACCGTTTTAATTGCTTTGTTTACTTGGTTTTATATTCACCTAATTATAGCATAATTAGAGCATATTAATCTATTGTGTCAACTGATTCTCTGTGGATTTCGATACCTTAAATATTGCAATTGATCTCTTAATTTGAGAGAGTAGCTTAGGGTTAATTTGAGCATATCATGGAGTTAGATCATGATTATGTTAGAATTAAAATATAAGCACGAGTAAACAATTCTTTACTATATAGATTTTTGTTTAGGTATGTTGTTTTATAGTAGAATACATCGGGTTTGAGCTTCGTCTCATAGCATCGTAATAGGTTAGGTTTGGAGAATGATTGGATTACAGTTGATTGCATAAATTCATGTCAAGGTATTTTAGATGGTGAAAGGTAAATAAATTTTAAACTACTTTTTCGTCGATAAGCAACATATCAATATACTCGAGAAGCTTTTTACATCTCTAAAAGAAGAGACTTTTTTTTTCAATGAAGAGTTTGATATGTTTAAAAGTTTTACGATTGATCTCTTATTAATAAATGAAATCACTACTTCATAAAATTTTAATGAAATCACTACTTCATAAAATTTTCTTTTAATTATTTTCTTTTTTTGTGAATCATTAGAATTTTTTTTCCTTTTTAAGAAACAATTAATCAAAATTTCTTGTTGGTCGTTAATTGAAATTAGAAAGTAATAGATTAAGAAATAATGACTCTCTCGAATGTAAAAATCTGAAGTAATAGATTAAGAACTCGAATGTAAAAATCTGGACGGAATGGGTTTCATAATGAAGAAAACTTCCTAAACTCTTTGTCATATATATAACTCCTACACAAATTGGTAATTAAAAACCATTTAGTATTTTTTTAAATAATTTCCTATTCTATAGTATGTCAAAATTAAAAAGGAAAATCAAAATTTTAAAATTCCCCAAAAACGAAAATTACATGAATATTAAGTTTATGAAATAAGGAACTTACTAGAAAATTACCCGCGTTATACGCGGGATAAAATTATTGTCGAATAAAATCAATAATTTTAGTTAAAAAAACAATTATGGTGAATTATTATACATAATCTAAGACCCATTTTATATACTTGAATTTTGCGATTATTTTATTTACAAATGTGTTTCACCGTGAAATAATTAAACCAACAAATTTCATTTATAATTATTTTACTTGTAGGAAGGTTTATTTATGAAAAATTAAAAACATCTACTTGTCAAACAAAACAAAATATGTAAAAATATATATAAAAAATTGTTTTACATGCTCATATATTTTCAAAAGATAATAAATTGTTTTTTACTATTTTAAATCAATTTGTTATTGGTGTATATGTTAAATTTTTGTTCACATTTAATTATATGATTTAAATCTATAATTTTCAAAATATTTTAATTTTGGCAATTTTAAGATTTCCAAATATTTTTAATTTTGGCAAGTTTCGGAAAAATTCAAACGTGTTTTGCAATTAGAGTTATAGTAATCAAAATAAGTATATTTGAAAATAAATGTGTTTGGTAATGAGTATAAGAGAATTAAATATATAAATAAAAATAAAGAAGAGAAAAATTGTGGAAGTGACACATAAGGAAAAGTGGTCTAAAATGTCTCTCTTTTAATATATACTAGGTGAGTACCCGCACGTAGTGCGGGTAGTGCGGGTTGAAACGTATGCATTTTGTTTCTTAATTGTAACTCTTGCATTATTTTTTTAGAGGTGTTATCTCAATACTATTATGTGTTAATTTATGAATTTCATATAGTTTTGCATTGTTTTGTTGTTTACCACGATCTTAGTCAAAGCCTGGAAAACCTAATAGACTGAAAACAAATAAAGTTATCCATCTGCTTCTTCTTTTTTTGTGTATTGTGGTTACTGTGTTATCTTGTGTTAATGGAAATGGAAAAAAAAAGCAAGAAGCAAGGTTATTTCATTTGTTAGGGTCAACGTTTTCATTCTTCTCCAAGAAAGAGACCTATGAATTTGATAGTATCTGAAATATGGTGGATTGAGCGAGTAATTACTTTTATTGGATCATCTTCTTTTCAAACTACAACACATCAGACAATAACTCAAGTACCACCCACTTTATAAACCAATTTAGAAGATATCTTTTTGAAACTACTAATAAAAAACGTGATGCATAAGATCACAATTCCTAGGTATATAAGAAGCAATAACAGTCATGCACTTTACTCACTAACCGTCTCATAAGCTCATCATGTGAGCAGTAAAAGGTATCGCTTGAGCCTGGTCGTTATTAATCTTGAGGGTAAAGAAGATGTGACAGAATCTGGCATGTTGTAGAAAAATTATGGTAGATCTCTCTATTGAGAGTGAGAAAAATAATCTCTGCGTCTTCATCCTGCTTCGTCTCCCTCTCAAATTACAGGATGCCATGATATATCATCACCTTCCAAACAAGTAACATCCTTTCTTCAAATGCAGTAAGTGCAGCGGTAGGTCGCATCAAACGAAAATACCTTCTACATATCTTCTATCTTTGTGAGAAACCAAAGATAAAAATAAGCTTTCAATTTTTTTGTGAATCAAAGCAGAGCAAAACTTTTTTTGCACCAAAAATAAGAATTAAAAAACTGTTTTCTCACAACTCAGAGAACGTGAAGAGCAACAAACTGGCTATGCTAATGTTTCGTAAGTGGAGAGGAGAAATTCCACAGCTCCCACGAATCATTATGCATAGGTCGAGAGGTGATTTAATCTATGGCATATTTTAGTTTTAAAATGTGATTAAAAAGAGTATGCATTATAAATAGTTGCAGCATCAATGACCATAGTTTTAAAAAGACACTTTAAATTTGAAAGCGAAATATTCAGTAGAAGATAATTCCTTCAATTATATAAAGACGGGAAAAGTTATAATAATGATAAGTTGTGTACCCATAAGTTTTACCAATCTCTCTGAAACTCAAATAAGTCACCTAATCAATATCCTTAAGCGATACATGCCACCATGCGTGTGATTTGAATGAAACAAAACACACAAACAGAGCAAAGTATTTGGCTTTGATTGAATGCTGGAACAATAACAGAGTCACTTGCATTGTTTTTCTGCATAAAATTCAGTACAAATATCCACCATCTCCAGCCAGACGATCGACAATTTTATGCTTATCATATAGCCTATCTTTAGTAATTGTAATAAACTTGAAGAAAAATTCACATGAATTGAAGAATGAAAGGTGACATACTTGAGGCAAGAAAGCACTTCTAAATCTAAAAATCATCAGGGAATTCGCAAACTTCTATGATATGAAAACAAAGAATGAAACAGAGTTGTACCGGTTACAAGCAAACACGTAGGGGGAATGCCTTACATGACCATAATGCTTGTGGTAGTCATGACTTTGCTGCCGAAGATGATTTCAAAACACTGCAAAAGACCATGCTAGGAAACGCATCTGATTAAAAAAGATAAGTAGAAACATTAAACAAACATTCTAAAGATATCATATTGGGAATTTGCAGAAAGAAAATTTGCAGAGCAATCACGATCCCTCGCTATCTAAGTTTGACCAAACTTATCTCTAAGTCATTTAGTAATATCAAACTATATAACGGGAGAAATTAAAATCAAGAACCAAACATAGCAGAACCAGCTTTGGCCTTAAAGTCACTAACCTTTGACTGGCTTCATCATCTTCTTCCCCAGTCATATGTATAGAAAATACCTTTCTTGCCATTGGTCCCTTTGCTCTGTCCGACACCGATCAAAAACAAAATTAGCGTATCACAAAGCATCTAACTTATTTTCTATTATAGGGATGCCAGGATTGAATCTATATATACACATACCCAATGACGAATGGTTGGTTGGTGCGAAATGGAATTGAGTTAAGGCCAGGAAGCGGTAACGGGTATTTCTCGTAAACCCAAATGATCAATTGTACGGGTGGGAGTTGTACGGTGAGGCTTAAGTGCGTAGAGAGCCTTCAAGACAAAATAGTTGACCAGTGGTTCCGATATCGTGGTTGAATATGTGAGCAGAGATATCGAAATTTAGGAAACGTTGGAGGAAGAGTGGAAACTACAATCAGAAGTGTCTTATTGAAACCAAGAAATACAGAGAAGATCTGAATCAGTTAGAACAATCATCACTGACCTTATAAACAGGCCCGTCTTATATAATTTAACAACCCTACGCAAAATCTGAAAAATGGCCCTTTATTTATAATATATCAAATTTTTTTTAACAAAATCGATATATTAAAAAATAACTAAACTGAGAATATGTTTATATAATGAAAAATAAGTTGCTTGTAGGACAAAAAAATTTTCTTGATTAGAGTCTCGATGGTTTGTCCAACTTCACTCCATCCAAAAGCTCAATATATCTGAAACGAAGAAGAAAAAAAAGTATCAATGATTTTAGAAACAAATGATCACATAAAACGTTTTTTCTAGCATTTGTTGATGCAAAATCATTGATAGTTGTTTCAAGATCCATACTATCCAAAACCTCTTTTTCAATGCATAAAATTGCTAAACCATTCAACCTTTGTTGAGACATTGATGATCTCAAATAATTTTTTAGCAATTTTAGCTTAGAAAAACTTCTTTCTGCTGATGCTACTGTCACAGGAGTGGTAAGTAAAATTTGATAAGCAATAGCAACATTGGGATAACAACCAGTGTCCTTTACAAACTCAAGAACCTGGATAGGTGTCATTGCTTCATTGGATAAAGTCACCTGCAATATTCTTAACTCAGAGAAAAGCTCATCCAAAGTAACATCCGATGAGCCACCATGGGAAAATGCATTACAAAAATTAGTGCAAGATTCTCTTAATTCAATAGCATCAAGTGATTTTAACTTCACCGAATTATATAAGAATCCAAAAACAGTCTCAAATGTTTTCATTTCCTCAAATCTAGTTCTCAAAGAAGCAATTGCCATATCCACAACAACCAAAAAATAATGAGTTCTAAAAGAATCCTCAGGGGTTTGAATAACTTCATCATGATTGTTTTCATCAAACTGTTTTTTTCTAAACCTTCGACGAGTACTTGGAAATACAGCATCAACATCCATATCATCAGCAAGACTTTTAGCTATATTCATACTTGAGCTAAATCCATCACTTCTATATTTCTCAAAAAAAGACATCACACCTTCTACTTGCTTCATTGCATTGTCAATACACATAGATTTAGCTTGTAACTTCTTACTCACCAAGTTAATAGCAAATAAAATGTCATGCCAAATAACCATCCCAAGTAAAAACTCAAAATTTTCAAGTGCATCAACCAAACTTTCAGATTCACTCTTTGATATAGCATCATCACACAAAGTATATAATTCTAATAAAGCTGACCTTATTTGTGGAGCTTGATACCTTATAGCCTTGACACTTTTGATTCGACTCTCCCATCGAGTATTAGACAGACTTTTTACCGTAAAACATGGAACATGCTTAAGTAAAATATTCCATCTTTTGGTAGAGCCCGAAAATAAAGTATATATGCGTTGCACAATCCCAAAAAAAGATACAGCTTTCACACAAGAATGTGCCATGTCACTAACAACAAGATTCAAGCTATGACAAGCACATGGCATAAATAATGCTTTGGGATTAATTTCTAACAATCGCTTTTGAACTCCTTGGTGCTTTCCTTTCATATTAGAACCATTATCATAACCTTGTCCCCTAACATTCTCAATATCAAGATCAAGCAAGTTAAGAGCATTTTGTAATTCTTTAAAGAGACCTAGTCCTGATGTATCATCTACCTTCAAAAAATCTAAGAAATACTCTTCTATTCTTATTTTTTCACTTGACATATTAACACAACGTACTATGATAGTCATTTGTTCTTGATGACTCACATCAGGTGTATAGTCAAGGATAATAGAAAAGTATTTTGCCTCTTTAATAACATTTGTGATAGAAAGTCTAACCTTGTAAGCGAGAAGAGAAATCAGCTCATTCTGAATGTTATGACCAAGATAGTGATGGTGTATCTCTTGAGTTTGGATGCGTCTTATATGATCCTGCATAATCACATCAAATTCAGCAATCATCTCAATCATGCCCAAAAAATTACCATTACTATCTTGATAATTTTCCATTTGAACCTCTAAATGCCAAATGTCTTTTTGAAAGACATTTCACAACAACAATTATTCTATATAAAACTTGTCTCCAACGCTCTTTTTCTTTTGCAATTTCTTTTTGAAATTCTTTATCTATAGTTAGATTACTTTAAAATCTAACTTTTAAGTCATTCCAAATTCTCATGTTAGCCATATGCTCCTGACTTTTCTCATGATCTTCTAGTCTATTAATAATACGTTGCCAATCTCTTAAACCTTCTGTTGCTAATAAACTAAATTGACCATGATTCTGAAACAACTTACAGCAAAAGCAAAACACCTTCTCCTTAGGCTTTGAATAAACCAACCACTTTCTATCATCAGTTTCCCCAGTACATAATTTTCCAAAATAATACTTATATGCAAAATGCCTTTTAGTTTCCTCATCATTAGGATACACAAAATTTATCTCTCTTTGTGGTCCTTTTTCAACCAACAAATCTCTTGTTTTATTGTCAAGATTATTCCAATTACTAGGATCATAGATATCAAAAGGAGGAATTTGTTCATCAACATTCAAGCTTCCCGTATTAGACGGATTTGACACGTTCTCATGAGGCTCATTCACAATATCATCTACTCTTTCACTTGAATGATCATGAGGATTCAAACTAGGTTCCCCACTAGGACTCTCACTAACTGGAATTTTACGTTTAACAAACTTCTCCATAGATCCTCTTTGAGATTCTATAAATTGTTCTTCAATTTTTTTTCTCTTTCTTTTGTCATTCCCACACAAAACAATTATTAAATAAAAAAGGGAACAATGTCACCTGATATTTCTGTAATGAACGTAAGAGAGAAAGAACTTGAAAGCAACACCAACACCTTGCCACGAGTGCTAGAAAAATCACTGCATAATAAATCCAAAAAAGTATTAGATGAGTAGTTTGAGTATTAGTTTAATCAATTAATAGAAACAATGAAGAAAAACTAAAATAAAATTGCTTTGCACGATAACCACTTAATTTTTGTAAAAGATTTTATAACTAATTAACTAATTGACGATCACAGAGAATTACGATCATAGAGAATTATATTCCTAGCCTTGATAACTAATAGACTTTTGTATATTTCGAAACTGTATGTTACAAAAACAAAATTAGTTGTAGAATAACTAAAAAGGTTAATAGAAAATACCTTAAATAGCAAGAACCAAGAGATAGAGTGTTGAATAGAAAGGATTGTTAAAGGGATTACTAATCCCGGATTAGAGAAGGCACTTGAAAGTTTGTGATCTTCTTCGACTCTCAAGAGGAAGCAGAGAATGACGATATGTTTTCCTTTTAGTTTAATTAGGTTTATTTTTTGGGCCCTTTTCTTTTTTCTTTTCTTTTTCCTGGGCCCTTTTCTTTAAGTATTTTTTCTTGTTTTTGGTTCTTTGTTCTATTAATTTTTTTTTTATTACGTTTTTAACAATACAAATTTTTTTTTGGGCCTCTTAAATTTATGGATCCTAGGCAAATGCCAATGTTGCCGGGCCTCAGAGAAGGCCTGCTTATAAACCGAGAAAGAGACAAAGACGATGCCAATGTCTTGGCATAAGGATGGAGATGAACAGTTCCAGAGACCAAATTTCAAACACTCTTTCATATTTTCCCAATCAGGCGGAGTTCTCTTTCTCTGATCCGTAGACTTTAATTTGATAGACTCCTAGTGGTTGGAGAGTTGGAGGGCCAATTTATAAGAAGTTGGATAGGAATCATAGATAGGGTCGGTTATCATAAGAAGACGACGAAGATGAATAGAACGATGGAAGTTGAAGAGGAAAAAAAAAGTAGAACGAATGTTTTAGAAGTTTAATAGGTGCCGTAAAAAAAAAAGAAGTCGAATAGGTGAACTAAGGGACACGTGGCCTTTTTTGTAAGCTTTTGTGAGCTGATGTGGAGCATATGGAGAGAGCCCTTGCTCTTTTATATACTCCCTCCATTTGTTTATAAACGATGTTTTAGGCTTCTAACTCATATTAAAAAATCATTAAATTTACCTTGTTTTTTGAAATAAGACAATGCATTTTATTTATCCAAGACATTTCAACCAATAAAAATTTAATCTACAGAATTTAAATAGTCAAAAACACAAAAAATCAATTAATTTTGCAATGGTAAGTGAAAACATCACTTATTTGTAAACAAAAAATAATTCCTAAAACATCACTTATAAACAAACGGACGGAGTAGTACATAGGATATGTAGTAATTTCTAGTTAACTACCAAAAGAAAATTAACTTAATTCCAAACGTTGATGTGGCATCTAAAGATTGGTGGTTTTAAATCCCATGTGGACGTCTTATGAGCGATATACCATCAACTTTTATATATTATAGACTAGATTTTACACCCACGCTACGCGTGGGTTTTTGTTTATCATTGGTTTAATATATATTTTAGACTTGAGTTACGGTAAGATTTTGAATTAACCGAATAAATTCCGGTTTGTTATCAACTGAAAAAAACCCAAACAATTAAATGTATAATCTACAATTTAAGATCAGTGAACATATAATTTGTTACTTTTTTCTTCTTTTAACTAAGGTCTTTCTCAAGGATAACAATCAAAAGAGTCACCAATGATCCAACTATTAGCCTTGACCACTAACTTTTCCACAACCTTATAGTATATGCCTTCTTAGATAAATATAGAAGGATATTTTACACATCAATATCTTATATACCACCAACATTAGATTTGGTGACAGAAAAACAATTTTATCTTATCTTCACCTTCTTATTAATTTAAGACAAATTCAAGAACGGTGCAGAGGTGCAAAAATCCAAAACACTATGATGGATTTTATTTATTATAAATATTAGAGCATTGCAATGTACCACTGTAATATAACAGAATGCGAACCAATATCAAATAAATTTTAACAAAAAAAAAAAAAAAGCTATAAGCACAATCTCCATAAAAATAATAAAGAAAATAGAGAAAAAAAACACATCATCAATTTAGCCATAGAAAGGATAAAATGCATACATTGTTAAGAAATTGAAAACATGTGACCAAATAGAGAAAGAAAATAAAACTAAAAAATAGAGAAAGGAAAAACAAAACCAAAATCAACAAAAAAATTCAAAATTAATTAAGAAAAATTGACAGATATAAGACATATAAAAATAATATATTAGACTAACTTACAAAAAAGGATTTGGAGGGTGTAATATATAATAAAGACAAAAATAATCTCACCTCACGTTTTCTTCTTCATCTTTCTTTTTCTTCCCCACCACCATGACTACCATGCATCACTATTTACCACCACCACTACCATCGTTCTAACCGGCACTACTACCAACATCACTACCACCGCCATAGTCTTTGCAACCGTCGCCACCACCATCGCGACCACCACCGTAATCAGCATACCATCACAATAACACCACAACCATAACTATCACTACGATCACCACCACCACTACTATGTTGTCACCTTCACCATCACCACCGCCAGTGTAGTCGTCGCCACCACTACCATCAACACCATAGCCACCATAAACACTCGTCCTATACTATTTTATTTATGTATTATATTTTAGGTACACAAACACTTCACTATTTTAAAAGTACAATACAATAGAAAACCATTCATAACATATATAGTATAGTAACTATAAATTCCAGTATACTACGAATTACAATAATAATATACATTAAAACATTAAATAATAATAAGCAATTAAGAAGCCCTCATCTGTTGAAACGTATACCTACATTACGTTATACACCTATATATAAACCAATAAGAAATTATCAAAGATTGAATCACGAATCGTGTAAACAGGAGGTCCATCCAATATAAATAAAAAGAATTTATAAATCGAAAGAAGTGATCACCTCTGTCCATACATGAAGATGAACATGTTGCAAGAAAAGGAATGCAGAGATCATCACGATTAACTTGTTGCTGGAAGAAAACGAAAGAAGAAAAAAATTAGGATCAATGAAAAATTCATAAATGACAAAAAGGAGAAGGAAGAAATGACTAAACCCTAAAACTCACATATATAAGAAATCGATGTCATCTAAAGTTTCACATAAAATATGGGGTATGATTAAAAAACTAATTAAATATGAATTTGAAATAGTTAATTATCAGGATTGGTGTTTTTAAATAAAGGAAAACTAACTATTTAAAAAATTCATATTAAGAAAATAATTTAATTCTAATTGCTTACGTGGAGCAATAGAATCGCGTTTTTAATCTCTTTCAAAGCATGCATTAGTGTGTTACCAAACAAATAAAATTGTGGTCTATCATGAAAGACTGTAAATTTTGTTCTCATGTGAAAGTATACAGAATCAGAAGAAGGAACATACTTGCACTCCTTGTCTATTTTTCAATTAGGACGTTTAACTTTTATTTTTCTTACCGAGCTTACCGAAAATAAAATCTGCACAACCTAGAGAATTATAGCAAAAATCATGATCAAACAACATCTATATATAAAAGTTTAACAATTGTGTCAGAAAAAACTATATCAAACGTGATCAACCATACCTCAAGGAGGAGGTTAAAATTTGCCACAAAATAAAATAAATAGGTTAAAAGAGTTGATCATATATACAAAATATTGGAGGTGGCTCACACAAAAAGAAAAGAAAAACCTAGAAACAAATAATAAAGCAAAATACAACGTGATATAAACCCTAGGGTTTAATTAAGGTTTAAAAGCATAATTAAACGTATATTAAATAGGAGGATGTTTCGCGATTCCTAAAACAAAAACCCAAAACTCATATGAAATCCAAGCTTGACAAATACCATAGATTAGATGTTTTGAAGTAACGTACTTGGAAACCAAGAACCTGCAGCAAATACAAAAAAAAGTAAGAAGGAATCGATGACCAAAACATCAAACCTAATAATTCTTCAAACCTGTTTTTAAAAAAGAACTTTTTTAGATGGTGTACGATTAAATATAAGAAGAGAGTACGATTGAATAAATTAGGCTTAGAACGTTTCTTTTTTGCAATAGTATTAGGAACTATAATAATAGGAACTTTTTGTTTTTTGGTTAATTGTAAAAATTCTCTAGTTGATTTTCTTGGTAGGAATGGAAATATTGATTTATAAAAGAGTTAATATTGGTAAAAAAAGAAATATAACAAACTAAATCAACAATTATATATGAATTGAGAAAAGTTAACTAATGACGTGGACCAATGGAATCGCGTTTCTAAACTTTTATGTGGACGTCCTAGGTGCGCTATAGCATCAATTTTTATATAGTATAGATTCTCGTTTTTTGATAAATGAAATGGTGTGTATTATATTCGAGTTTTTATGAAATATAACGATGTGTAATATATTTTAGATCGATAAAATATATTGTAGTGTAATGTATTTTTAATGACGAGATATTGAGTTTATGTAATACTTATTTAGATCTAACAAGGATATAACGAAATCTAACACGGATATAAACGTGTAAGTACCTTAGTCATGTGTTAATGTACCATTAGATAAACCGAGAGGTCATGAGGTCGAGTTAAACCCTTGTTTGATTTTTTCCTTATTAAGATTGGTTCTATAAATACAAACTAATATACACATACCGAATAAATACTTTAGCCTGATGGAATAACTCGGTAATGTAAACTTACAAGTCGTGGGATATATTAAGGCGACAAAGCTGCAACTTTTTTTACCACTTTTAATTCGTCACTATTTTGTATCGAAAGACTCACAAACTTGGAGTACACCATTTAGAGTTTAGGGTTTCGTTTGTGACCCAATTAAGAGTGACGGAGTTGTCATACATTTGTGACTCTTGTGCGACATGTATCGTAATGAGTCACTGATTTGCAACTAATTTGCCACTCCAAATTGTTTTTTTGAGAAATCAGTCATAAGATTATAAAGAATGATGAGATAAAAAGGATTTAGTTTCCATACTAATATGCAAATATTTCATTATGTATGTTACACAAATTAAATTTAATTTCAATTTATAATTTTCAAAAATCAAACTATGTTATATAACTCCATATCATTACAATCTCATAATCCTAAACAAAAGAAAAAATTCCAAAATGGTTTTGAAAAGTTGAATATAACTGTATTTACTCATCCAAAATTGATTAAGTTGATGCAAAAATGTGTTATAAATGAATTGTCTAACCAATTATGCATCTAAATGTTTAGGGTTTAAAGTTTAGAGTTGTGACCACCATAAGTGTGACAAATTGGTCATAATTTTGCAACACATTTGTCACGAAATTGTATTTTGCCTTCCCTCCCAATTTAGGTTCCAAAACATTTGGTTTCCCACCAAAACATTGGGCCGCCAAATTTTAGCCCCCCAATTTTTTTACTTCGACTCTTTTGTGAGGAAACTGTGACACCTTCTCAAATACAACAAAACTACCAGATTCCCTTTTGATTTCCCTCAAAACCCAAAGTCTTGTTTTTCTCTCTCGTAACGGCGATTCTCTCTGCCAAACTCTAATTTCTCTTCAATCTCACCTTCAATCTTTCTCTTCCATTCTCTATCCCAATCTGACCTTCAAACTTCATCTGCCACCCTCAATCTTCCTCTTTTAGAAACCCTCAAATGACTACGAAACCTAAAATCAATCGTGGTAAAGGTATCGTTAGAGATTATGGCGAATCTAGCGGTAGAGGATCCACCTTCCCTGGTGGCAGAGGTGGTGGCAGAGTTGGTAATCATGGAGGGACTGGGAAGGGTCTTAGTGGTGGATCCAACCATGTTCAACCTTCCTCAAACTGCGAAGGTAGTAGAGGAGCTGAACCGGCGGTTAGTGGTGGTCGACCCATCGGCCGCGTGAGTCAAACCTCACCAAGAGGTCTATCTGTCGTCGAGTGAACCAGCGGCCGAGTTCAAGCCTCGCTGAGCTCTTCTAGCCCCTCCTCCGAAAACACATCTTCCGGCTCAAACTCTAGAACTCAACTTCTGCCTCAGTATCCTTCGGTGACACAAGCACCAAGAGCTTAGCGACTAAACATCTATATTCAAAAGCATCAACATGCACCTCGTCTGTATGTTCATGTGGCTTAAGAAGTTCAAGTGGAGGAAGATGAAGAGTATGGTGACATTCTTGACGATGATTTGGATTTCAAGGAAGAACACGAAATGGATCTTGACAATCCAGAGGCACATGATTTGAACAGCTACTCGATAACCTTCTCCATCTTCTTGGCCGAGAACAGATGATGCGTTTGTCTGAGCATCCAATCCTCAACTACGACTCGATATGGTATGTTCTTTCGTATAATCTTAGAGTAGATAAATGCTCTTCCGTATGATTTGAAATTGTGTTTCCTTAATGTTTTGGCTAATTGTCTACGTTTGGGTAGAATCATAAGCATAAATTGTGTTTGCTTAGACTTCTATTATCATTCTTTTTATTTTTTCCATCATGCAGGCATTATCTAACCATTGATTTGTATATTAATGTATAAGGTTTAATCGGGATGATGGTGTGTTGACTCGTGTCATTGTTGGCATATTACGACGTAAGTTTGATGGCCCATATTTTAGCTCGAAGGTTACAAGTTTATGTACAAGAACGGTACTTCTGAACATTTGCGGTAAGGGTTTTCATTTATGCTTTTTTTATATATCATTTGTAACTCCCATAACCGATCAATACTAACAAACACTTCATCTGTAGCGGTGGTACAACTGGGACATTGGGATTACTCTGGTTGTGAGGCAGCATTTCTTCAGGATTGCAAAGAAACGGTTTAGAGGCATAGTTAGCCAAGCTAAGCACGTCCCTGGAAGGCCATATTGGATCAACCCGACGCTTTGGAAGCTAATGTGGCTTTGTTGGAACACTCCTGCAGCCCAGGCAAGGAGTTCTACTGCTTCACTATGACGTCTCTCTGACCATGCGGTCTAGGAATTGCAAAGCACTGTGGCGGTTAGAAATCATTCTTGAGGATTCCATAAGAAATGGTAATTCATCTATACTTCCTCTCATCCTACAAACTTATATACACTTACATGTTTTTGTATCATTATAGGAGGAGGAATATGGTCGTCCAGTTACGTTCAGTTAAGTGTTTTTGAGGACACATACCAAGGCAGATGGAAGATTTCTCCATCACAAAGCGCAACAAGTTGTTGCTGCTTACGAGAAGCAACTAGCTGAAGTTATGGATGAACCAAACAACCCAAGAAATTCGGAGAATTATTCTCAACAATCAACTCAACGGACACTATCCTTCATCGAGAAGAATGACATATTCCTGAAGGTATTTTGCTCTTTATAACCATGTGACTGTATATTTTGCTTTTTGGTTTTGATTCTGAGTTTTGCATACTCCTGTTTCGGTTACTGCATATATTTTTCTTCTTATACCTTCAATCTTTTTGGTTTAGGATCATTTACGTATAAATATTGCTTGTAGAGTATTGAATCATCATGTTTGGTTTTGTTTTGATGATAAATGAACAATTATGTTCTATTTGGTTGTTTTGCTTCATATACATGTGCATATATTGGTGATAAATGAACTGAATCCATTTGGACTTGGCCAACTAACTCAGACTGTCGGCAAAGGCATCAGAAACGAAAAAACGTAAGCTATTCTCCGACTGAGATGGATGATATTAAAGACCAGCTTTCTTCTGCTTTAGGTAAGATCTCTGAAATGGAGAAGCTATTGAAGTACATGAAGAACTCAGATCCTCGCATTGCATCACACATGGATCAAACAGACACGGCAGTAACCGACCCAGTCAACAATGAAACCGTTGAAACAGAGACACCACTATGCACCGCTCCAGTCACCGCACCAGCAACAACAATACCTTCTGGACCACTTTAGCCACAAACTCTTTAATTTTTTTTTATTTTCAAACTTGGTTTCTAGTTTTTTAATCTTATCTACCTTTTGAACTTATGATCTGTTCGGGTAATCATTAATTGGTTAACATTTTGTTGGCACTTTGTTAAATTATGATTAGTAATTCAATCTATTTATGTCCCTTTCTGTTTTAATTTGTACGTATTAAAGTTTCAAAAACAATTTACATTTCAAAATAAAATTCAATTCCTATGCAGTTAATCCCAAAAACATTATGTCACAAAATAGTACCACATTTGTGACCGAATTGCAACACAAGTAATGTGGACACCAAATAAAAGTTGCATTTTATTGACTCTTTACCGACTCTTTCGCGACGAAAAAGGTTCATTCGTCCTCCAAAAAAGGTCATAAAACAATCGCAAAGATACGACCAACAATCACATCACAAAATAGTCTCGTTTTATTGACCAACAACTCAGTCTTCAAGTAGTGGCAAATATACGACACTTATATTTAATGTCAGATTTGTCGCTCATCTGTGACAAACAATTGATGTCACAAATTAGTCGTATATCTATGACGACTTTCTTTTGTCATATAATGGTAGGTAATGTGCGACGGATTTGTGATTACTTTAATTTGCGACGAAAATTTTGTCACACTTTTTTTATTCGTTAAGGTGTCGCAAATGTCGCTTTTGCAACCAATGTGTGACGTTTTTGGGAGTCACAAATGGTCTGTTTTCTTGTAGTGCGAATGAAAAAGAAAGATTAGGTTCTAGGGAATGGAATAAAAAAGAAGCTTAATAGCTCTAAGTGTTTAAATGAAAAACAGTAGCACAGCATTCTCTTAGAATAAATTATAAAAAGAAAAACCTGTTAGAGGTGCTAAATTAGAATCAACAAGGAAAGAAAGAGCTAGTTCAAAAAAGAGAAAAAAAATTAAAGGATGTTTTGAAAGAAAGATTTGGCCAAAAAAAAACTAGTGGTTGAACTCGGGAAAAGTGAGAAAGGAGAGATAAGAGAGTGCATCAAGGGGATTACAGGTAGAATATTGGATTCCTAGTCTTCTATGCATCAATTGTTTCTTTTCTTTTTTGCTTCAACATAGTATAACTTTTGCATTTGAGAGTTAATGGATGTACTTTGAACCTCCTCTTTACATCGTTTTCTAGTCTTCTTCTACATTATTAAATGGTATTGATTCAATTTCCAATTGTGAGACCACACAAAACACATTAATGAATGTTAAAGAGTTGAGTTTCTAGTTGATTGTGAGAGTTCTTTTGAGTCTTGGGATTAAGAGTAAAGGATCGAATTAGTGATGAGTATGAAAATGTTTTCTAAGGTAGGACATTTTGTGTATCGAGTCAGTTCTCTTAAGGATACCCTGGTAAATAACTTCAGTGGCTCTTTTGGATTTAAGTCCACATTTTTAAACCTTTATTCTGGATGGCTTTTTGTTGTTTGCTTGTAGTTAAGCAAACGGTAACTCCGGGGAGCTGATGTACTTATATTTCAGCTCATTTTAGGTTGATTAATGCATCTATTTGTTCCACATTTCACATCTTAGTTGCATCTTTAGGTGAAAGTGAGTTGAGTCGCCAATTATTAGTCTCCACCTATTGAGTTGTATATAGAGCAATATGGCTAAACTGATTAACTGAGATTTTTGTGTAGATCGATGAAGAATCAAGAAGAGAGCAGAGGACTGGATCCGTTGGTCGAGGAGCGCTATACCGACCACAACCGATAAGAAGCTAACCCATATCCCACGCTATCAGTTCCACGCTATCAGTTCCACGGTATCAGTTGGAACCGATACATAAGGCCTGGTGCAAGGAGTCCTACGCCACTGGTTCCAAGGATCAATCTCACCCTATCGGTAAAAAAACCAATATGGGCATCTCGATATCATGAACCTTGAATTTTGCTTTATTTTTTTGTTTACTTTGACTGAGTCACTCAGAGTTGACTGGGTTGACCCAAATACTGTTCACATAGGCTATAAATACGAGGAAGATGAGGTGTTTGCTATTAATGTGAGAAATTGATTCGATTAGACGTAGGGTTTTAGGTTTGAGAGACAGAAAGAGAGAAGAGAGAAGAGAGATCTAGGAGAGTTCTTAATGATTTATTGAGTTCTCTTGAACTAAGCTTTGGTGTATTCTCTTATTCCAAAGGATTTTTGTGCTTATGCCGTCAACCCCAAAACGTAGCGACCTCACATCAAAGTGCGACTTGGGTTAACAATCTATGTGTGCAAATCTCTATCTCTAACTTTACATGTTCAATCGATCATTAAATTTCTAGGATTCATGAATAAATTAATCAATTGCTTAAGGATATATTCACAAGTTAAAGCACAACAATAGATGATCAAAACATCTCGGAGTCTTGGAAGGGTACTGGGATACATGGAACAAAATAATAAACATATACCAAGTTTCAATGTGGGAACTAAGCCACAAGCCACATGAAGAATGTAGGCCAAAGAGTGAGTGAAACTGAAGCCAAGGCGTAAGTCCAGAGCAATATCACAGAACATTCACTTTCCCCAGCTCCGAATAACTGAGTTATTGTACCTGCAAGATAAGTGATCAAATCAGTTAATCTGATGGTTTATCTGACTGATCTAATACACACAAGTAACTAGTATTTTCAAACCGAGTTGGTTTGCAGCAACAAACCTATATTCATAGCTGGTGGGAGAGCATATTGAAGAAGAAGAACGAATTGGTACAAGGGTTCTGAGGTGATTAAATCCAACTTATATGCTCCTCTTACAATTAAAACACCGGTTATGGGCAGAAAAATGTAACGAGCAACCAAGATACCCACAATGCTGGACTTTTTCATTCCTGAACTCCTAATACCCTTGAGAAGGTTTCCTCCAATAATCAGGGTCATAGCAGGAATGGCCCCATCTCTTCACCCAAAAAGAAACAGAAAAGCTCCATTTTATGTTTTCAGAGTTTAGGGATATATATAACGAATGATGGAGCTACAGTTCTACAATAATGTACCCCACTAAAGTTATTGAGTCTTGAATAAACCGGAGAGGAGCTTCAGTGCCAATTATAAGCTTCCTTAAAGGAGTAATGAGACCGATCACAAGCGCAATCATCTGGAATAAAAAGGAAGAAAAAAAGCAAAAATTAAAAAGATTACACGATATATATACACATGGGAAATGGAATGAAATAGCATCTCATACTAATGTATTTAAATATATAGTCTGAATTTGAATTTATTAAGCCGATGGGCTTGAAAATGACCACATCACCTTATGCTGCATTAAAAAACGTTAAACGTTTTTGTGTCATATTGTGTCAGAACTATATATAATATACCATAAGAGAAACTCACACAAAAGTTATAAAGTGTTAGTTTTTTTATTTTTAAATGCTTTCTCTTTCATCATTTTGTTTCCGTTTAACATATATTACACAACTATTCATATAATATTACAATAAAACGTAACAATATATGTGACATCCATATATATAAAGATGATGACAAGTTATTATGTTTGTGATTACTCAAACCTTTATATAATGTCTGAATAAAACGTAGTATAATATGTTATACTAGAAAATGGCTCGCGCGATGCGCGAGTTTTGTTTTAAAATTTATTAGATTTGAAGACAAATGATATGTTTTATTTTATTCTTTAATTTTAACAAAAACAACCAATTCTTTAGATCTATATTGGTTGCTAGTAAAAAATTAATAATAACTGACTTGAAATTAAATTAGTTATTTTTCTTTATTTCAACTTTTTCAATATTTGTGGTTACTATTTGAATATATTTGTTTGCAACTTTGCTAATTACATAAATAAATAAATTTGATAACTAAATCAATTATGTTATCTAAACAATGCTTAAAATTTTATAGTAAAATATTTATTTATTGTAAAATCTCTTTCTACATTCTAATTACTTATCATTTGTTTTCTTTCAATTTTTTATTTATTTATACATACAAATAGTTAGTTTTTATTTCTTATGTACTTATATAAGCTATTATAAAACCTCGTTCTACATTCTATTTACTTATCATTTTTTTTAATATTTATCTATAAAAAGAGTTAGTTTTTTATTTCTGATGTACTTTTATTAGCTATGATTATGTGTTTTAATCGAAAAATGTTATGTTATATATGAATCAGTAACATTTTTTAACGGATTTTTAATCATCTATTCTATTTTATATATGAATCAGTAACATTTTATATATTATATCATATTTACAAATATTTAAATATATATGAAAAAAGATATTAACTGTATTAGTAAAAAACAAAAAATTGACATAAACTTATGTAATTTGTATATAATATATGAGTTAATATAAATGGTGATAAAGTACTTTAGGAACATTAAACGTAACTTTATATATATGGTATGTTAAATATATATATTTACCACCATTAAATATATATAAAATTAAGAAATTTAAACTCGATAAACTTTAGTTATTTAAATATTTATAATACATTAGTTAAATACATAAAATTACAAACCTATTATTATTGGATTGTTATTTAATTTTATTTGAGATATTGTATTTAATTTAATAGTAGTATTAATTTTAGTAATTAATCATATTTTACTAAAAATAATAATTAATTAATTATATAAATATGTGAAAACACGTGTCGTCTTGTCAGATCTTGTTAACTTTAAAATATTATAAAGATTGACATTTCAAAATGTTTCCTACTTTTCTGAATGACTTTTAGAAAGAATTTTAGTAGTGAGTTATATATTTTTTTTCCGTGATATATACAAGTGTCTTTAGTAGTCTAGTGGCTCTTCTCTACTTAAATTATCAAGGTTAGCTGAGGTTCGAAACCCAGAAGAAACATTTTGAACATTTTTTTAAATAATTTTTTTAGAGAAAGACGTGACACGTGTCGTCTTGTCAGAGAAAGTTGGTTGTTGACAACCTTAAAATATTATAAAGATTCTACTCCCTCATTTTAGTTGTTAGAAATTGTAGAGTTTTATACTAAATAAATAAATTAATACTTAACAATAAATACATTATTATTTTCACTAAATAAATTTCCATAACTTTAAGCCGTAATAATTCAAGAAAATTAATTAATATATTTTGAAACTTACAATTCATCATTCATTCATTTAAAATGCATTCGAAATGTAACAATCAACCTTTGTGAAACAAAACTTTTGAAAAAAAAATCTATCTTTTAAAAACAGAAGGAGTTTATATGTTATAATATGTTATATATCATATATTAACATGATATGTCATATTATTATTATACACGTGATATTCTGGTGTCGTATAACATGTTCTATGAAATGTTATTTTATGATATATATGGCATTGTAACGTTACTATTATAGATATCATATTTTATTTATAATACATACCACTAGACTTAGTAATTTGTTTTTGAATATTTGTTATAACATGACAAATATTACATATTATATGTTATATTACGTTATATAGTAAAATAACATGTTATATGGTATATTACGTTGTATTGTAACATTATAAAAACAGCTTGAGTAATTCATGTCTATTTATTTATTTTAATTGTAAGATATGCGGAAAAATAATTTTGTTTTTTTCTATATAAAGATTAGGGAAATTGCGCTTTATATTACTTAATGGACATCTAACTCAATATCTAACATACAATATATAAATGTAGTAACTAACAATATGAGGTTTTAAATTTTCGTTTTTACCCTTAATGAAAATTGACAAGATCGATATAGTTAACTATGTTTGGAAATTCTAATAGATAACTATGATTCTAATAATAGTTAACTATATTCGGAATGAGTATAAGAGGTATAAATATTTGTTATAATAGTTGAGTATGTATGTTAATTTTTTTTCATTATGCAAACTTTTCTAATAGGTAACTACGTTTCGAGCATAGTTAACTATTTTTGTTAAAATAAGTAACTATTACAACATTATTTTCATGTAGTTACTTATGTTTTGAAATCGGTACGAGACAACTATGCTATGAAAATAGCTAACTATGCTTTTAAATTGGTAACTGTTTTTTCAAAAATAGTTAACTATATTTTAGATAGTTATAAATTAGTGTGAAATAATTAAATATTGTAACGCCCATGAACCAAAAATGTATTTTTTTGGTGCGTGCGTCAATCGACACTGCTTGTTTTGGACCGGTTCGGTTCGATTTTGATTGTCGGTTTTTGGTACGTTTTAGGGAAGGAAACCCTAGGTTTGTGATTATATACACGAGTAGTCGTGTTTCTGAGGAGAAAAGGTGTGGTTTTGAGAAGAGAAAAGAGTGAGAGATTGTGTTTGATAATCGTTCTTAGAGGTTTGTTGTGGTCATAGAAGCGTAAAACGGTGGATTGTTGGTGGTTCGAGTGAAGGTCAATGCTGATTTCGTGGCTGTTCTTCATCTTTATTCAATCCCATTCGAATTCCAAGGTGAGTGCGCAACCATGACTTATCAGGGTAAATGAAACGTTAGATTCATTGATTTTTGTGTGTGGATTTGTTTGATGATGATATTGTGTTATTGTCTCTATGTTTTTCGTGGCTTTTGGTATGTCTTGTTGATGTGTGTTTGCAGGTTTTGACCTAGATTGTGGATTGAAATCGATCAAGAGAGGAGAAGGTTTGATTTCAGGATTTTGCAGTATGTGTTGATCGACACAATGTGGAGTGTCGATCGACACAGCTTTGGTCGAGTGTCGATTTACACCAGGCGGATGTCGATCGACACAGTAGTGATTTTCGTGGAATTCATTTGTTATGTTTATGTCTTGACTTTGTTGAAATTACATGTTAATTGAATGGTCATTTTATTATGCATGTGTGCATAGTCGGTAGATAGAATGACTGTCTCACTGAGTATTTATGATAATACTTACGCATCTCTTTTATCTATGTGATGCATGTAAAAAAAAATGTGATCGTGGAATCATGGCGATGAGGAGAGGATGATTTAGGACTTGATTTTCTGGTGTTGTTATTTGAGTTGAGAACCTGGTTAGGTTGCTGGTTTACTCATGGATTGTGGAATTGAATAATTCTTTTGGTTTAAGTTGAAATTGAATTTATTGTTGGTTTAATGAATTATTGATTTATGAGAATTTCCGTTGGTTTCCTTGGTTTGGTTGAATGGTCCGTTTGAATTGAGGATTAATATTTGTGGGAATATTAAACTGGAATAATTGTTTTTTTTTAAAAAGGGGTTTGGTTGTTTCAACTATCTTATGTAGTTTCGAAAATAGTTAACTATGTTATTAAATTGATTCATATTAGAATAATTTTGTTTTATATTTAATTTTTTGTGCTACTTAATTCTATTTTTTGAAATGTCACTTACTTAATTTTATATCCTAAAAATGTTATTCAGCTAATTAACCCTATAGATTATGAGATATTTAGATTATATTAATTAAAATTATTAGTGCGAATATTAAATGGAATTTTTTTTGATGAAAGTTGATGAATGAGAAAATGATTTAAAAAAATCAGATTATATAAGCTTTATAGCATGCCGTATAGTTCGATTTTTGGCGTGTCAGAAAGACAATTTTCTCTAGACTTATTTTCTCTTAGTTATACGACCTATATTTAGAATATAAATGTCTACTGCTTTACACTTTCAGTCATAATTAGATATCCACCAAATTCATCATATATATATGAATGATAAAAAGAAGTGACTAAAACACAAACCGCAGCAATAGTTGATGGAGCAAATATTGTCTTTAAGTTAAATTTCTCTGACAGTGAGACCACTCTTAGCTTGACTTTTTCCCACCTCGTAACCTGTCACAAATAAACACGTTCACTCATAAAAATGGATCAACACGGATAATGAGATATGAATACTTATTGACACACTGATCAATGATAGAAACCATATGGTTGTCTTCTTCTGCGTGTGAAGAAATTAGTGGGACTATGAATCTGTCGTAATTGGATTCAATAGAGGCTTGGGTCTCAATGGGAGGTTTTGATAGCACACGCATAAGATTGTATATGTAAGTCCATATGTAAACAGATCCCACCTGACACATACCAAGTGTCAATAAGTACTAATACATAAAGATATGGGTCAATCAATGGTTTTGAGTTTGAAGCTCATAATCTTATACACATATGTAAAACCTTTTTGGAAGAAGAAGGGAGAAAAGGCTTACGGCCATGGAGAGTGCAACATAACCCATTCCATTTTTCTGGCAACTCTGAGGATCTCCAAACGGACCTCCTTTTTCTTTACAAATTGTTGGGATTATAATGAGTGGCATATTCCCCAAATTACCTGTTTTGGGTTTCATTGATCCACTCATTATCACATTCACAAAGCAAAAAACAGATTTCTGAAATCAGAGTCATCATTATCATGTTAAGTTTTTGTACCAGCAGCACAAGAACTAACAATGAGACCACGAAGATGTGATGGAGGTTTAGTGATGACAACAACAATCCAGCCCAGTAACGAACCAATGATGAATGTAAGAAGAACATTAACCGGCATAAACCACCTGAAACACAAAATCTTCTTCATTATAACCAGAGAGCATCAAAGATCTCAAAATTTCAAGAGAACCATTGACTTACATTTTCACCAAGCTTTCATAACTAACACTATTAGCTAAACGGCCTCCAATAAGCGAAGGGCTAAAGACATAGAAGACAATCTATATATACATACAAAATCAAAACAAAACAGAACATTAAAGTCGAATCCTTTAGGTTTTTAACAACCGTAAAATTTTATAGGTTATGTAAACGAACATTGTTTAAATATTTGCGAGCATCTTGACCCAGAAGATTGACTCCATCAAGAGCCATATAAAATCCAACTAATGTAATCAACAGAATCTCCACAACTGGTTTTGACGAAGTTATGAACAACTCCAAAAGCTTCATCTTTTAGCTTCCAAAGCCAACGAAGAAAAAGTTAAATTAATTGAGTTTCGAGTGCCAACGAAGAACACAGAGTTAGAAGACGAAACAATTACCGTTTGAGAGAGAGAGAGAGAGAGACCAGAAAATTGGCGTACTGCACTTGCATGACCGCTTCTCCTTTCTATTTATTAAATTCTTGCACGATGTCATAACTATGCTGGTGACAAATCATTTCCGTGTTTTATTATGAAAAAAATTATCTTTATAAAAAATGCACCATCAAAATATGTAGAAAACTAGATCATAAAACAATTAAATAGGTTAATTAAATCAATATATGTTGTAAACTACTTGTCTCCACATTGGGTAATAACATAGTTTGACTTTGCATGATAACATATCATGCGGCACGATTTATGTCTTTGAAAATTTTATATATTTTAAAAGTATTAAGATTAAAAATTAGTTATTCAAATTTTAGTATTAATTAATATAATTGAAACAACAACGTATTCGAATATATGATTTTGTCATTTATTTAGTTGATTTAGGTGGTTAATGCCTATGGTAATTAATTGCATAGTTGACTCAATCACATGGTGCATCCACATTCCACGATTTCTTTTTTTTTTTAACCTTATTCATTTTATTATAAAATTGTTGATTAAAATATTAGTTATTACTGTTAGTCTTTCACGTTTTAGTTTAAATATATAACAAAAACTAAAATATATAATAATACTCGAAAAAGTCCATGCGTTGCGTGGAAAAACTATTTAGATAAATTTTAAAATTATTGTACTATACATAAGTGATATTTAAGAAATATTTTCACAAGAAATATTTTTTAAAATCATAATATGAAATAAGCCATATGATAATATATACACATGTGTTTTATTTGAACACCATTCAAATGTGATATAAAATTTTGAATAAGAATACTCGAAAAAGTCCATGCGTTGCGTGGAAAACTATTTAGATAAAATTTAAAACTATTGTACTATACATAAGTGATATTTAAGAAATATTCTCACAAGAAATATTTTTTAAAATCATAATATGAAATAAACCATATGATAATATATACACATGTGTTTTATTTGAACACCATTCAAATGTGATGTAAAATTTTGAATAAGAATACTCAAAAAAGTCCATGCGTTGCGTGGAAAAACTATTTAGATAAATTTTAAAATTATTGTACTATACATAAGTGATATTTAAGAAATATTCTCACAAGAAATAATTTTTAAAATCATAATATGAAATAAACCATATGATAATATATACACATGTGTTTTATTTGAACACCATTCAAATGTGATCTAAAATTTTGAATAAGAATACTCGAAAAAGTCCATGCGTTGCGTGGAAAAACTATTTAGATAAATTTTAAAATTATTGTACTATACATAAGTGATATTTAAGAAATATTCTCACAAGAAATATTTTTTAAAATCATAATATGAAATAAACCATATGATAATATATACACATGTGTTTTATTTGAACACCATTCAAATGTGATCTAAAATTTTGAATATCTTTGTTATAGTCTAGTACTAAATATCTTCGTCGATGCAACCTCATGAATAATTAAAAAAAAAAAATTATAAATGAGAATATAGTTTTACATACTTTTAACTAATTTATGAAAATAATTAATTTTAATTATTTTTTTAAATTAATATTTCTATCACACTTTTATTTGAAAGGATCAATACATAAATCACAAATTTAAGGGGGCAAATTTCTGCAAAAAAAAAGAAAATTAGGAGGACAAATGTTAAAACTAAAGGAAATACAAGGTTGTAAATAAATAAAAAATAACATGTGTCATCCTCTCGGAACTTCTACTTTTGGTAACCCTTAACATATATATATCATTATTTTATTTTAAAGAATCAATAGATAAATCACAAATTTAAGGGGGCAAATTTCTGCAAAAATATAAAATTAGAAGGATGTTAAAACTAAAAGAAATACAAGGTTGTAAATAAATAAAAAATGACACGTGTCATCCTCTCACAGCTTCACCTTTTTTTTTTTTTTTTTTGGTCGGAGGAGAGGCCGAGACCCCTTTTTATTAAAATAAGAAATTAAAGTTACAAAACGACTTGTCGAGGAAACGACACTCCCTCAACATCTTCTAAGAGCAATGGACTAACAATGTCCGGACTAGCATGAAACAAATGAAACCCTAAAGGAAGAGAAAAAGCATAGTTCGCTAACCCGTCTGCAAGACGGTTAGCCTCCCTATACACATGAGAAATACGGACTATCCAGTCCCTTGCTATGAAGCCATGGCACAATCGTACCAGGAAAGACAGCGGATTCGATTCATTTATCCCTGTCAGAAGAAAACCCACCACCAGCTCAGAGTCCACCTCAATTTCCAACCTCATGACCCGTCGCTCCCACGCAACCACCAATCCATAATACACTCCCCATAGTTCGGCAAGTGGAGCCGAACAGATGCCAATGTTGAGAGCAAACCCCACACACCATTGCCCTCCTGCGTTTTGTAGAACTCCCCCGGCCGTTGCTAATCCCGGATTGCCCCTCGAAGCTCCATCTGTATTCAATTTAAGCCATTCACCACAAGGTCGCTTCCATGCTATCATCCTCTCGACACGAATTATTGGATTCGAACCTGGCTCAGAGGCTTGATTATGTGCAATAGACACCTCCTTCGCTAAATCCTTAACGAATTTTACCCTGTCTCGGCACTTACCGTTAATCCCAAAAATATTACCACAACGCCACTTCCAACCCCACCAAATAGTCATTGCAAACAGGGTAGACCAAATTGTATATTACCACAGCTTCACCTTCTAGTAAACCTTAACATATTATATAGATATGATATTCTTGTCACTAAATTAATTACAGAAATTATATAATTATTATCACAATTCCTAAAGTATATTCTTTTGGATTATGCTATATTGAGTTTTCGGACAGACTTGGTTTCTCTTATATCCAATGGAAAGTTTTGTGAGATAATTTGCTCAATAACTTGAAAAAATTATAATTATAAAATTACCTAATTTTACCATTTGTGGATAAATCTAAACATTTAGATTGTAGGTCGTTTCAACAAAGAAAAAGTGTTTATCCTGAATAGCGTTAGGTCTACTCCTATCTATGCATTTAAATGAGGTCTACTTCCTGATGGCGACTCGTATAAGGAGCTAACAATGTAAAACTATGGAGGATCCATCTTATTGATCTATGTTGGGTCTAACGAGGTAATATGACCTCCCACTATCTGATTGTGTGTGTTCTAACCAAGTCATAACCAAGTCAGATGTTGTCAATACGTCATATGTGTCAGGTATAACGAAGTAATAACTTACCATTATCTGACAATACGTTATCTATGTCATGTAAGACGTAGAAATGACTTGTCACTTCTAAGTAAGACTTGATTATGTGGCATGATGGTAAGAAAATAATTCAAGAGTGGCATATTTGAAAAGTGGCATGTCAAAAATGGCATTTTTGTAAATTTCTCAAACTTAAATATTTCGAAAATTCTAAATTTAAAATTATATATTTAAATTTGAACAATAAATTAACATTTATTCCAATATTTTATTAATTTTATAATAAAATAAGAGTTATTTTGATTCTTTTGAAATTCTCAGAGCATGTAAACAACTTGGGGGCAATTACGAATATGCCACACTTGGCAAATTGTTAATGAATCACACCACTCTTTTCTCCCCCTTTCAATTTATGCCATCATTTAATGATAGAAAAACAACCAAGTTTTTTTTAAAATTAATTAATCCAAATTAATAATCCCATAATTATTAATTCTCAATGATTAATTCAACAACTATTGAAACAACCTGGTTTTTTTTTTTAACCTAATAACTTATACTGCAGAAACAATAACTCAACCATCCAAATAAACAATCCAATAACTCCAAAATAACCAATATTCAATAGAAATAATTCAATTACCAAATTCAGGAATGATCAAAGCTAGCAACCTAACAACCGGTTCACTAGACAAAATAACAACACATAAGACCCTATCATTCTCTTCCTAACGCCTCGATTCCGCAATCACACTTTTCTTGTATCTGCAACACTTGGAAATAAGAGTTGCGTAAATATTTAACAAATACTTAGTGAGTTGCTCATCCCGCCCACTGGCGTAACAAGCATGCTCACATAAACTATACAACAATCAATATCAACCAACTCAAACATAACCATATTCAACAATACGGAAAACAACACAACTCGGGTAATCTGAACCTCGTGTCGAGCGACACCACGAAGGCGTCGATCGACACGACCAAGAGCCTGGTGTCGAGCGACACCACTAATGTGTCGATCGACACATGACAAAACTTCGTGTCGAGCGACACCCTCCTGGTGTCGATCAACAAGCCTCTGTAATTGCACCAGAATCAAGTTCATCCTCTCTCGACTCTATTCCGATGATTATGAGTCGCTAATCTGCACAAAAAAACACAACAAACTAATATATACAATCACATCAATCATCATCACACGATCAACCAATCAATCATTCATAAAAACGCATCAATTCACCGTCATTGCCTAGAAGACGCGGTCACAACTCACCTTAGCCTAGAAACGGTGATTGGATTCGGTTTGAGACTCAAGAACAACAACGAACAGAGCCTTAACGCTAGAAAACTCGACTGGACTAAAGGGATCCTCACGAAATATTGATGAACGAAGAAACTATCGCTTCTAAAACTCTCTAAAAACGATTCCTATAGATTTCTTTGCAACAATCCACAACAAACAAAATCACTCTCTCAATTCTCTGATATTTTGTTGCTAAACACGACGGCTCCTCTACAAAACATGCAACCCTAGGCTTTAAATAGCCTTAACCGAGCCAAAAACCACGAGTAAAAATTAATTCAGTTCGGTTCTGCAGACTAAGTATCGAGCGACACCAAGGCCATGTCGATCGACACACACATTGTGTCGCTCGACACGACCACAAGAAACACATTTTTTGGTTCGCGGATGTTACAATTCTCCCCCACTATTATGGATTCGTCCTCGAACCCATAAACCGCGGACTCAGCTTGTTCTCCTCTATGGATCTGTTAGGACCCCTCAACATAGCCATCTTGAGATACACACTATCTCCCACTGCAAACTCAAGCTCTCTCCTCTGCTTATCCGCATAACTCCTTTGCCTATCCTGAGCTTTCTTCATGTTCAGTCTCACAACACGAACCTTTTCTGTCGTTTCCTGAACATAAGTAGCCCCATGAATACTCCGCTTCCCCACTTGGGTCCAGCATAGGAGTGTCCTGCATGGCCTCCCATTCAAAGCCTCAAAAGGAGCCATCCCAATACTCGCTTGGAAGCTGTTATTATAAGCAAACTCTGTTAAGCTTAAATGATCAACCCAGTGACCATCCCAATCCAGTACACACATCCGCAATTAATCTTTTAAAGTCTGAATCGTCCTCTCTGACTGTTTGCGGATGGTACGATGTGCTCATGTGCACCTTAGTGCCCATCTCTGCTAGAAATGCTCCCCCAAAACTCTGAAGCAAACATCGGATCCCGGTCTGACACAATACTGGCTGGCACTCCATGCAGCCTCGCGATCTCTTTCACAAATTTCGTAGCCAAAACAGCCGCTCTGTCTGTCTTTTTAATGGCCAGAAAATGTGCAGACTTAGTCAACCGGTCCACAATCACCCATATAGCATCGAAGGTCTGCGAGTTAGGTAATCCTACCATGAAATCCATTGTGATCCTATCCCACTTCCACTCCGGAATGGGTAAACTATGCAACAAACCACCCGGAACCTTATGCTCAGCCTTAACCAACGAACACGTGTTGCACTTCACAACCCAATCTGCCACATCTCTCTTCATCCCGACCAAGTGATAATACCGCTTGAGATCACGATACATCTTAGTCGCTTCAAGATGAATCGTGAACTTGCTCGCATGAGCCTCTCGCAGAATCTCCAGCCTCAACTCCTCTACCTTGGGTTCACAACCCCGATCGCGAACAAGGATCGTCCTATTTGAAGAGACCTGATACTCAAAACCTTCTGCGATCGATGCAGTAAACAAACTCTGATCACTCGCCTAAGCCGCTAGAATCCTACAAAGAAGATCTGCCTGATCAGCTGCCTCTAAGCCCAACGGCTCATGCGAAATAGCACATAACCGCAAGGTGCCAATCTCGCTCAAAAGCGACTCGATATCCTGCTCCCGAGCCGAATCAACTCGCCGACGACTCAAAGATTCTGCTACCTGGTTTATCTTACCATGATAGTAAACAATATCCAGCTCATAATCTGCCAGCAGCTCAACCCAGCGTCTCTGTCTCACATTCAGCAACAGCTGAGTGAAAATGTGCTGCAGGTTCTTATGATCTGTGAAAATCTGAACTTTACCACCATACAGATAAGCTCTCCAAATCTTCAGTGCAAACATAACTTCACCCAACTCTAGATCATGCGTAGGGTAATTACGCTCAGCACCCCTCAGTTGCCTTGAAGCATATGCAATCACTCTACCCTATTGCATCAGAACGTAACCCAGACCAATCCCTGAAGCATCGGTGTACACTACGTAAGGCTTACCCACCTAAGGCAACGCCAGTATGGGTGTACTCATCAACATCTCCTTCAGCCTTATAAAGCTGTCCTCGCACCCCTGAGACCAAACAAACGGGACATCCTTCCCGGTCAACTTTGTCATCGACTGAGCCATACTCGCATAGCCCTTGACGAACCTCCAATAATATCCTGCTAAACCCAGAAAACTCCTGATCTCGGTAGCATTAGATGGTCTAGGCCAATCTCGAATAGCCTCTATCTTAGCCAGATCCATAGAAACTCCATCCGCAGAAACAATATGGCCAAGGAATCCCATCTCTCTCTGCCATAAAATGCACTTGCTAAAATTAGCATAAAGCTTCTGCTCCCGAAGCTTCCCCAGAACTAACCGCAAATGCAGCTCGTGCTCCTCAGGACTCTTTGAGTAAACCAAGATATCGTCGATAAAGATGATCACGAAGACATCCAAATACTCCTGAAATACGCCGTTCATCAAAGGCATGAACGCTGCAGGAGCATTCGGCAACCCAAAAGGCATAACCACAAACTCAAAATGCCCATATCTGGTCCTGAAAGCCTTCTTCCGAACATCTACCTCATCGATCGGAATCTGATGGTAACCTGAAGCCAAGTCAATCTTGGAGAACCAAGCTGCACCCCTCAACTGATCTAGCAACTCATTAATCCTCGGGAGAGGGTACTTGTTCTTCACAGTGACCCGGTTACGTGTCCGGTAATCGATGCATAACCAAAAACTACCATCCTTCTTTTTCACAAACAACACAAGCGCTCCCCACGGTGAAGTACTCAGACGGATAAAACCCTTACCAGTCAAATCCTCTAACTATTTTTTCAGCTCTGCCAACTCATCTGGAGCCATCCTGTAAGGTGCCTTGGAGATAGGCTCTGTCCAGGCTCTAACTCAATCGTAAACGGATCGGACTGAGAAGGCGGTAATCCCTGAAACGACTGAAAGACATCCTCGAAATCATGAACAACCTGAATCTCACTCACATCAACCTTACCAACAGAGTCTAGCATATAAATTATCGCCAAATAAGCCTCGCACCCACGCTCAATCATCGGCACTGCCTGAACCGCATAAATCACGAGACTTCCTGAAGTCGGTCTCACTCCCTAAAACACCAACCTCCCTGCATAACGCTCGAAGACCACTCTGCCTCGATAACAATCTAGGTTAACTCTGTAATGAGCCAAACAATCCATCCCAAGGATAACGTAGTACAGCTCCACCGGACTGATCACCAAATCTGCTGGCATTGACTGCCCAACAATCTGAACATCAACTGCTCTAAAACAGCCCAAAGTAGCCAGGAATCCTCCACCGGCTACTTTGACCAAACCCGAAAGCTCACCCGCACTGCTCTGAATGCCACTGCTCTTGGCATGCTCCGGGGTAATAAAGCAGTTCGATGCTCCGGAATCAAAAAGCACATGGGACTCAAAACCTCCCACTAATAAAGTCTCTACACAATTCACATGCGTTGAAAACCCTACTAGATCTACCACAAGTAAAATAAAAGAAGCAAACAACAAATCAACCGCTAAGAATTTAAGAAGTATGAGTCTAAGATTTTACCTGTGATCGACGCGCCGCTATGCTGCCCCTGCCCTACCTCTCCTAGGGTATAGACTCGCGGTACCGGTTTAATCTGACCCAACGGCTGCACTGCCGCCACCTGCGTCATTGGCTAGACTGCTGCAACAGTCATCTGCGACAATCTGGGACACATTGACCTGATATGCCCTGTCTCCCTGCAGTGGAAGCAGACCCTCGAATCCGACTGCTGTTAATGCTCACCCTTCCTAGGCAACTCGACAGACGATGCTCAAAACTACCGCATCTGTAACACGCTCCGGCCTTCAAACTCTGACTGGGCCTGGAAGCGCCATCCCATTTTCGTTTCTAACCCTGCGTAGGCTTGCCGCATTTACCGAAACCAGAACTGGAACCACTCCGCGGCTGCTGCTGCCTCAACTGAACAGCAGGAGCAACTGTCACTGGAACTACTGCGGCTGACTGCCCCCACAGATCCTCCTCGATCCCTTTTGCAACCTCTACCAGCTTTGCCCTTAAGGCGTACTCCGTCACTCTGCATCTGGTCCGCAAATCCGGCTGTAGTCCCCTCAGTAACCTCTGGACCTGCGTCCGCTGATCGACCATGCCTCCACCCGCATAAGCTAGCAAACGACCAAACTCAGTGTCGTACTCACGCACCGAACGATTTCCCCGAACCAAATCAACAAATCTGGTCGCGAGACGATCTAGAGCCTCCTAGGGAAAATATTTTGCGTTGAACTCAGCCATAAATTCCACCCAGGTCCACGCTGCACCAGGCCTCTTAGCCTTAATATCTCTCCACTACGCATGCGCATCACCGCTCAGATAGGGGATCGCCAACTCCACTCGGTACTCATCGGGGTAACGAACCGAACGAAAATTATGTTGTACACGCATACGCTAGTCATCCAAATCCTTGGGGCTAACACTACCCGAAAAGAATGCTGTACTCATCTGACGCATTTGACTAACCATCTCCAGGTAAGTCGGACACACATCATCAACCGTAGCCCTATGTTGCACCCCGCTGAACAGCAGGAGCAACTGTCACTGGAACTACTGCGGTTGACTGCCCCCACAGATCCTCCTCGATCCCTTTTGCAACCTCTACCAGCTTTGCCCTTAAGGCGTACTCCGTCACTCTGCATCTGGTCCGCAAATCCGGCTGTAGTCCCCTCAGTAACCTCTGGACCTGTGTCCGCTGATCGACCATGCCTCCACCCGCATAAGCCAGCAAACGACCAAACTCAGTGTCGTACTCACGCACCGAACGATTTCCCCGAACCAAATCAACAAATCTGGTCGCGAGACGATCTAGAGCCTCCTAGGGAAAATATATTGCGTTGAACTCAGCCATAAATTTCTCCCAGGTCCACGCTGCACCAGGCCTCTTAGCCTTAATATCTCTCCACTACGCATGCGCATCACCGCTCAGATAGGGGATCGCCAACTCCACTCGGTACTCATCGGGGTAACGAACCGAACGAAAATTATGCTGTACACGCATACGCTAGTCATCCAAATCCTCGGGGCTAACACTACCCGAAAAGAATGCTGTACTCATCTGACGCATTTGACTAACCATCTCCAGGTAAGTCAGACACACATCATCAACCGTAGCCCTATGTTGCACCTCCGCCACTGGAGGAACCACTGGAGCCTGAACCGGAGCTGCTACCGGAAACTGCTTTAACATCTATGCCATGAAGCCCTCCATACGATCCCAGCGATCCTGAGCTGGAGCAGCCCCGACACTTGGGCCCGCTCCTCTGCCGGCCATACTAGCGCCCCTCCCGACGCCCACAACACTCTCACTAGCGTTACCACTGGCCTTGCTCTCGGATCCCACCTGATGCGTAGGAGTCTCAGATGCATGCGTAGCACTCGAAGACGACTCGACAACTGGTCCACGACCCCGTCGACCTCTGCCATGACTTCTACCACGTCCACGACCTCTAGCTCAAGCGTCCATCTCTATGCACTCATACAGAATAGGACAATAAGCTACAAGAAGTCATAATCAATCACAAACAACTTACCGCATAATCATTTTAAAAGGCCGAAGAGGATGATACTAAGACTCTATTAAATTGACTAAACACACAAAAATCAATTTAAGCACATAGTCTCATACATCCAATTCAACTGTCCTAAAACCGTCTAGGCTCTAATACCAGAATGAAACAACTAGGCTTTTTTTTTTAACCAAATAACTTCTACTGCGGAAACAATAACTCAACAATCCAAATAAACAATCCAATAACTCCAAAATAACCAATATTCAATAGAAATAATTCAATTACTAAATTCAGCAATGCTCAAAGCTAGCAACCTAACAAACGGTTCACTAGACAAAATAACAACACATAATACCCTATCATTCTCTTCCTAACGCCTCGATTCGGCGATCACACATTTCTTTTACCTGCAATACATGGAAATAAGAGTTGCGTAAGTATTTAACAAATACTTAGTGAGTTGCTCATCCCGCCCACTGGCGTAATAAGCAGGCTCAGACAAACTATACAACAATCAATATCAATCAACTCAAACATAACCAAATTCAACAATACGGAAAACAACACAACTCCGGTAATCTAAACCTCGTTATCGCTTCTAAAACTCTCCGAAAATGATTCCTATGGATTTCTTTGCAAAAATCCACAACAAACAAAATCACTCTCTCAATTCTCTGATATTTTTTTGCTAAACACGACGGCTCCTCTATGAAACATGCAACCCTAGGCTTTAAATAGCCTAAACCGAGCCAAATTCCGCGATTAAAAATTAATTCGGTTCGGTTCTGCAGACTAATTGTCGAGCGACACCAAAGCCATGTCGATCGACACCACGAAAATCCTTCGTGTCGATCGACACACACCTTGTGTCGCTCGACACGACCACTAGAAACGCATTTTCTAGTTTGCGGATGTTACAACTATCAAACCAGCAGAAAACACAAATCAATCTAACTGTTGTAAATAACAACTCTTTACTAATGATTTATATATATGTGTGTGTTCATACTATATACATATAGAAGAAGTGACAAGAAGAAGGAAGACTTCTTAGTATTATTGCTTCTCATTCTTACTTACATCTTTTCTACTTCTTCTCTTACACATATATATAGTAGAAGTATTTACACTTAATACAAATACTTGAATACTAAAGAACCACCTAAATGTAGTAAATACCATACAAGTGTTTAATTCTTAGTGGTAATACTTGTTCACTAATTATCCAAGTATAAGTTGATGATGTGTAAGATGGATAATCATCCAATTTCTTAACACTCCTCCTTGATGATCCATATTTTATCATGTATTGCCAATTGCCTCGTTAAAAAAATTTCATGGAAAACCCAATGGGAAAAAAATATGGTAAGGAAAAGAGTGCAGTCTCTCCCCTGGAAATGATTGAGATGATCTTCTCTTCATAATTTCCGTAGATGCAATCTCCCCTTCAAATAAGTTTTGTTTCTTCATTGACTCCATATAGCAAGTATTCTCTTCGCTCATTTTGGTTTCATCAATGTATGACAAAACGTTTGGAAGATGGATAGACTTTTCTCATATAATATTCCCCTTAGATGTCTATCTTTAGCGTGTTCTTGGTTGTCTCGTTAAAAATCTCGTCATGGAAAACCCAGTGGGACTAAAACCATGATAAGGAAAAAAGAGTACAATCCCACTCATAATCATATTTCTCCCCTTGGAAACATAATCCTTATGAGATGCATTCCGATAATATATACCATTCTTTTGGGAGTTTTTGCATGTTCTATGCTGCCTCGTTAAAAACCTTTTCATGGAAAAACCCAATGGGATAAAAACCATGATAGGAGAAAAAGAGTACAACCACGCATATCATTATCATTTCTACCCCATAATTTTTCACTTTGGGCATAGTTGATAGATATCTCAAAATTTATTATTCTTCTACGTCTTCAGGACGTTTATGGGGTTCATCTAGACCCTTTTCTTATTACGTGTTAAATTTTGGAATACCTGAGGAGATTGTTTTCCTTCCAAGGTTTTCATTTCCAAATTATTTTCATTATACTAATTGCAATAACTCTTTAGGAGTTTCAATCACGTAGAGCTCCTGGGAATATAATAATGATATCATTTAGCCTTCTAGGATTACAAATATTGAGCGCAATCCAAGTCATTTTGTCCATTCCTCTTCATGGACAAATCTTCTTGATGTTCGGACTCTAGTCCAAACATCTCTCGTTCTTCAAACGAGTAACAAAGACTTGATTGCCTCATTTAATGTATTGGCCAATACTTTTCTCTATACACTCATCCTTAGAGCGGAGTTATGATCCTCATTAATAATTTCACGCGCTTTATTATTTATTGTGTCGACACACATTTTCTCTTTAGTTCCCTGTTTTTACATGGTTAATCGAGATCTCTAAATCATCCTCAATGGTTTTTTTCAGGTACCTGATTTCATCATTAACCACGTCTTATTACTCTTTTCAGGAGTTTAATCCTCTTTTTTATTTGCTCCAATTTCTTTTCGAAGATTTTCTTTATTTTTTGGAATTAAAGTAGTCTATCATGTCTTTTATGTGCTATAAACTTAATAGATTCTCCTTCCGAGACATCTATTCTTCTTGGAGCATTTCATTTGGAATATGAGATTTCCTCTTTTCTATTAGAATTATCTTTTAAACTTTTAATTTTATAAATATGAGGAACTATGATAATTCTTTTCTTGAAATCTCATCCATCAGCTTTTGATTTGCAATATAGTAGTGATCCTTTCGACTATTGAACTTGAGGTTCACATTAACTTGTTCAAGGATACCAACTACTCAATATTTTCCTACGGAAAATTCTCATCAAAATGATTGCAAATCATACAATAAGCACATCCCTTCTTGATGGCTTAATATACTACATGTCTGACTGCATGTTCTATGCCAAATCATAGAGATTAAATTTCACCGTTAGTATTCATCCGATTTTCTCATTTCGGATATGAACATAACCTCATTTATGTTCTACTCTATCTCGACATATAGTAAGTAATAAACTTTAGGATAATAATTTACCAAGATTATCGTACTTGGGTTGTAAACTCACCAAAATTACCAACTTACTTGTCGATGTGAGATTCTTTAATTCTCTCTCCCCCTCGAGATGATGACACTCTTGGTCCATCCATCTCGCACTGAATCCCATTTTATTATCAACATATCCATCTTGGATCATGTATTTTATTCCAGATCCTTTCATCTAAACCGAATCCACTTTTAGACTCGTTATACTTAGGGTGTAATTTTGGAGATTAATGAACTCAACCAGTATTTCAAATGAGCTTTATTTACCAAAAAGGCGACTCATCCATTTATCACTTATGATGGCCTTATTTTTGCTTAAGACGTGCTACGTGAAAAACTTCTAGTTTCCACATAAATTTTCAATGATCCATACTATCATTGTTTGATTAACATGGCATGACGGTCATAAATTCTTTGACCAAGTAGTAAAACTTCTTATTTACTACCTAACATATTTTAAACAAGTTAGTAAACTTCAGGTTTATTTAACTTTGCCATTTTTTTTTCATTGTATGTATACATACATGCATGTCTTAGCTATATGCTCTTTTTGAACATTTGCACTATCCAATATAATTTTGGCACGTGCTTAATAAATTCTCATAAGAATTTATTTTCTTTTGAATTCTAAATTTAAAATAAATAAACATGATAACAATATAACTTAAACGAAAAGAGATTAGGAGGCATAGAGTTCCATATAGTATTAAACATTAAAAGCAACACCAAAATCCTTATTATACTTATCATGCCTCATTGATCATGGTCATTTTATTTCCTTTTGATTCTACTAGATCAACAAGGATTACGACATCGAGATGAGACATATCACTTAGGCCATTAAAAGAAAGTTCATATTCATCCAAGATGAACTAAATTCAACATCATTTTCTTTTTGCCATAAGTGATTTTTGATACGATGGGCTAAATATTTCGGTGTACGACATCTGGTACCCATTATCTTTTCATGCCATATCAGTACCAAGTTATCTCTTTTTTTTTTCTCAACGCAACCAACTTTATTGGTTTTATCTTCGTTGGAATTATTGGACTAGAATTCTCTTTCCACTATCTTTGTCCATCACCCTATTCACAACCACGACTACGGTCTCTACCGTGTCCGGATCCTTGTCCAATTATAATTATTAGATGCTACCACATTCACTTTTGGGAATGGAGCTAATCTAAATGGACGGATTAATGGTTAAACATCTCTTAAACCATTTTATAGGTGATGATGGAAATATATCATGATATTAATTTTTAATTCATTCGATGTCGTTTTTGACCGATCGATTGTTCCAAATTTGTACATGATCACCATATATCATAAATTCAAATTATTAATTTCACAGATTTATAGATCATCGTTTTATATTTTGACTCTTAAACATGCAAGCACAATATTACTTGAAGATAATAAATTATATGCATGCAAATATATATACTATATATATGATCTTGAATAAAATCAACATATATTAAAATTTTCTTTAGCACAAATTTAAATGTTACCTCCCTTACGTGTTATCGGAATGGATTGGGAGTGGCTCGGATAGAGAGACGATCGTGCTGGTAACGTGTTGTAAATAACAATTCTTCACTAATGATTTATATATATGTGTGTGTTCATACTATATACATATAGAAGAAGTGACGAGAAGAAGGAAGACTTCTTATTATTATTGCTTCTCATTCTTACTTACATCTTTTCTACTTCTTCTCTTACACATATATATAGTAGAAGTATTTACACTTAATACAAATACTTGAATATTAAAGAACCACCTAAATGTAGTAAATACCATACAAGTATTTAGTTCTTAGTGGTAATACTTGTTCAATTATTACCCAAGTATAAGTTGATGATGTGTAAGATGGATAATCATCCAATTTCTTAACACTAACCAAATAATTCCAATAAATAATTAAATCTAGCAACAACCAATTCTAATTCCAGTAACACAATTCAGCATTTCCAGCAACCTAAACACCAGGTTTTACTAAAATGCAAACGCATAATATAAACATCCTAATCGTCCTCTTCCTACACCATGATTCCGCAATCACACATTCATTTTACCTGCAACACATGGAGCAAAGAGTTGCGTAAGTATTATCACAAATACTTAGTGAGACGATCCTTCCGTTAACAGGCTAAGCACATTCATAACCAAATAGCAAGTAAAAACCACACATTTAAAACATTCAACATAGAAATTGCCTTAGTGTCAATCAACAATACAACTAGGTGTCGATCGACACGTGCACAACAGTGGCGTCGATTGGCACTACCACTAGGTCTCGATCGACGCTTATACATTAGTGGTGTCGATCGACTTTTACACAACAGTGGTGTTGATCGATACTACCACTAGGTGTCGATCGACACTCTGGCTGTAGAAGCCGCAGAACGAGTCTCTCCTCTCGTGACTCATTCTCGCGATGTCTCGACCAATACTTGCATCAAAACTCAACCCATAGAACAAAATAACAACCATCAACACGCAAACACAATCCATCACACCAATTCCATCACGAAAACACATAAATCGATCCTTTAAACATGAGTTTTTGGCTAGAATGAGCCTATGGTCGTGCACTCACCTTATCCTAGAAACGAGAACTCAGATTCGATCAAAAACACGCACGAATCAGACCCTTACCAGGCTGGAACTCGTTGATCCGATCAACACCCTGAAGAACACAGTTCCACAATCGATTCTAACGCTCAAAACCTCCCGAAAACTCTTATGAACCTAAATCACTAAATTCTCAAGAACTGTCAAACTTTTCTCTTTCTCAGTTCTCAAGAACTCTCAATTTTTTTTTTGATGTTATTATACGCGAACTCAGCCAGGCATAAGTGATCCACCCAATGACAACCCCAATCTAGCACACACATCCTCCAGGGTCTGAATAGTTCTCTCTGACTGACCATCAGTCTTCGAATGATATGCCATACTCATATGCATCTTAGTGCCCATCTCAGTCGGAAAGGCTCTCCAAAACTCTAAAGTGAACTTTGGATCCCGGTTGACACAATACTAGCTGGCACCCATGCAGCCTCACAATCTCCTTCACATATTTCTTACCCAAAACTGCAGCTCCATCGGTCTTCTTAATGGCCAGAAAATGTGCCCACTTAGTCAAACGGTCCACTATCACCCATAGAGTATCATAAGTCCGTGAGTTAGGCAAACCATTCACAAAATCCATCGTGATCATATCCCACTTCACTAACATACCGCTCGAAAACTGATGCTCAACCTTCACTAACTAACACGTATCAGAAGCTGCAACCCAACTAGCCACATTTCTCTTCATCCCGACCCAGTGATAGTACTGTTAGAAATCAACCTTGGGTACACAAACCCGCCCACGCATAAGTATCATCCCATTCGCAGAGACCTGATACTCAGAACGAAAACTCCTCGACGCATCAACCAAAACCTGATCACTTTCCTGAGCGACTCAGATCCTACATAGAAGATCTGCTTGATCTACCGCCTCTAAGCCCAAAGGCTCCTGCGAAATAGCACATAAACGCAAAGTGCTAATCTCGCTCACTAACGACTCCACATCCTGATCCCGAGCCGAATCTACTCTCCGACGTCTCAGAGCATTTTCCACCAGGTTAGCCTTACCCGGATGGTATATAATATTTAAATCGTAATCTGCTAAAAACTCTACCTAGCACCTTTGCCTCACATTCAACAACAGCTGAGTAAAAATATGTTGCAAATTCTTATGATTCGTGAAAATCTGCACTCTCCCGTAATACATATAAGATCTCCAAATCTTCAGAGCGAACACTACAGCATCCAACTCTGGATCATATCAGGATAAATGCCTTTAGCACCCCTCAACTGCCTCGAAGCATACACATTCACCCTGTCTTCCTGCATCAACACACAGCCTAACACAATCCCAAAAGCATCGGTGTACACTGCATAAGGCTTACCCGGCTCAGGTAACACCAATATTGGTGTATACATCAACATCTCCTTCAGCTTCGTAAAGTTGTCCTCACACTGCTGAGACCAACCAAACAGGACATCCTTTCTGGTCAACTTCGTCATCGACTGTGCCATACTCGCAAAGACCTTGACGAATCTCCGATAATATCCTGCCAACCCCAGAAAACTCTTGATCTCCGTGGCATTACTTGGTGTAGGCCAATCTCTAATAGCTTTTATCTTCACCGGATCCACAGAAACTCCCATTGGAGACACAATATGACGGAGAAATCTCATCTCTCGCTGCCAAAAACTACACTTACTCAACTTCGCAAATAGCTTCTGCTCCCAAGGCTTTTCCAGAAAGAACCTCAAATGCTCTACATGCTCCTTAGGACTCCTCGAATATACAAGAATATCATCTATGAAGATAATCACAAAGACATATAGATACTCTTGGAACACGCCGTTCATCAACCTTATGAACGCTGCTGGTGCATTCGTCAATCCAAACATCATCATTACGATCTCAAAGTGGTAGTACCTCATCTGGAAAGTTGTCTTACGAACAACTACCTCATCGATCGTACTCTGATGGTATCCCGACGCCAAGTCTATCTTGGAGAACCAAGTAGCAGCCCTTAACTGATCCAATAGCTCATCAATCCTGGGGAGAGGGTACTTGTTTTTCACAGCGACTCGGTTAAGTCTCCGTTAATTGATACATAACCAAAAACTCCCATCCGTATTCTTTACAAATAACACTGGCGCTCCCCACGGTGAAGTAATTCGTCAAATAAACCCCTTAGTCAACAAATCCTCTAGCTGCTTCTTCATCTCTTCCAACTTTGATGGAGCCATCCTATAAGGTACCTTAGTGATGCGGCCTAAAATGGCGATGCAAAAGAGTTTTAAATTTATAAACCCTAATCGGCAAGTGCATAGTTGACAATTGTAGTACTTAGGGGTCAATCCACAGGAGACTATGTTGTTACGCTATAAATCTATATTATGCAGATAAAAGAAATTAAGAGGAACTAATGCAACATGCTCTACACCGGTTTTTAAAGAGATGCAACTAGTGTTCTAGAGCTCAAATCACTATGGTAGAATCATTCCACTTTCGTGGCTCCAAAACCTATAACTCAAACCCTAATAGACTCGGCTTTTGCGTGATTATTACAAGGTGAATTATGCTGTAAGATTAAGATTCAATTGTTCATTAAACTACTTAACTAACCTTTCGAATTGTTAAGACGCATAACCTATCAAATACTAGATCTGATCGGTGCAAAAGCTTTTGGAATCGACACCAATCTAAATTCGGTCACTAGGGAGCTAATCTAGATCACACCTTGAGTGTAAATAAATATAGAGAATCAATCTAGAAATAAACTCAGTAAAGATATAAAAGATGCAACAAAAGAACTTTAAAATAACTTTTTATCAAACATACAACTACTCTACATGTTCTGAAAGATGGAGCAACTACAGAAGTTGATAAAACAGTAGATTTGTGATAGATAGGTGCTCGGCATACGCGGATCTCTAAGCACCATGGCCTCTTCGCTCTTCTACAAAGGATAAAGATGAAGAACTAAAGACAATAAAGAAAATACATGTTTATTATTGATTTGTGGTGCCGAGGGCTTCTCTCTTTCTCTCAAGAGGCTAAAAGCAAGTATATGTAGGTTCTTAAAGAGGTTTTAGGTCAGTGGAACTCCTAGGGTTTCCGTTCGGGCAAAAACGTCTTTTTGTCGATAAATGCACAAAAGTGGCCACGGCAACGGACGGTGGCACCGGTCATGTGGATTGGTCCGGGGTCTAGCTCAAAATCATCTCCTTGTGCTTGGATTCAGTTAAATGAGCCGTTCCATGGGTTGGTTCGGTGCTTAGGCCCATCTTGGACTTGATTCATCTTCTAGGCAGAATGACATGTCTTCAGTAAAACTTGAATAACTTCCACAATACAACTCTATTTGATATAATTCCAACTCCGTTAGACAGATGACTCAAATAGCTATCTCCATATGAAATTTCATTGCCGTCCAATTTGATTTGGTCTTCCGTCCGTGGATAACATTTGGATGGTTAACTTCTCACTAACTTGGGAAATTGTGAAATCTTCAACTTTGAGAACTTGGATTGGCTCCTTTGACCTTGATAAGTTGTTTTAGAATGAAGAATAGTCATTTTTCTCCTTTTTACTCCCTTTTTTATGATTTGACCTATATAAATCTTAAAAACCAAATATACGAGAAAACTACCTCTTTTTATAGAAAAGCTTATTAATTAGTATATAAAATAGATAAAAATAAGTAGTAAAAGTGGTAAAATACTGGGTATATCAACTCCCTTGACTTACCCTTTGCTTGTCCTCAAGCAAACAAAAGGTTAATCAGGAAAGAAGATTTGAAAACACGGGAACTCACATATTATTTGATCTTGTTTCTTTCTCTAAACCTGTAATCCACATAAAGACAAAGTAAGTTTATGGACGCTTTTCATCGTCTCCTATCATAAATTTGAAAGTATGTCCTAAGCTGATGTCCCTGCAAAATCTCAACTTCAAGGCAATCGATTCTTTTACCCTCTTAGATTCTCAAAGATCTCCGATCAATGATATTTACAAGGAATTCGACTAGGTGTTTAGGGAAGGCTGATTTACTGGTAAGGTTAAAAGTGTTTAGAGTTACCAAAACTCCGGGTCCGAGACATTATGCAAAATCGCAAGAGAGAATGGATCTATTGAAGTCCACAATTTCCCAACTACTTTGTTGTTTGCCTTTCTCCCCCATACTTAGAATTTTCTCTGGGAATCACTTGTTAAACTCTCGAACTCATCTCTTCTTTGTACCGTTGCATTCCTTGGGTATTCTTTGGCCTTCGACTCTTTGAACACCATTTTTTTAATTTAAAGGGGGAAATTTTGTTGTTGTACTCCTTCCTTCTATGTTGATCGTTGCAATCTTCTAGTGATTGGAAAATTGCGTCGACCCTACTATCTCCGATGTTTTTACACATATCTGCATAGAAGACGTAGGAAAAGAAGTGCATGAGGTCTGAAAGAAAGGTTTAAGGGCTTAGGTATGGTACCAACTAAAGGTGAGTTGGCCATCCATGACAACATAGAGGGATAAAAAAAAGGATAAGATGTCATGAATGTGATTCGTTCTTTGATCTAATATCCTTAACAAGAGATGGTCAAAAGTCATGTTAGTAAACCAAATTGAGAATCGAAATCATATCCATCAAAATAATGCAAGTAGCAATCTCCTTGGACTCCATTCGGTCACTAGGTGTCTGAATCAATTATCCGGAACAAACCCTGCAATAATGGTCATTTAGTTTTGAAATCAAAACGTTGTTGATCAAAGAAAGGTGTCATCATTCCCAATTTATTTTGACTCAATAAAACGGTTTTTGAAAAAGATTTTAGAATTTTTTTGAAAATATAAATATCCAACACGAACAAATGCGTTAGTAGCAACAATCCCCCAGACTTAACTTACACCGTCCCAGTGTAATTCAAATCAAATTAAGGGTGAAGTGTTGGAAAATAAAAATAAATAGATAGATATGGAGAATAGAACGAAGTTACTGGATAAAGAAACTCAAATTCTCCCAAAGTTGAATCGGGTGGATGGTGTTCAAAGAAGGGTGAAGAAACTCCCCAAAAATTTCTCTAGACACAAGAAATAGTGCTTCTCAATTTTCCAAACAAATCATTCCGCAAGGACCGAGAGGTTACGACAACGATTTATGCATGGTCATTTATAGGCAAACCCTAAAATTCATAATACATGATCCGCTCCATATTGGAAATCTCCGAATTATAGGTTGTTGAACAGCTGCTGGAAGAAATTGCAAAACTCTTGGTTTTAACGTTGAAGTAGAGGATCCATAAGTTGCTTCAAAATGCTTCTTGTTTTCTTCTTTCTTTATGCACATCTTCTATGGATAAGGTGGATCATTCTTTAAGAAATTGGAACTTCTAAAGTCTAACATGTGTAAGAACCAAATATCCTTGCAAAAACACTTAAAATTACTTATTAAATAAACTTGGACCTAGGTTCCAGAATACCGAAGCAACAAACAAAATTATCCAAGCTCCTTCTAAAGTAGAAAACAAGTGGTGAAAAGATAAATGTAAGATGTGAAAATTATTTAAAAATCAAACTTAATCAAACAAAATTTTAAAAGTGCAATGTGAAGTTTAAAAATAAATTTATTTTAAGAAAATCACGGTTTAGAAATATTTTTGGTGTGATAATAGTTAATTTAAAATTAAAACCATTTTTAAAGAATTTAAAAAGAAAAATAAAAGAAAACTTACCTCGCAGGTTCGATGGTTCGAACCGGTGTGAACCGTGGCTCGAGCCGTGTGGACCGCGGTCAGGTCCAGGATGGTCTGTGGGAAGGTGATGCGGGATGGATGGGGACGCAGAATGGTACGGGTTAGGGACGCATGGCACCGGACACGTACGTGGGTCGGTGCCATTCTCCGAGGCAGATGGATTCGCGGGACAAAGCTGGGCGAGGTGCAGGACAAGGCTGTTGTGCTGCGTTTGGAGGATGCTCCGAGGCGGGTGGATCTGCAGGTCAGGGGAGCACGAGGCGCGGGACGAGGCAGCTCCTGGCGGATCGATCCGCGGGACGAGGGAAGTGGCATCAGGACGCTTGTGGATCTGCGGGTCGAGGCGTCTTGGCATCGGTCAAATGCCCATGTTCAGGGTCTCCGTCCGGGGCCTGGGAAGTTTGGACGATCGATCCGCGTGTCCGGTGCCGTGGTCCGGTGTCTGGAACCTTTAGTACACAAATATTTTTTTTTAGAACTTCGGGTTTCTTCTATAAAATAAATTTTATAAAATCTGAAAAATTCATAAATGAATTGATTAATGAATAACAAAGTTTATAAAATGAAAAAAAACATATAATAAAATCAAAAGAAAAGAAATACTCGATATATGGGTTGCCTCCCATAAAGCGCGTGTTTAAAGTCAATTAGCTCGACTCTTTGGGGTTTTTAGACTTTGGAATTGTCTCCTAAAGGCTTGAGGTTGCCCTTAGAGTGTGAACAAATGCTTCCATGATCGTGGTCTTCATCATGTAAATGGAAGGGGTGCTTGATTTCAACTTCTTTCTTCTCCGAAGGAATGTATCATGTAACTTTGGATCGAAATCCCGGTGGTGCTGCGTAATAGAAGATGTTTCTATCTATCTTAGGAAAGAAAAACCTTTGTAAAGTGTAATCCATGATAGCTCCAGCAGTAGCCAAGAATTGTCTTCCAAGGTTGAAAGGTGTTGAGCAATCTTGCATATTAGCCACTTCAAAGTCCGTCGGAACAATGCAATCACCAATTCTCACGGGGCAATTGAACATTTCACCCAATGAGAGTGTTGATGCACCATTAGCAAGTGAAATTCTCATAGTAGAAGGATGAAGGTTGGTTATCTTCATTTTTCTCACAAGAGATTCCGATAAAACGTTGACTCCGGCTCCTGGATCGATAAGAGCGGTCTCAAAGATATAATCACGAATTGAGCAATGGATGTTGAAAGAACCTAGATAAGAGTCCTAGGAAGTATCCTTAGGTACCTATAAGGATTTCTAACTTGGTTGAACAACTCCTTAATCATAAAGTCTTCTTCCATGCTTTGTTTAAAGCATTGTCGTAATGATGGCTTTGTTCTCCAACCTTCTTCAAAGGTGAGGGTGGGAGGGAGTTCTCATCACTTATCCAATGTGTTCTCTTGATAGATCTTTTGCCTAAATCTTCGGTTCTATGGTTTGGCCATTAGGAATGGTCTTGGAGCGTCTTTCTCCTCTTGATGTTAAGGTGCAGCAATGGACCAAAGGTGCTGGCTCTGCTTCATTTGTTTTCGATTGGTGTGTTCCCTCTATACGTCTCAAACGTTCATCTATCTTCTCAAGTGTCTTGGACATCTCAATCTCCTTCTTCTTTAGGGCAGCGGACTTCCCCATAAGGTGGTTGAACTTCTTATCAAGAGAGGCTTGAATGTCTTTGATAGCTTGAGTGTGTTGCTTGTGTCCTTCCACTAGAACAAGGCTTGTAGAATACAAGTCTCGGTGATCATCTTTGGCTTCGTCTCACTAAGCTTTCGTGGCTTTGTGAGCCTTGATTGCTATGATGCCTAGGCCAGTAGTGAGCTCCTCAACGTGTTCATTAGTGCTCTTGATCTCTCCTTCGAATGTCTCCCAAAGACTATTAAAACTTCGCTCGAAACTATAGATTTTTCGAGCGTCGCTTTGAAGATCTAAGGCGTGTTGTTTTTGAACTTCTTCGAGGTGGATGAAGCGTGTCTCTAAGTATTGAAACTTAGTGGTAAGGGCAGTAAGCTTCTCTCCAAGGGATGAATTGATGGTCTCGATCTTAGTTTCGATTCCTTGGACGATATTTTGAGTGTCTTCCATGAATCTACGAATCGAGGCTTCGATTAGGTCTCCTTGTGGTGTTGAATTGGAACGGTCATGGGGCTGTGGAGGTGGATTCGGTTGCACATAATGATGATGGTCACGTCCTTGAGTCTCCCAAGATAGTTGTTGTTGATACAAGTTGTGATTGTACCAATTGTTGTAAGGAAAAGGCGGTTGATGGAATTCATGAGGCATAGGGATGTAATCCCCATTAGATCTCCTTCTTGGCGTCATCTTCCTAGGGTTTTTGGTGTGATGTTCCATTGATAAATCCCTAAAACACACTTAAATAAAGAGAAACAAAAAACAGAATTAGTAAAAAGGGAAAAAAACGAAAAAGGAAAAACAAAAACTTAGACTTATTCTTTATCAAAAATCTATAGGTAAGCAACTAGTCCCCGACAACAGCACCAAAAACTTGATGCGACCTAAAATGGCGATGCAAAAGATTTTTAAATTTATAAACCCTAATCTGCAAGTGCACAGTTGACAATTGTAGTACTTAGGGGTCGATCCACATGAGACTATATTGTTACTCTATAAATCTACATGATTCAGAATAAGCTAAGAAAAAATATATTTGGTTTTGGGGTTTTTAATGAAACAAAGCAAAGCAATAAAATAAAGGGATATATAAATAAAAAAACGCAAGATAAAAGAAATTAAAAGGAACTAATGCAACATGCTCTACACCGGTTTTTAAAGAGATGCAACTAGTGTTCTATAACTCAAATCACTATGGTAGAATCATTCCACTTTCGTGGCTCCGAGAAACCTATAACTCAAACCCTAATAGACTCAGCTTTCGCGTGGTTATTACAAGGTGAATTATGTTGTATGATTGAGATTCGATTGTTCATTAAACTTCTTAACTAACCTTTCGAATTGTTAAGACGCATAACCTATCAAATACTAGATCTGATCGGTGAAAAAGCTTTTCGAATCGGCACCAATCTAAATTCGGTCTAGATCACGCCTTGAGTGTAAATAAAGATAGAGAATCAATCTAGAAACAAACTCAATAAAGATGTAAAAGATGCAACAAAAGAACTTTAAAATAACTTTTTATCAAACATACAACTACTCTACATGTTCTGAAAGATGGAGCAACTACAAAAGTTGATAAAACAGTAGATTTTTGATAGATAAGTGCTCGGCATTGGCGGATCTCTAAGCACCCTGGCCTCTTCGCTCTTCTACAAAGGATAAAGATGAAGAACTAAAGACAATAAAGAAAATACATGTTTATTATTGATTTGTGGTGCCGAGGGCTTCTCTCTTTCTCTCAAGAGGCTAAAAGCAAGTATATGTAGGTGCTTAAAGAGGTTTTAGGTCAGTGGAACTCCTAGGGTTTCCGTTTGGGCAAAAACGTCTTTTTGTCGATAAATGCACAAAAGTGGCCACAGCACCGGACGGTGGCACCGGTCACGTGGATTGGTCCAAGGTCTAGCTCAAAATCATCTCCTTGTGCTTTTATTCAGTTAAATGAGCCGGCTCATGGGTTGGTTCGGTGCTTAGGCCCATCTTGGACTTGATTCATCTTCTAGGCAGAATGATATGTCTTCAGTAAAACTTGAATAACTTCCACACTACAACTTCATTTGATATAATTCTAACTCCATTAGAATTCTGACTCAAAGGGCTATGTCCATATCAAATTTCATTGCCGTCCAAGTTTATTTGGTCTTCTGTCCGTGGCTAAACTTCGGATGGTTAACTTCTGTCTAACTTGGGAAATTGTGAAATCTTCAACTTTGAGAACTTGGATTGGCTTCTTTGACCTTGATAAGTTGTTGTAGGATGAAGAATACTCATTTTACTCCTTTTTACCCCCTTTTTGATGATTTGACCTATATGACTTTTAAAAACCAAATATACGAGAAAACTACATCTTTTGATAGAAAAACTTTTTAAATAGTATATAAAATAGATAAAAATAAGTAGTAAAAGTGGTAAAATACCAGGTATATCACTTAGATATAGGTGCTGTCCCGGGCTCTAGCTCAATCGTGAAAGGATCAGATCGAGACGGCGGTAATCTCTTCAATGACCGAAATGCATCCTCGAAATCTTGAACAACATGTATACCTCCAATAGCGACCTCACCAACAAACTCAGACAACAAGCTAAAGTAATGAACTGCCAACTCCACCTGATAATCCGCCAGAAATCTAATCGAACGGAAGTTGCGCTCCATCCTCATGCACCACTCTTCAGCCTCTCAGGCCCAACTCCGCATGAAAAGAACAACGTATTAAGACTCTGCATCTGACTCATATTCTCTAGATAAGCCCTCTGTTGCACCTCTGCCACTAGAGGAACTACTGGAGCATGTACCAGAGCCACCGCCGGAAACCGCTCCAACAACTATGTCAGCAAACCCACGAGACGATCATCACGACCCTTAGCTCCTACTGCAGCAGCACCCACACCTAGGCCTGCCACAACACCAGTCCCTTCGGTACCCCTCCCAGCACCACCAGAAGAAGAAGAATAATGTTCTCAAGAAAAGAAACTGTAAACAAACACACAAACACATAAATGCTTTCTAAAATTTTTGGTTTGGGTTAACTATTTTACATTTAGGGTATAGTTTTGGGGGATATAGTTTAGGGTTTGGGTTTTGATGAACTATTTTATAAGGCTTTAAAGGTTTTTAAAGCACATTATAAAGTTTTTAAAACAGATTATAGGGTTTTTAAATGATATTATAAGGTTTTTTAAAACTTTAGAAACCTTTAAAAAATATTATAACGACGTCAAAACCTTTTTTAAAACAGATGGTAAGGTTTTTAAAGTAGATTATAAGAGTTTTAAACCAGATTATAAGAGCTTTTAAAGCAGATTATGAGATTTTTTAAAACCCTAAAAACTTTTAAAAAACCTTATAATCTGTTTAGGAAACATTATAACAACGTGAAAACCTTTATTAAAATAGTTGATAATGTTTTTTAAAGCAAATTATAAGAGTTTTTAAAGGAGATTATAACCTTATAATATGCTCTAAAAACTCTCATAATTAGCTTTAAAAATCAACACATGTTTTTTTTTATCAAATTTAAAACAAAATCAACCAAAACGAAACAAAACCCAAATTTTTAGATGAAATCAACCTAAATCGAATAAAAAACTAAGAGCTTGATTGGTACACCCGCTACCACCTGCAAACGCAGCGTTTGCATGCGGTAGCGGTTCCTAGCGTTTGGTAACAATCATGGAAAACGATTTCTACTGCTCCGTACCGTTCAAAACCAAAATCTGCTTTACTCGAGCGTTTGCGGTTGCGGATGTTTGCAAAATAATTTATTTTTTATTAAAAAATAAAATAAAATCTACTTACAAATAAAAAAGTATTTAATAAATTTTTAAAAATAAAGATTTGAATATTATAATTGTGAAATATATAAATAATTTGACATTTTTAATTAGTAACCTATTATAATTTTATATTTATAAAATCTTCATACCAAAATTCTCTTAATAAATTACAATCACAAATATATATAAATCTAAAAAAATAAAATTTTAAAATGTAACATTAATCTACAAAAGAAACAATTTCTCCATTAATTCATAACTTTAATCCAAAATAATATAATAAAAATAATAATAATAATAATAATAATAATAATAATAATAATAATAATAATAATAATAATAATAATAATAATAATAACAACAACAACAATAATAAGAATAATAATAAACAACGTAAAAATCATATTAAATTTATTGAATTAATAATTTTTATATTTTATTATATTAATATAATTTTTGATGTTTTTATAATTATTTTAAGTATTTACATTGTTAATTTATTATTTAACCGCTACTGCACCCGCTGGCAACCAGTCGTAAATATCCCGCAAACGCACTAATTTTTAACCGCTGCACTAGTCGTTAAAATCGCTTAGAAACGCTTGAAACTGCAACCGCCCGCTTCCGCAAATTCCCACAACCGCTGCGGCTACACTAGTCAAGCTCTAAGATTTATAACCCAAATAGAATCAAAAATGAAGATTTGTGGTTGTGATGCCCCGACCGCCCCTCCCGTGAGCCTCTGTCCACTCACAAGCCCATGGGCCCACCATGTCCGACGATTGGTGCGTTAGTCCGGGAGGCTCGGAAGTCATGTTTACTAACTCTGCAAATCACCACACGATCTTTCTCCGCGTTTTGACCTCACTTACACGGTACTGGAAATGACTTTCTAGTATGTCACCCATCCTGAAACTACTCCAGCTTAAGCACGCTTAACTCTGGAGTTCTCTCAAGAACTGTGACCGAAAAGATAAGTGGACTTTGGTGACATAGGTAGCCAAATCAATTCTTCTTAAGCCTCTCCGCATGTACCGCATATACCATATATGCTCTGAAAACTGGGGTGTCACAGTGGTACAAATCGAATCAAAACTCAAGTGGATTAGAAAGAATCACAAACTAGATTTATAAAAAAAAATGATGAAATTCGGATATAGATCTAGATCTAGATTCGAATATGAGAGAGATTCTTCTTCTTCTTCAAAAAAAAAAAAACACAAAAACTATATCTATAAAAAATGATGAAATTTGAATCTATATCTATGTCTAGATTTAGATCTGAATATGAGTGAGACAAAGAGATATATATATATATATACATTTTTTAGAGAAAAAAGAGAAAGAGAGATAGAAAAAAAGGAAGAAGAAACAGATTTCATGAGAGAGAGAAGAAAAAAAAATTAATAATTTTGTTTTTTATGTAAACGATGGTATGTGTTGCAAGAGTGGTTGTCATAGCGGCAGTGTTAAGAAAACTTTTTTTAACCGCGACATTGTTGAAATTCTCCCAAATATTTATATTCTAAAAGTTTTGGAATTAAATTTCAGAATACGTAATCTTTATTTTGCTCTACTATCTACAATTTCTAGAATATGTATTTTTTAATTTGTTTTATATTCTGTAAAATTGAGAATATCAATTCCAAAATAAATTTTGAAATTCCAAAAATTTAGGGAATTAAATATTTAAAATATTTATAACGAATTTGCAGTTAAGGAAATCAAATATTTAGTTAGATTACATTATGAAAAAATAAATTAATATGTTGATTTTCCAAAAAAATAAGGAAACAAAATATTTAAAAGTGTTCCCATATGTATATTTTTTTTCATTTCATACAAATATTATAAAGTTTCAATTAATGAAATTAGAAAAAAAAAAACTAAAATAAATCCAAAATATAGTTATCAAATAAAATCAAAATAAAATTTGAAAATCAATTTTCAAATCCTACAATTAAGGAAATGGAATAATTCAAATTTAATATTTGGAAAACAAATCATACAAATCATGAATTAAAGGGTATTATATATTTCTAATTCCAACTTGTATATATCAGCAAACTAAAAAACAAAGGTATAATCGTATAGATGACAAAATTCAAAAAAACAATTATTTAAAAAACCAAATTTTCCCAAAATTTAAATTTTTTGCCACTTTTCAAATATGTAAATGTTTAAACGTGCAAATATTTTATCTAATATACCCAGAAACCCTCTCCGCCAGATCAGATCTCGGATCCTCAGATCTCTTCACTGAAATCGAATCTTGCTGTAACATATCTCGTTAATTATTATAAAAACTACAACGTATTCGAATATATGATTTTGTCATTAATTTATGAAAGCCTATTATAATTAATTGCATAGTGGACTCAGTTATACTGCACATGAACCTTATAGTCGATATGGTGCATCCACATTCCACGATTTCTTTCTTTTTTTAACCTTATTTATTTTATTATAAATTATTGATTAAATATTATTGTCAGTCTTTCACGTTTTAGTTTAAAACATTATAACGAAAACTAAAATATGTCAGAATATATGATCTTCTTGTCACTAAATCAATTGGAAATTATATAATTATTAGTACAATTTGCAAAGTATATTCTTTTGGATTCTAGACTTTTCAGACAGGCTTGGCTATATTGGTTGAAAAGAAACTCAACCAATCATAAAATTTCAATTAATATTATATCTTATGTTGGAAATATTCGTATATTCTATTAGTTCTATTACATAAACTTACCAATAAATGTCTTACAAATATAAGTAAACTAAATGTAATATATTCAAAATGTGGTATAACATTTTTAAAGATTATTTAACTGATGCTGATTTATATGCACTTTATTATAATTATATATTACTGTGCAAGTATATATCATGTAAATAAAAGGGGAATTACAAACATGTCACCTTTTAAAATAATTTTTCAAATATGTCACGTTTGAAAATTTATTGCAAATATGTCACTTTTTATAGAAAAATACAAAATCATTTAATAAAAAATTCTCTCTCTTAAAACTCAAACCCTAAACTTTACCCCCAAAAACTATACTTTAAATATAAAATCGTTAACCAAAACCCAAAAAGTATAAAAATTAAGTTAAAAAAAAAATGACATTCTTGCAAAGATTTATAAACAATGGCATAACAGTAAAGTGGCATGCCATGAATAGTATCTAATGAAAATTTTCTAAATAAAATTGTATCCCATTTTTATTTGACAATATGTTTGATAATGCTAATATTTTCTTTAATAACGTTTGATGGTCATTTTGATAAATGGTAAACTTTTGGTTATAATCTTATAACTTTAGACATATATAAATATATATATATATATATATATATTTTTTTTTCAAAACAAATCACATGAAAACACGAAAGATTTAGAGAAATTTTGAGAAATACTACTCAGTTTAAAAGTGCCATATTTTCATGTCTTTCAGAAAATGCCACTAATATTATATCATTTACTCAAAATATCATTTATGTTTATGTTACTTGTGTTATGCTAAGGTTTAGTTTTTACTGTTTACGATTTTTTAGGTTCAGTAAACTTTTTAAAGTTTAGAATTTAAGGATTTAAGATATAAAAATCCTTAATTTATAGTAATTTTAAAAATGGAAAACTCATGGTGACTTTTTTGTAAAAGGATATTTAAAAATTGGCATTTTTGAAATTCCCCTTTGATTTTTCAATAAATTTTCTAATATATATATAGAAGTTTTTATAATTCTTCTTAATTATAAAAAGATACAAGAATCATTACTCCATTTGCAACTAACCCAATTGGTTGAGTTTATATAACTACCAACTATTTATGCAAGTTATCAATAATAGTGAAATCCAAACCATTTATACCAAAGGAATTGAAAAATAAATTATGTTTAAATTTAAAAATCGTTTGTTTTCACATATCTATTATTCGTTGAATTTTATTTTACAAGACTTTTACAGACTAATACAGTTTTCAAACTTATAAATCTGTATGCATTATTATTATTTTTAATCGTTAGAAATTATTGTATAGAAATTACAATTATTATTAGACTAATTTGATCAATTTGACCTAATCCAATTTTGATGATACTGCACTGCATGTTGTCTTTGCAATTAAGGGTGAACCGCTTCTACATAGGCCTCGATGATGCATCAACTCTCCATATACGACATCTTCCATGATGGACAAGCTATCCCCGACGAACGGCTCTGCATATACGACATCTTCCATGATGGATAGACTCTCCCCGAACAACGGTTCTGCATGTACAACATCCCCAACGATGGACATTGTAACATCACAAAACCAAATTCTAGTAATTTGGGAGGGGTGTCGATCGACACCATTGTTCGAACTCATTTCGGTTTAATTTGAATTGTCCGGTTTATGGAGTCGGTTTGGGAAAACCCCTAGGACGCGTTATAAAAGGCCTTTGGCCGCATGATCAGAATAAGAAGGCCTTTTTGATCAGAATTGAGAGAAATAAAGATTGAGAGAGGTTTTGGTGATTCCTAAGAGGTTTGGTGTTTATGAGAAAAGGAGGCAGTTCTGTTTTGTTATAGTAGAGAAGAGAAGCAGACAGGAAGTTCAGTTCCTATCAGAGTGAATTTTTGTGGGTAAGTTCTTGTCTCTCTTAGCTAGCCTTGAGGCAAATCAGTTCGTCAATCAGATTTGTATGCTAAGAGATATCTCTGTTTTCGTGAGGGAGGTCTGTGCAGAATCGGGTCTGTGATCAGGCCACTTCGTAGGCGTTTTTCCTACGCTCAAGAAGGAATTAGGCAACGATCTATGGGTCGTTGGAAAGCTCTTTGAGTCTAGTTTCTGAATCTTATTTTTGATCATTATTACGAGGTATGGTTTGTCCTCAGCGTTGATTTTAATATAGCTCGTCGGTTCTGTTTTCAGAAAATCCTAATTCGTTTTAGGGGAAAACCCTAATGTTAAGTTCTAGGTGTTAGAGAAGGTGAATCAGTAGCTTTGGGTTCAAGTAAGAGGCTCTGATTTCGTGTATCCATGTGTTCAATTCGTTAATCGAGGTGAGTGCGTGATCGTGGATATAAGATTAGGTTATTAGGAACTTTTGAATGAATGATTGCGATGATTGGATTGTTTGTTGTGATTATTTTGTGTGATTCGTGTGTTGGAATCGTGATTGATCTCGCGCGATGAAACGGAATTCGAGTCTCGAGATGATTTTGACTCGGTTCAGGTTTTCTGCGAGAGGTGTCGATCGACACCTACTGGTAGTGTCTATCGACACAACTGATATAATTTCACGAGGATTGTGTTCATGAATGGAGTGTCGATCGACACCACGTGGGTGTGTCGATCAACACCACTTATTTTAAATGCCGTTTTTGATCATTTTTGGTGGATTGATGCTTGATCGTGTATAATTGATTATCTATATTCCCTTACTATGTATCCGGTAGACGGGATGACCGCTCCACTGAGTATTTGTGATAATACTCACGCAACTCTTATTTCCATGTGTTGCAGGTACAAGAAACTTGTGATCGCGGAATCAAGGCCAGTTGAAGAGGATGATTAGGGTTTTGTAGTTTCCGTGTAGTCTAGTGAAACCTGGTGTTTAGGTTGCTATATTTTCACTATTTCTGGAATTTGATTTTTGGAATGAATGGATTATTATTTTAATTAATTTATTGAATTATTTTATGAGAATTTCGACAAATGTTTAATTTGAAAAAAAAAAAAAAAGTGTTGGTTGTTTTAATTTGGTATCAGAGCCTAGACGTTTTTAGGACTTGGTAATTGGATGAATTGAGACTATGTGGTTTAATTGTTTATTGGTGGTTAGACAATTAGTAGTCTTAGATCATCCTCTTCGGCTTTTAAAGAGATTATGCGATAAGTGTGTTTTACTGGTTTCTAGTATCTTAGTGGTGCTTTGTGGTTTCTAGTATCTTAGTGGTGCTTTGGTAAGTGCATAGTCTAATGGCTAGAGTTTCGAAAGATCGTGGCGGTGGTGTCAGAGGTCGTGGCCGTGTGGGCCGTGGTCGTGGTCGGGGGCGTGTGAGCACGGCTTTCGAGTGGGTGGCTCAGAGGGAGTCGCCAGAGCAGGTTGTTGATTTGCAGACGTATCATGAGGAATCAGTGGGCAGTGTCAGAGTGTCTGTTGGTATTGGTGGTGGTACAAAAGTAGATGGCGTTGCAGTAGGCCCGGGTGGGGGTGTTGCTACAAGTGTGGCCCAGGGTCCATATGATCGTTTGGCGAGGATGTTAGCCCAGATTTTGGAGAGGTTACCGAGAGCGGAACCAGGGCAGATTCCAGTGGTTGAGGAGCATCCGGCTGTTCGAGCGTTCGTGAATCAGTTTGTGAGCATTGGTTCTTTGTCCTTCTCAGGCAGAGGGGGGGGGCTAAGATAGCTAATGATTGGAGGATGAAGGTTGAGCGTAGGTTTCGCTCTCCCAGATATCCTGATGAATATCGAGTGGATTTAGCGAAGCACTTCTTGGAGGGTGATGCACGTCTCTGGTGGAGGAGTGTTGAAGCCCGGAAGAGGCAGACAATGTGGAATTGGGGAGAATTCTTGGCTGAGTTTAATGCCAGGTATTTTTCTCAAGAGGCAGTGGATCGGTTGGAGTCACAGTTTTGGGAACTGGTTCAGGGAAATCAGTAGGTAGGCGAGTATTATGGTGAGTTTGGCAAGTTAGTGGTCTATGCAGGTAGATGCATGGACGAGGAGCGGGCTCAGATGAGTAGGTCCGCGGGAGGACTTAGGTCGGAACTGAAGGTGTCATGCAAAGCTTTCAAGTTTGCATCATTGGAAGAATTGGCTATGGCTGCGGCATCGGTTGAAAAGGATCTAAGAGCGCATAACGAGGATTGAGTTGTGGTTCCTTTATCTCAATTGTTATTCTTTTGTTTTTCTGTTTCGGAATTTTTAGCTTTGGCTTTGGTGTTTTGGAATGTTATCATTTTCGTTGGTGTCGAAACGATTATTCCATTTGAATTTATAAGATGAACTTGGTTATATATTTGGCTGGTGCTGGATGTCGTTTTAGTCCGGTAAAGTGTTATGATGACATTCTCGGAGTCTGGGATCTTGGCCATTCAGACAGAGCGGATGTTTGGCCAAGGAGTTGCGAAGTTAAGTGTAGGGGTCAGATTCCACTCTTATGAGATCGATGCAACGACAAGAACTATTCTGCCAAGTCGAAAAGAAATCCTAAACAGGCTTACAAAGGCCCAATTTGTAATTAGGCCCATAATATAGTTAGATCCATATTTAAAATGGATTTAATGATATTATGGGCCTAAAGCCTATTTATTGATTAATGGGCAAAACCCAAATCTAGCACTTAGACCTAAAATTATTTAGCTATATATAGCTTATTGTATTCACCCAGAAAGGGGTTCTGCAATTTCTCACAACATCAGTAATAAAGCTTTCTTAATAGCTACAACAACAGTCTCTACATTTTTCTGCATTGTGATTTACTTAAAAGTCTCGCACCTCTCTTAAAACCCTTACAAATTCAATTGTGCGAGTTATGACTCCTACAATTTGGCGCTGACTAAGGGGACACATGAGCCGTTCTTACTCAAAAGAATCATCGTGCAAGCTATAACAGCGGCAACAAGGAGCGCAACGTCAACAGCAGCAGCGCTGACCAATAGCGTTAACCAACAGCGCAACTTAGACAGCAGCAGCAGTGACCAGCAACGCAATGTAGATCACACCAGCAGCGACCAAGAGCGCAACGTTGGCAGCAATGCAACTCCACAGAATCAGTGGCGATCAGCAATATAACGTCAACAACACCATTAGTGACTAGTAACGCAGCATGGATTGCACCAGCATAAACCAACAGATAAACTTCATAGCGACTACTGCACAGAAACCTAGAGTCGAACACACTACAAAGAACGCACATGCTGGGATCATAGCGAGTAAAGTTGAATGAAGCAATGTTAACATAAAGTAGGAACACTATTCTCTCAAACACATCGTCGCTCTTCTCATAAGCGGATTGTCACTTCCTCTCGCAAACGGATCATCGCTCCTCTCGTAAACGGATCATTGCTCTTCTTCGAAGCAAAACTTCGCTCCTCTCACACATGCATCATTGCTTCTCTCACAAATGAATCACTGCTCTTCTCCCAAGTAAAAATAATGCTCCTCTCTCAAGCAGATCTTCGCTCCTCTTGTAAATAGATCATCACTCCTGGCTCAAGCACATCTTTGCTCCTCTCATAAAGGATTATTGCTACTATCGCAAACAAACATATCACTTACATCCTTTACGGATCATTCAAAGTCTTATCTGAACAGATATATCACTTACATCCTTTACGGATAATTCAAAGTCTTATCTGAACAGACATATCACTTACATCCTTTACGGATCATTCAAAGGCTTATCTGAACAGATATATCACTTACATCCTTTACGGATAATTCAAAGTCTTATCTGAACACACATATCACTTACATCCTTTACGGATCATTCAAAGTCTTATCTGAACAGACATATCAATTACAGCCTATACAGACCATTCAAAGTACTTACTTGAACCACGTGGCGGCTTGATCCCTGCAAAGAGTACGTAGCAGTTCATCCTCGGATGGGTTCAGCTGCCTCCCTCCTTAAAAAAGGGGGGGGAGTGGGGTCCGTATACTCGTATACTCCCATCTTTCTTACTTGACTTTCTCGCGAAAATCAAACAAAGCAAACTTATCTGAAACAGTTTTGCTTGTAAAATCTAAGTCTTAACAAAAGCAGATTTCTTTCAAATCAATTTGCAGTGACATCCCCTGTGGATAATAAAAGTCTTATAAAAAACAGACATAACACCTCGCTCATGGCCACAGCGACGGTCTACTTCACAATCTTCAGATCTGACTATTACATCTTTAGCAGGATTAAACAGCGCGCTATACAAATGTATAATGTTCATTACAGGAGCGTGAGTGTTAGAGGAAAACGTATGCGTAAACCCAAATGTTCATTTCGAAACCCAACAGACAAAACGTTGGTTACATCGCTAAAAGTAATCATTACAGGAGCGGACGTGTTCTCGGGAACATGTCTGTAAACCCAAATGTTTACTCTAAACCCAACTCCCTGAATCGTTGGTCGCAACGCGATAACATGTTCATTACAGGAGTGGGTGCGTTAGAGGAAAATGCATCTGTAAACCAAAATGTTCATGTCAAAACCCAACTAACATAATGTTGGTAACTTCTCTAGACAATATTCACTGCTGGAGTAGACATGTTGAAAGTAACTTAACTATAAACCGTAGTGTTTATTAAAAAATCCAACTATCTAAAACGTTGGTCTTAACACAAAGAAACATATTCGCTGCTGGAGCAGAATTATTGATGACAATGCTTCTGTAAACCAAGCAAAGATTCAAGACAAAGCGAAACAAAGCATGAAAAGGGTAAACACCACCCAAGAAAATAAAACCAAAAGCAAAGAAAACACTCAAGCATTTTATCTTCAAGAACCGTTAATCGCTTCCATAACTTCTTCAGCTGGAACCTCACTCTGAGAATCTGACGAATCCTCATCACTGGACGAACTAAAAGAACTTGAACCTAAATCAACCTTTTCACGAGCAGGAGCCGGTACAACAGGAGCCGATACAACATGAGCCCCTCCACCAGGTCTTAGAATCCTAAGCATCTCCTCAAGTTTGCGCATATGCTTACTGAAACTCTCATCTGCATGCGATAAGCCTTCCTCCTGCTTCCTAAGTTCGCCAAGCTCATCATTAAGATCAGGCACCTTGCCAATCCGAACCAACTCCAAAAACTCAATGTTACTCTGAACTTGGGTAAGATCAATGAAATCAGTCCATGGTTGGTCATTGATCACCTTAACCTTCTCTCTCGCTCGCCCCATCCTCGACTCATACTCTTCTATCAGCTCTCACTTCGCCTGATCAACAGCTTGCTGAACGGCTGCATCTTGAAGCTTGGTCGCAGCACCTAAACGAGTAGTGAGATCAGAGACTTCTTGCTGCAAGCGTTTTCTCTCCGATTCTGACTATGTAAATATGCCATCTATCTCACGGCGATTATCTTCAGTCTCCTTCACAGCAGCTTCCAGGGTAGCGACTCTCTCCTCCGCCTGACGCCTCCGCTTCTTATGATCGTCGCACAATTTTTGAACACTACTAAGCTGACGACCTTGCGAGAGAGCAGTTGTCTAGTAGTCCTTGGTGAGTTCATTGATCGAAGTAAAGAGCTGCAAAAAAGTAATAAGTCAACATATTCAAAGTGAAAGGAGTAATGTCGCAGAGTTCAACATAAATTCATACCGTTATGCCATGAAGGGCCACTCTCGCGTAAATATCTCTCTTTGACATATCTTCTCGAGGAGGAAAAGCAGTCCCTGGGAAGATAATTTTTGACATCGCAGCCGCCGCCATAATACTATTGCTGAATAACTCCCTCAGATCAATGTTTTTCCCACTATCTTCTCGAGGACGCTTGCGACTAACATCTGCAGCGTCGTCCTTCCTCCTAGCATCATCGCGACGCCTCTACGGTGACTCATGACAACGATTAGTGTAGACTGCAACATTTTGCTCAAGCTCAGGACGACGCGGCTTAGGCGCAGGGGTAGTAGTAGCACCAGCTCTAGGGACTGACGATGATGTTCTTGCTTGTTGTGGTTCCCTTCCACTGGTGTCAGCTCTAGCCTCAGCAGCTCTCTTCTCACGCGCAGAAAATCTCCTCCCGTTACTTGACATCTCCAACGAAGGATTCCAAAAACGCCTTCTTCACTTTGATTTCAATACGGTTCGGAACTGCAAGACGATAAGCAAGAACAAAAAAGGTTAAAATTTGACTAAGTCAAAAACTCTGTAAAAGGTATCGCAAAAGTAAAATACAAGCATCCAAAAGAAAAACGCTGCAGTTAGGTCGAGAATCATCATAGTGTAGGATTGTTCCCGAATCGTTTCTATCTAATTGACGATCAAAACTGCGAATCTCCCGAAGTTAATCTCTTCCATTTATGTTTTTACTGCGATAGAGTCCAAAGTCGGAATCAAAGCTCAAAATTGATTTTCGGAACAATTATGTTGACTTGTTGTTTTGGTTGACCAGAAGACTTTTGTTGACCAGTTGACTGTGCTGATTTGTTGACTTTTGTTGACCAAACCAGATGGTTGACCAAACCAGAACATTAACCAAACTAGAGTGTTAACCGAACCAAAAAATTGACTGAACCAGGGTATTGACTTTTGTTGACCAAGACTTGCCCATTGACCGCCGTTAAAGAAGATCCGATTGACCAGATCCGTCATGCGCCGCCGTGAGTTGCCTCCGCCGAATCACCGCGAGTCACCACCGCCAAGCGGAACCACCAGCAGCGGTTCTTCCTCCTTTTCCACAGCACCGCCACCACGAAGATGGAGCTCTTCCATCGTCTGGTTCTCCACAGAGCCACCGAGAAGACAAGACTCCTCCATCATTGGTTTCTTCATGGAGACGGCTCCTCCGTCGAGTGGTCCATAGCAGTGGGGACAAGCTCCTCCTCTTGAAGCTTCTGCGGCGGCGAATCGAAGTTGTTTGAGCCAAGAAGCAAGATCTCCCTCCGTCGAAGTCTTAGCCACGTCGGCGAGAAGACGAGAAGCTCCTTGCACCCTTGAGTTTCCAGCAGCGGCGCCGGTGAATCGAAGCTCCATAAAGACGGATCTGTGGCGACGACAATTCTTCCTCTCCACGATGAGGGTCGTAAAGTCTCAACAGATGTCGAAGCTCCATGGATGTCGTCTCCACGGCGAGTCAAAGCTATCTTTCGATCCGAAGCTCCACGATGGCAGCGATGTGGATCCGACGCTCTCCTTTGCGGCGGTCGATGGCGATGTGGACCACGATGTAAATCTCTGATTCACGGCGAGTCACAATCCACGATACATGACGAGTTTGTGGCAGATTTGCAGCTCCCGATCTCGACGACGGTAACGATGGCCGCAGTGACGACGACGGTGGCTAGATCCCATCGACGTCGGCTGAATCTGCGTGGTATCGACGACTCAGATCGGAAACGAAATGTGGCGGCTGTCGACTGGTTTGTTGACAAGCTCCGACGGTGGCAGCAGACCGTCGGAGATGGAGAAGATAAGAAAAAGAAAAAAAATGATTTTCCTAGACAAAAAAAATCTGCAGAAACCCTAATTTTTTCACTACAGGACAAAAAAAAAATTTGGAAAAGGGAATTCCGAAATTTTTACCTCGTTTATTGCAGAGAAAGTGACTTTTTACTGCTGAGAAAGTGACTTGGTAAAAAAAATAGACTGCCTAAGAGGCCTATTTATACCAAAATGATTTCCTAAAATCCCTAGGATTTTTCAGGAAGATTTCTGGAAACTCTCATAACGGGGTTTAAAGTCCAGTTAAATGAGCCCAATAGGCTTTTCAGTCAAGTAACCTCATATCTAACAACGCAAGCAGGTCCAGGAAAACACGGTAGCATCAGCTCGACATGGAATATCTAAAACTTCCTAACTTCGATGACAACACGTCAACGCCTGGCTGCTACAGAGTCCATCACATCAATCTCAAACTTCAACAGCTTATACTTTGGCATCATCTAACTCGATACTACCAAACTGGGGGCTAACTAACTGTAAAGTTTGGATTTCACCCTGATGAGATTGATGTAACGACGAAACAACTTAAGTATTTTACCTCGGCGACGAAGCAAGTCAAATCTCATCTGAATTTCAAGTTTGCCGACTTGTCTATCTTGATAATGTCTCAAAACACATCAGCACAGTCTCGCTAAAGAGCACATCTTCGTTATCTCAGGAGACAGTATCATTCCAGACCGAGATGAAGGTATCAGAAACCCGTCCACCGAGCAGAACATTAACTGAAACATGGGAGCTCGGCGACATGTATAATAATCTCCATTGGTTGATTACAAAAACTGAACATTAACTCAAACATGGGAGCTCGCCGACAATAACAAATTCTCTATTGACCAAGCTGAACATTGACTAAAACATGGGAACATTGACTAAAACATTGACTAAATCAAAAAACTTTCGAAGCAAGTAAACTACAACGAGTCGAATCATATCCGCCGAGTTGAACATTCACAGAAACATGGGAACACGGCGGCGATAACTATAACTCCAACGAGAAGTGTATGACTTATACTCTTTTTCCCTTGATTTGGTTTTTCCCACTGGGTTTTTCTAGACAAGGTTTTTACCGAGGCTTGCTCACACACTTACATGTTTTTCTCATTGATGATAAGCTGTTCAAAAACACGAGTCTACATGGACTCTTTGCCGAGCTAAGCGTTTACAGAAACACGTCGAACTCGACAATATTTACAAATTGACGAAACAAAGCTTTACGATTTCATCTAGTCAAAACATATCTTGGAGGGCAATGAAAATGTTTGCGACGTCTCTCCTTGAAGCATCGACCTCACTTGCGACTTCTTCTACCTTGACACTATCATACCAGATACTGGCAAGCTGGGGGGGCTATCTGTAGGGGTCAGATTCCTCTCATATGAGATCGATGCAGCGACAAGAACTATTCTGCCAAGTCGAAAAGAAATCCTAAACAGGTTTACAAAGGCCCAATTTGTAATTAGGCCCATAATAGAGTTAGATCCATATTTAAAATGGATTTAATGATATTATGGGCCTAAAGCCTATTTATTGATTAATGGGCAAAGTCCAAATCTAGCACTTAGACCTAAAATTATTTAACTATATATAGCTTATTGTATTCACCCAGAAAGGGGATCTACAATTTCTCACAACATCAGTAATAAAGCTTTCTTAACAGCTACAACAACAGTCTCTACATTTTTCTGCATTGTGATTTACTCAGAAGTCTCGCACCTCTCCTAAAACCCTTACAAATTCAATTGTGCGAGTTACGACTCCTACATTAAGTAGCTATGGTTGTTGAGAGCGAAAGTTGGGTTTTCCTAGCCGTGTGTTTCTTCAGAAGCAGGTACTGCAGATCCGGCTAAGATAGAGGCTAGGAGTGATTGGCCTAGACCGTATAATGCTACCGAGATAAGGAGTTCTTGAGCTAGCGAGTGATTATCGGAGATTCGTCAAGGGATTACGAGTTTTGGTGCAGTCTAAGATGATGTGGGCAGGAGAGATGTCCCGTTTGTTTGTTTCAGGAGTGTGTGAACAGCATTGTGAGGCTGATGGAAGCATCAATCAGTACATCTATTTTAGCGTTGCCATGTCGGGTAAATCTTAAGCGGTGTACACCGATGCTTTTGGTTTTGGATTAGTGTTTGAGCAGCAGTGGGTTGCAGTGTTTGAGCAGCAGTGGGCTGCAGAGTTGAGCAACAGTGGACTGCAGAGTAGAGCAGCAGTGGGCTGCAGTGTTTGAGCAGCATTGAGCTGCAGAGTTGAGCAGCAGTGGGCTGCAGTGTTTGAGCAGTAGTGGGCTGCAGAGTTGAGCAACAGTGGGCTGCAGTGTTTGAGCAGCAGTGAGCTGCAGATTTGAGCAGCAGTGGGCTGTAGTGTTTGAGCAGCAGTAGGCTATAGAGTTGAGCAGCAGTGGGCTGTAGTGTTAGAGCAACAGTGGGCTGTAGTGTTAGAGCAACAGTGGGATGTAGAGTTGAACAGCAGTGGGCTGCAGTGTTTGAGCAGCAATGGGCTGCAGTGTTGGATCAGCAGTGGGTTGTAGTGAAGGAACTCTTGTGTAGTATATGTGTGTCTCAGGAGGATGTGTCTTGGGTCAGTTTGATGCATTGAGGAGTGTTGTTTCGGAGTATCTGGTCTCTTTGGATGGGACGTTTCGGATGCGATGGCGAGCGTGTGCATATGGATGGGTACGCTGAGTTTTCTGGTTTTGGTCTAGACCGCCTGAGGCAGTTTTAATCGCTGATGTTTATAGGCAGATAGTATTCATTGTTCTAGGGACTACGGTCTCGAATAACTCATCTACCAATGGAGATGTTTTCTATCTTGTATGTACTAGGGACTGAGGTTACAGTATGAGCATTGGGTTGGTGGTCCCTGTGTTTCTTATGGCTCAAAGGATTCGTTCCTGCGAGTGCGAGAGTTGTGAAGATGGGTTAA